>VZTJ01005995.1:231686-468943 GCA_013397795.1 Orthonyx spaldingii
CTTCCTTCCTTCCTTCCTTCCTTCCTTCCTTCCTTCCTTCCTTCCCCCCTTCCCTACTTTTATGTAAGGGTCAGTTTAAAGCCTGTTCCTTGATCCCATTTTCAGTGATTTACCTCATTGTTAGAAAGCCCACTTTTTCAGCATTATTGGTTAGTGAAAATTTAGCAAAGACAGCATAGACAAGGGAGAAATTATGATAAAAACAGAGACAAAGCCTTGTTCCCTATTACTGTACCTTTTGGCATATAAGTTTGGTACATATTGGTATGATACAATCAACAAGGGAGCTTAATTTCTTCCTGGCAAATGTATTATGGTTTCAAGTATACTACCTAATACTCCAATTAACTTTTAGTGTTATGCTAGTTCTATTCTACTAAAGAAAAATATATAGAGGTTATTCAAGTGACCATAGATGAAAGGTACAAAAATGAAAAGTTGATTAAAGAAATTTTTTTTTAAAGCCTACTCAAACACTGAGGCTTATTTAATGCAGAGGTTGAAGAAAAACATGAACTATGGATCTTTTTGTCTTCAAGTAAAATAAATATATACAAAATTCTTATTTAATCATAGGATTTTGACCAGTATCAAAGTAGCAATTAAAGCCCAGCCACTTGTAAAGTGTTATGGACTGACTGCACTATAAATGACCAATGTCAGGTTTAAAATGTCATGCAATAAATGATGGTAAATACATTTACTGTACATGTAGACCTCAAGAGCCAGATCCCTCACTCTACCAACTCTCTGTTTTGATTTATTTTAAAGGGAGCTTAGTAGCCTTATTTAGTAAACACAGAAAAAATGAAAGATGTTACATCATTTTTGTTGCTTTACAGTATTCAGTTTTGTGTTGGTTCAGCTAAATTATGAAAAATAAAGAAAATCCTTTTATAAGTGAGACTTGTTCCCTGAGCATGACATCACCAAAGGAATTTCACCAGATGATAAGTAAGGTGGGAGCACAGAGAGGAAGATGGAATTGTAAACTGAGGACATGCACTGTGTTTTGAAGTTTTACCCTTCCATTTTATGTCTTGGGTACCTTCATTTTGATGTGCTCAGTTACAGATCATATTAAGGTCATTTATTTTCTAGAAAAGGGATCCTCTAGGAACAAGAGGATCTAAGAATGGACGTCTGAAATATTTACATCTAAAATCATACATTCCAATCAGTTCTGAATATGCAACCTTGTGCTTTTGTTTTCTAAATACTTTAAATACTCAAAAAAGGGTAGATGTACATGGTTATAAGGTCTACTCTGGATAAGAACTATCAAAGAAAAAAGATTCTGATTACTTTTCAGAGATGCATTCTAGTTGCTGAGTCTCTTGTGTACAACAGACACTTCACGGCACTTAAAAAGTGTTTTGTGCTTTTCTGTCCTCCCCCAGAATGTACATTTTTAAACAAACAAAATATACTGGCTGCCTTTGTCACTGTGAATTACTACTCTAAGAGCAGTGGTGAAATGTTTCTCTCTCAGGAACAATATGTTTTCAGAATATTGTGAACTTTAATTTTACAAAACTAAGTTACATAAAAAAAATTTGTTTGTTTCTGAAAGTATTTTATGTGCCTCTTCCAAAGCAGAATTTGAAACACAGAGGGTAATGTCTTATTTGAATGCTATTAAATATCCATCATTTCTCAGCTTGCACACAAGTAACTTTTTCAAAACATGCTTGAAAAGGAACAGAATAATACATAAAACACATAATAGGCTAATAAAAACAACCTCCAGAAATGTGATACACCTTTAAAATTTATTTGAAAAAAACTTCTATGTATTTTTCTGTTAGCCCAGGCAAAGACATGTTTAAGTATTCCTTTTAATATCTGGGATATCAAATGGAGCAAACATTAGCACACTATAGCAATCAATGTGACACATCATTCACCAATTTCATAATTATGCTTTCAGCCTTTTTTATTTTTTTGCCAATTCATTTCTTCTTAGCAGCAGCTCAGGTTTTATGTGGTATCCTCAATCATTCACTTGTTTACTGAAATTGTACCCATGTGCTGTTGCATAAATCTTTAAACCAGGCACTTACTATCTCATATAGCCTACTCATCACTATCCTGATTACTAATTAGAATTTCCAGAAGAAAATAAAGAATTCAACTCTGTGTCTGAAAAGCCTCTATAGCTATGAAGAACAGATGAACTAAAAGGTGGTAAATGATTGGTTGACAGGAAAATCACAGCACTGAGTTCCTGGGTAACTGAACTAGTGGAAAGAAAAAATAAACAAGCCAGCAGTGGATGTAGCACAATAAGAAAAAAAAAAAAAAAAAAAACCAAAACAACAAAAAACCCCAAAAAACAACCACAAACCAAACCAAAATTGAAATATTCATTATATTTATTCAAGGGACCAGAACCAGCTCTTTCATCACATAAACCTACATATATGCAGTATCTTTTCCAATTAAAAAAGTACGTAAAAAGGCATTTCCTTTTAAATATCTTTGTATGATGTATACTAAGAATCACATATACATGAATAACAACCGAAGACAGGAATGGGTTGACTATTTTTTTCTAGCATCACAGAATTGATCCTACATTGAAGTAATGAATCTCACACTGCTTAGTCAAATAAAAATGGACAGAAAGCACAGTATTCTACTTTTGATTTCAAATTGAGACTTGAGTAGAGAAAGGAGGTCAAGAAACTGAAAAAAAAAAAAAAAAACAAGACCAGAGAAAAACAATTTTTTCATTTCAGAATATTTAGTGTTTAATAAGTGCTTTTTAGTATTCAGTACATGCTAGAGGAGTCAAAAAGAGTATTATTTGAAACAGGGAAATAAAAGAAACATTATTTTAACTGCAGAGATGAGAATTTTACTGATAATGTGGTTGTCTTCTTTTGAGATATAAATCCCATTAAACTTAGAGACCTGTGGGTAATATATAAAAGCAATTCTGTCACTTATTAAAAATAAACTAAAAAATGGAAACTAAATTAATAAGTGGAAATGACAATAAGCCAGAATAGACAGTGACTAATAATGAGCCATTCTGTGGGAGGATCGACACAAGTTCCTGTACTGCTTTCGACTATGAATGAAATATGAATACTGAGATTGCATGGTTTGTTAGTATCAGTAAATTACACAGATTAGTGAAGATATGGGAGGCATATGAAGATATGCAGAGAAAAAAATAGATCACCAAATATTAACAGAAAATGGAAAACTGAAAATCGAGAATGTCAATTTACCATTTCTTACACCATCAAAGTAACTGTGGCTTCAATTATGTAGATTTTTAGGAAATATGTGAAAATGGACTTCTGCTCTTGAAATAGATACTAATGGATGTTTCAAGCTACTCAGTGCCTAGGTCAAGTCACTAATTTTATATGGTGATCTTATGCTAGTTATGCCTTTTCAGAGCTCCAACAAGCCATCGGAGAACCCATATGATATGTATCTGTAGTCACAAAGCACAAGGTGCTCATGGCAATGATATCCTCCACATCAGTGGACAGACCATGCCCACAATTTTCTAGGTTTGATGTTGCCAATATCAGACTAGTGAAAGTGACACTAAAACACTATATTGTGCTGCAGTGATGCAAAAAGACCTGTGGAAATGAACAAAGTTGATTAGCATATAATAAAAAACCAGTTTTTTTTCTAAAAATATTAATAAATAGCATGCAAAGAACAACTAGAGTAAAAAAACCAAAAACACATAAGGACAGTTAATGCAAAAAAAAAAAAAAAAAATCCCAACCAAACAAAAATCACACCAAAATCTAGAATGAAAAAAGAAAATTTATTCAAAGATCTTTGTTTAGGAATAGAAACTCCAAAGGGGTTTTTGTTAGGAGTATAGGGTTCGACATAAGAGAAGGAACAATTTTAGCATGTGCAGAGAGCAGTTTACATTATCTAAGGAGCTTCAGCACTCCCTGAAAACCATTGTATAAAGCACTGTAAACAGGTGTCTCTCTTCCTTCACTGCACCAGAAGAAACTGATGTATACATTTCTATGTACCCAAGAAGAGAGACAGGTGGTTTAGTATGGGTTCTCACACAGGCATAACAATACACGTCACCCACCTCAGGCAGAGGTTATAATGACAGGAAAGGGTGACATCAGCTGTCAACCAGAATTTTTTACTGAGTTGTGAAGGTGCTAACAAAAAGTGGATAGTAGAAGCCTGAGACAGCTGTTAATGTACAAACACGTTGCACAAAACAGCTCACAGAGCCCAGTGGCAGTAAAGAGGGCCTTCCCATCACAACGACGAAAGCGAGTGCAAGGGTCATATATTTCTTCTTGTGCATGCAGACAATCTCCACATGGGTAGAGGAAAATTAATGTGGGCTACTTCTGTCCACACTCTCCCTTCACTTCTACAAAGATGTATTTAAGCAGCCTCCAGAGCAGAAATTCAACATGGACGGCAACTTTAAGACATATAAGCCTAAATGACATGCTATTAGCAAACAATAAAAAAAGTATATTGATGCTTGAAGACAATTATGCTTAATTTGACACAATCTACAATTTCTGTTTCAATGAAGCCATGCAGCACTTGGTTTTCTCCACAGACAAATTTATTTGTTCTCAGAATTTTGAAGAGAGCAATGTGACAGTGATAATGTATCTTCCAGCTCATGCAAAACAAATCAAATGAGGGTGAGCTCTGGATGGGCAGAAATTCTATCTAAGTAAATAACAATGACCTCACTGTACACAGGAAACTAACACACCAAAAATGGCACAGACAGTTTGTAAGGAAACCAAATGGCCACACCTTATTCTTGAAAAGGAGGCTCTTCCAGGAACCTACATATGTTGCTGTAGAGCTTCTTCCAAACCAGGAACACATGAAAGCTCTCTAAACTCAGAGATAAACACAGCAAGTTAGAGGGAATAATTGTGAAATCTTTGCATTTAATTGTACACATCAGGTTAGAGCTCCCTGTATTTCATGACTTGTTCTTCATGGATTAACAAAAGCTTACTGGAAGAAATCTTTGTCAATGACTCCATGGCAAGGCTACTTTGTATTATTTAGATGGTGCTTGTAGTCTCCTTAAGCTCAACAAGCTTCCTCTCCTCTCCTTTTTCTCCCACTGATTGCAGCCTGTACTGCTGTTCAGACCTACCCACTGCAATGGTTACCAGCAGTCCTAAAGCAATTATTTTAAGGTTGGTCATCCTGATTTGGCTACTGGTGTGGGTTTGGCAGTGTGTGGTGCGGTACCAACTAAAAGCCCAGGTGAAAATACTGCCTCCAGGTGAGCACTTTTATGCCAGGTGGCAACTGGCCCTCAGGTTTGCTACTCTTGAGGGGATTTTGTATAAGATGTATAATCTGAAATCACTGCAATTTGAATGGCTTTCTGAGAAGAACAGGAATGAAAGATTTCATCAGTATCTCTCTCCAGTTAAAAAAGAAAATTTTGCTTTTCAAAAGCCTTTTATCGTTCTTTGACTGTCTTGAGAAGAATTAGAAATCCAAAGTTGAGACAGATGCACAGTAAAGCTTGTTGACTTTCTACTTACTTGTAAAGATGTCCTGGGTCTGGAAACAAGGCAATCACCTTGTAAAAAAACTATTTATGTCCAACAGTATTTTTCTGTGCTCCAAAACCAGTTCTTCCTCAAGACTAAACTTGAACTGGAGGTAAAAATATTGCTTCTCATTCCATTTTATAAGATAATGCCTAAGCTTATGTTCATAGCTGAGAAGTTTCCCAAGTTTAAAGATTTAGTCACTCACTCAGTAAAATAATTCAGAAATCTGTGTCTAATGATGCCATCTGGTGACACCTGTCATAATGATATCTAGCTTTGTGTGTTATTTTTCCAAACACAATATAAAAGCCATAAAGTGGCTTCATCAGATAATCAATGCTCAAAAGAAATATTGCTACCTACAAGGAGGAGTATCTTGCTGAGCCTTCTAATATTATTAATGAGAGAGGTACATGTTTGAGGACAATCCTGCTTTCACTGTACCTTAAAAAGCTTCCTTACAACAAAGCACACCTTTTATAGGGGCATGAGGAATGTATTAATTTCTTAGACAGTGAGCCAGCTTCAGGGAATATTGCTGCATGGTGATCTATTGCCCAGTTGTAGCAAGGTTCCAAGGTAATACTGTATTGCTATATTCATTTCACTGAAAGGTTTCCCTTACTAGAGTGCATTGACCAATATTTCAGTCCTACAATGAGCTAAACCAACATTACTGCTGTACTGAAGTAATTAATTCTAAATATAAAAAAATAAAATAAACATACATTTATTTATTAAGAAATCCAGCAGAGAACTTTTACAGTGACAGATGACATTAGCCTATAAGCCTTTATAACTTACATGGTAATAAAATGGGGTTACGTTTTTGAATTAAATTGATAACATGACCAAATCGATTTCATTAGTGTATCTGTCATATTTGCTCTTAATGATGGCTAACAGTGGAATAGAAACTGACAACAATCCCTGAAAAACTGTGCAGATCAAAATTATATTGTACTGGCATTCATGAATTTTAATAACCTTTTTTATCATGAATTTTGAACTCCCTTTTTAAATTTGAAGCTCACAAAGAAAGAAGAGAATTAAACTTTCTACACCTGTCTCAGCTCCTATTATTTCTATTGTTACAAGTTAATAGGCTCAAGAATAGAAGACATTTTCACTAACTGAAACAAAAAAAAGGTCTTACTTGAGAGTCTCTTGTGAGTGCTTATAGAGGAATGGATGTTTCTCTGCTGCTAAAGTGTTGACATCAGAGTCATTTCTCCTGAATGACTAGAGAGCTTTAGGACACCCAAATTGCTGTTTAGAAGACTGTTTGTGGAAGATGCTATTCGTACTAATAGACATTGGTACTCTGGTGTATAACTCCCTTTAACGACAATGGAAGTTCTGCAAAAATCTACAGGACAATATACCTACTGCCAGGAAACATCATAACTCTCTAATCCTATTATCAGGGCTTAAATAAATGTGAGTTAAAAGTGTGCAAGTATTGAAATGCTACACCTTGCAGCACCAATTGAGAACATCAAAACACCCTTATATAATGAGACACCCTGACCTCTCTCTTACTTGAAAATGTGATAAGATATTAAATATGTGTCATATGAACTGAAAGACCAAATATTCCTTCCTATTTCAAGGCCCTGATTACAGCTTCTTTCTTGGGTTAAAATTATGTGAAAATAGATAATTAAAAAGGAAAAACTGTGGGATAATCGTGGCATGGGTAAAGGATAACTTTATCTTTACCATTTTATCAATAATTTCATATTAAATACATTATATAAATGTATGTGAAGAACATTGTGTCTAGTTTGAGTTTACTGTCTCTCTTGCTGCCATAGATGTTACATAGCTATCAGGAGCTATGATAGCAACACGCGTAAAAAAATTCAGAGATATAGTCTGTAGAGCTTAGGTGGTAGAGGGAGAAATATTTAGTCTTTCATATGTGAGGGTTATTCTGGCCTTTTGGAGATGCTGATCTTTGCAAGAGAAACTTTTTCTTCACATCTTCTATGCTACTGTTAACAAAAATTGAGTACTTTTAGTGAGGTTCTTGCTGTATTGCACATACTGTACATGCATTCTTAGGCTACACACTCTTCACAGAATCTTTCTATCTATGTCTATATCTATTGACAATATATTCAAAAATATTGCTGCTCCTGGTAGGGTAACTTTATTTGGGTTTTATACATATGGTGGGTTAACCTTGGCCTGCAGCCAGATGCTTACATAGCCTTGCTCTCAATCCTGCTCCTCAACAGTACAGGGGGAGAAAATGAGACAGGCACAGGGAGATAACTTAGCAATTAATCTTATGAGAAAAACAGACTGAACTTGAATTAGTCCAATGTATCAACAATTAAAATAGATGTGGATAGTAAGAAAAAAAGGACAATATTTAAAGACCACCTTCTCTCTCCTGTTTTTCCCAAAGTTCAACTTCATTTCTTCATTCCAAACTCCTCCTCCTGTACTGAAGAGGCACAGGGAGGATGTGGAATGGGAGGATAGCGGTGAGTCCATAAGAGCCTCTTTGCTGCTTTTGCCTCCTGAGACTTTTCCTTGCTTCAGCATGGTTCCTTCCAGTGGGCTGCTGTCCTCAAGGGAAAGCCAGCTCTGTGTGGGTCTGCCACAGGTCCTTCAGATCGTATCTACGGTGGTGGTTTAGGAATGGTATTCTCTAATTAACTTCTTCCACTAAAATGCAAACCAGGAGCTTGAGCTTCTCCCAGTCCCCCATCACCTCCAGTGAGAGAGACAAAAGAGAGATCCTGAGCTGTGATAAGAATAATTTACTGGAAACAGCATCCAGACAAGAAAACAAACAGGAACAGAAACAGCATCAATAACAAATGTATATAAAAAGAGCGTGATTTACATGCAAAAAATGCTCACTGACCAACCCAGCACCACATGACCCCTGAGACAACCAACAAAATGGTGGCAGATCCTCCACAGGCCACCTTTTTCTTCATGACCACCAGCCACATCCCCCTCTTTGGAAGTGAGAATCCCTTACTTTCACTACCCAACAGTGGGGTATAGAATAACAACCTCCACACATCTCCACCCTCCCCCCCTCATGGCTAATGTGGAAAAATTCACTGTCCTGGCCAAAACCAGGATATCCACCTACACCATCCAATGTGTCATCTCCCACAGGCCACAGTGCAGATATCCATTCTAGCAGTGCCTCCCCAAGGGCTGCAGGGAAATACCTGCTGCACCATGGTCTCCTCCACAGGTTGCAGGTGAATCTTATCTCTTGCACCTGCAGCACCTCCTCCCCTCCTTCTTTGACCTGGATGTCTGCAGGGCTATTTCTCACAATTTTTTACTTCACTTTTCAGTGCTATTTGGGGTTTTCCCCTTTCTTACATCTGTATTTCCAGTGGTGTTTCCATATTGGTCAAGGTGCTCAGCTGGGTGGAGCTGGCCTGGGGCAGCCCTAGATCCTCCTCCCTGAGGTCCACTCCAGCACCCTTTTTTTTTTCCTTGTAGTTGTTTGGGGTTTTTTTACACTAACCTCTTTCTTCATTATTTGCAATACAAGGGATTTAGTCTCTAATACAGCACATTTTAATAGCAACTGTCTTTAAAAGCAAAACAACCAAAACCAACCAAACAAACCCCCCAAAACAATCAAAAAAACCCAAACCAAAACTCCACTGATCCTCAAAGCCACTTAAGTCAGAATTTTAAAAAAAGTCAATTTTGAAACTACAGTCATAAATGGAAAAGTACAGTACGTTTCTTAACCAAGGTGCTGAGGCCTGAAGGAAATTAGGAAATAAGTAGATTGGTGAAGCCAATAGAGCCTGACAAGACAGCCTCCTTGACAATCTCCGGTAGGACTGAGAAAAATTCCCTTTTCCCACATCTCTTTCATCTCCTGTCTCTGGGGATAATTGTATTTTCAGTGGAATAAAGAAGGAAAAGCAAACGCCTTTGACATTATATTTGTTCCCTTATACAGCCAGCTCCAGTTATCTGAGGCTTTAGAAGTACTTTGACTGTAGATTGCAGGCAATGGAGAAGCCATAGCACACTTACCCACACAGAACTGCAATCCATGACTTCTCAGTGGCTTGTGTTTACTGAAGATGGGCCACTCCATTAAGACTATTCCATTCAGACCATCTCATTGAGTTTATTTTAAGGTTTAGTTCAGCTGCCCATTTGCTGTATCCATATGCTGAGAAGTCAATAGCAATGTGTAGTCCATAACAGAAATGACTGGATGAACCTCTTTCTATCTTCTTCTCCACCTCTTCCACTCATCCAAAATCCTTTGTAAAACTTGGGTTTGATCTTGCTTTGGGAGGAAGGAACAGAGAAGTAGATTGCATGTTATGTAGAATGTAGTGCAATGAGTAGTATTTTAAATGAAAAAAAAAAGTAGATTTGCTAAATCTCAAGAAACTGGGCTTATTTTTAACTAAATATTCCTGCCTTGAGCAGGAATCTTTGTAACTCATATGTGTGGCATGCTGAGTTTTTTGATCTATCCTATCATGGTGGAGTGCAACCCACTTTTTAAAAAAATAAATATCCGGTTTTGATGCTCTAGTAGGAAATATTTGGAAGCTCTGGCACCAGCATATTCATGTAATTCTCTTCAAGGGCAATATATATATTATTATATCTTAAAAATCAGCTGACTTGTTCACTAATATGTATGTCTTTTGGCCGAATAGCTGAGCTTGGCAGGGACTGGTGGACATTGTCAACTACAGCAGATTTCTCAGGACCTTGATCAGTCAACTTTGAATGCTTTCAACAATGGAGAGTTTACAACCTCTCTCAGCAATTTATTCCACTGTTTGATGATCCTATCAGTAAGAAAAATAATAAAACAGAAATTCTTGTTTTAAAATGGAATTTTTTGTTCAATTTGCCACTTGTCCTGCTTGCCACCACTGAGAAGAGTATACTTCATTGCTACTCTGCACCACTACCTAACAGAATGGGAAACCCAAATCAATAACTTTAATTATATATAAGCTTATATTTCACTTCAGATGTATACTTTTATGTATTTGTTTTGAACAACATCGAAATGGTCTTTTGAGATTAACGGAGCAAAGTGATGTGAAGTAAACCAATCCAGAGTTGTCTCTGTGTGAAATTCTTGTCTCTCTGCACCCAACTCCTGAATCTAGGCTATCTTAATAACTGATAGCTAGGATCACCGGTGTACCAGGAACCAGCATAGCACCCTGTGTAGTGTAATTGCAGTCCTACAGATCTCTTGCTAATAAGCCCCTCCAGAATTCAAAATGTGCAGGGGAATTATCCAGACTGCTCAGCTGCTCAGGGCTGCTGCTGTTCTGGCAAAACGTAGGAGTCTGGGATCAGTAATATGTTGATGTTGTCTACTATAGGAGTGAGCTGGTTTTGCAATCAGAGAGCGGTCCCTGTGTGAAAACAGATCTAAGCTGAAAAACTCTGCTGAACTCACATCAGCTTTGTGAAGGATAATTTTGTGAGGTACCATTGTGTGTGCAAAATGAAGGGGCATGTTTGCTTGTTGGCGTGATATTGACTTGGTGGATGCTGATGCAACTGCAGTGACAGCCATTGCATAACAAAAGGACAGAAATCCTGACCTATTGGTGTCCTGGTTAGTTTGCATTGCCTGTATACTTGGAATATAAACTTTAACAGCACATTCTTATATGTGTTTCGTTACTTCCCTTCCTTAAAAGATAGGTTAGTATATTCCCTCATAATGCATTGAAAAGTGCATTCTAATTTTTTTTAAATATCAATTTTTAAGAAAATTTTCAACATGACTAAAAGCGTATATTTCTAATGCATAAAATTTCCAAGCACACAGTTTGATTAGTATTTTTAAAATATACATAGATACAGTTCAGGCCATCATTTCATGCATACTATCACAAGATACAATAGCATTGTTTACAACCTAAATCTAATTAAAGGGTATGCAGGAATGAGACAGGGATCAATATCTAATATGTTTTTTTCCATCTGCTTTCCTCATCACTGCTAACATGTCAGGGAAAATGCCAATAATTTGATCTCATGCATGTGTTCTCCTGCTTTTCCACTGATACACACAAGGTCAGTTGTGATAAAGGATGATCTAAATTCTCAATTTAGTTCCCTAATTAGTAGGTGGTTATGGGACAGCATATTCAAAAAGTGACAGAAAATCTAAATGTACCTCAAGTACTAATTATGGGATACCTTTAAATAAAATAGATCTTTGATTTCAAACATAGAAACACCACCTGAATACCTGGAAAAATGTTGGACAGTTTGGACATTAAATACTTGTTGGATGATTTTACACAGAAGGAATATAAAAACCATCATTTTTATAATAAATTTCCATGAATGTAGTTTCACAATAAATCTAGGCAAACTCTAGTGGAAATCTTCCTGTGGTACAGCAGGCAGTTTATTGAGAAGACAGGAATGTAATCTTTATTGTTCAAAAAACTTGGAGTTAACAGTCTTGAGAGTGGTAATCAAACTTTCCTTCACGTTAATATTTGTTTTCGTTAGACTGAGCTCACATCCCAATTGTGCAGAGGTTTGCATGACTGTTTTATGTTAAACTGTTATTAAGGATGACTTCTGGTCATACAGAAACAAGAAATATTATCTGCGGTAAAGTTGTTTCCTCCACTTGCATTTCCTCCAGTTTGAATGGCATCCTGCATCTAGACTGTGAATGGTTCTATTCCCTCTGTGTTAAGGTCTTCACTTTTTTCAATACAACAGAGCAAACATTTATTGAATGAGATGGAATGTTTACTGAGAATTAAAAATGTCCCTGGAGGGCAGGATGTTTACAAAGAAATGGAAAATATATATGGAAGCCAAACAAATGTTGTAGAAGCTGGCTGATTGGGCCTGAAACATCTAAGATTTCAGTCGAAAGGTTCTGAAAAGGGCCGGGATTTCATTCTTCAGTTTAGACTTCCCTTAACTCATTAAAACCAGAATTAATGCTTGTCATAGTGAAGTAAGTTCTACTCTGAGCACAGGAGTGGCACTAAAAATGGTGTGCCAACTTTCTGTGGTAAATAATCCATGAAAGGCAAAAGAACACAAATAAGGTGAAGATCAATATAAAAATATAGGAGTATATGGAAAATTAATCAATCTGTTTTCACAGTAAGGGTACCATCTACCTATGAGAGTAATGGGTATGAAATAATAAAATGCACCATTTGACTTTATTTTATTGTAGCACTGGCCTTCAACAAAAATAACAACTTTTTTGCAAACTTATTTTATCCTCCATGAAGTGTTTTTAAAATAATTTCAGATGACTGTATGTTTTCTCTTTAATATTTTCTACTCTTATACTGAATTCAAACCTATAATCTTAGAGAAGGCAAGTATATACCCACCGTGTGCTTTTTCCCACAATTGTCTATAGAATATACTGACTAAATGAATATTTTACGTCCTTGTTGAAATTTTTATAAAAAGTAAATAAATATTGACATTTTCAAAAGTTTTACTCCTGTTATACCTCAATTTCTGAAAATAAATAAAAGTAATTCAAATAATACTACTTGGAAATAGATTGTGTTTCATTAAACCTCTTACGGATGTAGCCTAAAGTATTGCAACTGAATTAACTTTTAAAGTTTAAATGCATGGAAAGAAAATTAAACATTCACACTGTCAATATAATGTGAGTGTTGATGTATGTGAGGTCAGTATTGTAAAACAGAAAGACCCAAGTAAAAGTAGGAATCATGTGATATGACAGTTATATAAAAGAAATTACAAGATAAAGGGCAGAGAAAGGTCTGGTGTGAAATAACTGATAGGAAAAGTTTGTCTTATGTAAATTTACACGCCTATAAGTTAGGCATCTTGAGTAGGATTTTTTTGCCTTGGCTTTAACTGCCTGAGGCACAGGTGATATTTTTCAGACTTTCCCATATAGTTAGTGGAGAACTTGTAAGTACTGGTAATAGTGTCCTGAGAACAATTTACCTTATCCTAAGGGAGACAGCATTTGGCCCTGTGAACTGCATACAAATCACCAGCATACTTTCTGTTAACTTATGAGAGTTTAAAAAACTATATATGTAGCTGCTTGAATTCTATACTACTAAAATTAGGCCATAATTTGCCCATACTATAAGCTCCTTATAACCCTTTTACAGCCAATAAATCAACTCCAGAAGATAAGTTATGTATTCTAGTGCAGGATATGTGCCAATGACCAGAGAACTGAATGTCTGTAGAGGCTATACAGGAAGCTTAAGTGTGTAACTGAAATCAGATATCTTGCTTGCATTTTTTGTACTTTTGCATTTCAAGATTAGTAGGTGAAATAAAGCACCAATTCTCTTCTGTGTTAGCTTAGCGTGTCTCAATTTTCATAAGTATGCACTTTGCTTTAAGGTAAAATATTATGATTCTGTGTTTGACTTTACTGACTAGTCACCTTTACATTGTTAAATGGATGATATAAAATATGGAAAGCAATCCATGACTGGCAATTCCTACAGTGTTTGGATTTTTTAAAGCATTGTAAAATGAAGTGTACTTTTATACCCATGAAAATCATGAGGCACTGGTGAAGATAGATTACATACAATACTGATTTTATCCATCAAGCAGTTCAATTAGAGGAGAAAAAATTATAGTATTCTATATGGAGATTCTGTAATTCCTTCTACTGATTTCAGAGGGGCTGCAGATGACTGATTTGTTTAGTTACGAAACTGGGGTAAAGTAGTAGTTAGTGTAATTTTGTCAGTGTATATATTCTAGTATTTTCCATAGAATTTTAAAGGTGAAGGATGCAGAAAGGTGAGCAGCAGAAAGTGTGTGTACATGTCCATGCACACACACATATGCAGGTCCCAAGCTCAGCCTTGTGAAAATCTCTTGCTCTGCTCTTGTAAATTACTTGCGTAAGAATGGTGATGGGATCATAATTTAGTCCACTGGTTGTAAGGATCCCACAGGATGGCTGCACCCAGAAGTGTGAAGTATCTTTTTTGCCTTCATAATGTTAGTTTTCCAGTGTTATAACAGTAACAGAACATACATAGAGGCCGACATGCTGAAAAATATTTACATGTGTTTTAGTACTTCAGAAGCATTGCTGACTTCAGCAGGAATACTAATGTTTTCAAAATTGAGCAATTGCTGAGACCTCAGCTGGATAATAACTCAACAGTTGATCATGAAAAATACAGGCATCCAGTGTGACAAAAATTACCTCTTCTCTCCCCACTCTCTCTTTCCAACCAGCTGTTGAGCCATAATACATCTAGCCAACATGAATGACATTTTTTTCTTTTATGTCACTGAGTCAAATGAGGGAAACTTGAAATATATTGTACATTGGACTTCACCATAAGAGTCTTCCATAAGGTCCTGTTCCTTCTAAAGGCAGTGAAAAAATCCCACAGACAGCCAAGGATGTTAGCCTTTCACTCTCATGCTCAGTGGCTTACATGGGAATTCTTTGTGCAATGTGTTGTATAATCAAATGTATAATCTGTGATTCAAACAGAAACATATAAAATAATTCCCCCTCTCCATGAGTATGAAATAGAACTGTAAATCAGAGGTTTCCAAATAAAATAATTTATGTACTTCTCACTTTGTAGACTGAAATAAATGAGTATGAGATCTAAAGCTTCACTAAGGTATGGTGATTTGAGAATAATTTATTCTATTAAAGAGTAACCAGTCAAACAATGTTAATTATAACACTGTTAAAAGCTGAAATGCTTAAATCTAAATCATCTAAAAGTTATGTGACAGATATTAAACACCTCTGAAAAGGAAAAATGCTGTAGGCAAGTGTTCTTAATAAGTCTAGTTTGGTTAATTATTGCCTGAAGCATTTCTGAACTAATTATTTACCTCCAAAGTGGGCTCCATGTTTTCAGCATTGAAGTGCCAGATATTGATTTTCTTTAATTGTCAGGGTAGAGTACTAGACAGACCACACAAAGCTGAAGGTTAAGCCATTTATAGAAAGTGATAGCCAGGTCCTCCAGTGTCACACACTGCATCAGTGTGAAAGGGAGACCAAGGCCCTGAAACTCGGCACTTTCAGGGAAAAGGATTATTTGTCTCTGTCATCTGCCCTTTATGGTTCATTTAACATCTTAGATAGCCTGTGTAAAATAAGTGTGTTTAGTAGCTACTCAACTTCCAAGTCAAAGAGAATGTTCTGTTCAGTAGGGAAACTGGAGTGTTTTATCTTTCCAGTTAAGAAGATGTACATGGCTTAACAAATAATGAACATTGAATTATTTAACCCCTGTTACCATAGATGACTTAAAAATTAGTTCAAGATGTTTTTTCATTTTCTGTCCCCCACCTCTTTTTTAGTGAGTGAATATACATATTTCATAAAGGTTATTCATCTGAATTTCTCAGTAGGGTCTGGGTGCTTAGAAAATTTTTGCCTGTCTGGATCGATGTAGTTTTTTTGACCATAATTTGGGATGTTTGAAATATTACAAGTCCCAGTATACATGAAATCATCATCACTTATATATCTATCAAACCACATGCAATGCATGGACAGACATTTGCCAATTGGCCAGAGTTGTTCTAGCCTACTGCAACATAAAATTAATATAAAAAATAATAAATGCAATACAGCCTCTTAATTCACACCAGTTCCATCTTTGTGTATTTGAATTTACAAAAAGAAAGCAAACTTTCTTCTTGTTTTGAATTCTTTGTGATTTGTTGCATTTTTCTTTAGTTCTTCAGTTTACTCTTTGTGATTTTTCTCTTCCATGGTGATTAACTTGTACTTCATCTTTTCTTGTTCATGCTCTTAAATTTTTTCTTATTTCTCAGCTATTAATTTCTATGTCTTACTATTTTTGCTACTTTGCCTCTCTTACTTAAACTCGAGGACACCTACAGGAATAAAGTGGCATACCTTATCTGGGAGCAAGGGTTGTCCCTGTAGTTAACAGTGTGAGACATACCACCAGAAGATGACTTTTGGTTCTTAGGTGGGGTAAATTGCCTTCTGAAGGTTCCTATCTCTAATTTGTTTTTCTGTGAAGGGAGCCTGGAGTGACTGATGATCCTAACTTAGCAGGCTATCTCAAGTTAAGTGGAATGAATCCAGACCTTGTTCATCTCACTTTTTTTCTTGTTATAGACCCTTTTTTCCCTTTTTTTTTTTTTTTTTCCTTCTGCATTACCTGCCTTCACCTGTGTTTGTTCTGATGAGCTCAGACTGCAGAAACCCTTAACAACCCACTTGCCCAAACTGGGCACCATCATCACTGAATTGAGGTTTCTTCACTTCCTATGGAGGAAGACAGACACAGAGAAGCACTCAGATCACAGATTATAATGCCTGCATCTTTTTGCTGGTAGCGTATATAAATACTAAAGTGCTTGTGATTACGGCTTAAGCAGACTATTTTGATGTGATTAATTCCCACCCAATTTGTAATGGCACTTATTCTCCTGGGCTGTTTTAAAATGGAAAATTTATTGAAGAAAATGTATCTAATCTCTATCATTTATGTTTTAACCAGTTCCACTCCAAAAGGGAAAAAAATTCCGTGTATTAAATATAGAGATAATGTATTGAGAAATAATACAATAATTTCTATGAATAAAGAAATCTAAACAAATACCTGAAATGCATTTCCTTACTAAAGACACGATATTTGAAATAGCATATGTACATGACAAGTTTTGTTGAATATTTTGCTTTAAAAATGACTAATCAATAATAATAATAATAATAATAATAATAATAATATAGTCTATTTTATTTTATTTCTGCTTCATAAACTCATTTAATTACTGTTTTCTTTCCCCATCATATCAGAGTAAAACTTGTTAAAAGAGATTCCTATCACAAAATATTAACTTTATCAACCACAAATATATATCCTTCCCCCACCCCACCGATTTCTTTTTCTTGTTAGTGCTGATAATAATTGAGCCACTGTTTTCTCTTGATCAGTTCAGGACTTTTTAATGAAGAAGATACATAGTAAACAGAAAAACACTGCATAAAAGCAGTCATTCATTCTTTCCCATTCCTTTATATTGGGAAGTACAGCTATGTTTTATGTTCATAGCAATATAACAAAATTGGTTTTGTTACAGTTGTCAGTTATCTGTTCTTTAGAATAGAAAATGATGAAAAGTATATACTTGTCTGTTCTTTTTGGTGTATAAAATATGTTTATGTGAAAAAATGTTCTATGTATAAAGCAGACTGAACTCCAACCCAAACCCCAGGGCCTATTTTGAAAAACTTTGGATTTAGTTCTAATTTTACATTTGCATCTGGGGTCCATCTTAATGGTATAGTGCGTGTGTTTGCGTAAATGGAAATCTAAATACTACTATATGCTGAAATTACAGCATCTTAGAAAATGTTGAATCTCTTTAGTGGCAAATAATACTGTCTTTGACATTTGTTCTACAACTTCTTGAAGATTAAACTAAAAACAGTAAAATGTTTTTCAAGTATTTCTTGCATGTTTATTGGCTTATGAAGAATGTGCAGTTCTTAGGTAACCATTATTACCATGACAAAAACATATCTCAGAGGCTCTCATTGGTCCTATAAATAGTATGAATTTCCTTTCAAGCTGTTAAATGCAATGTAAGTTCATCTTTTTTTTTTAATGTATTCAAGTCTGTTAATCTTCATTCTCGCTCAGTGAGGTACCCACTATATTCACTTACAATACCAGGATTAAGAATTCGACATGCTCTATTACAAAGTGGTGATATAATTGCAGAGATTGTTCTCAGAAAAAGGGTTGTTTATATCTTACTGAAAAAAAGTGGTTTAAATCACTCTCAACTCATTAAAACATTTCAAATAAACTTATGAACGTCAGTAAAGAGTTGGCCTATTAAGGTTTCATGATAACTGACTTCCTCTAAATACTGCTAAAGACTACTCATTGTTCTATTTGCTCATACACTGATTAACAAAAGCATGAAAAAGTGTCTCACATTATCAGTATATGTAAACTAGAGGAGACATGACATGATGGTTATCAAATCTGCTAGGTGCATATTGTTGAGAGAATAGGCTTTTTTTTTTTTCATATAGTGTAAAATAATAGATAAAATCCTCATTCTTGAGCACTGAGCAATTATTTTTGGGAAATGATAGCAGGAAACATGAAGAGTAGACACAGGTACTTTCTTAGGGAAAGATTTTATCCTAGTTGTAAATGAAAGCGTGCAACAAGGTTTCAGATTGCAGCACAAATATTCATATGAATATAAAAATAATTCTTATAAAATGAATTATATATTCACATGAAGATATAAAAGACCCCAAACCAACCAAGTAAACTTCACTATTTTCTTGGATATTTCTTTTTCTGTTGCTGAGTACTGCACCGTGTGCAAAGTGTTTGGGTTTGGCTCTCTGTTGTCATGTTGATTTGTTGCGTGGGTAGTCAAGGCAGGTTTTAATTTAGAATAAAGTGTAACAGAGTGAATATGAACAACCAAGAGATCAACCAATAGCAGCAGTAATTCAGCAAAAAATAAACTGAAGTGAAACAGTCATGAGTTGCTCACCAACAGTTTGAGACCAGGAAAAGAAGCAACATCCGAATGAGTTATCAGTCACAAATATTCAAAACATGAGTGTCTGGAGGCAAAATCTCTTCTTCCACCCCCAAAGATTCTGTTGCTTTTCTCTGATGTTTTATGAGGCATGTCCACAAATGATTTCAAAATTGTTGCTTTTTATATCTCTGTATTGATTATTCTTCTCTAAACTTCCTTAATTTTATGGATATATCTATTCTTTTCCCAGCACTGTCTTCCTTCAACTATGTAATACAGCAGGACACTTTATTTTCTTTTGTTTTCCTTTTTTTTTTGTTTGTTTGTTTTTGTTTTTGTTTTAAATCTAAAATAATATCATTTGTCTTTGAAGAATATATGTCTGGGTTTAGGACAGCTTTCAAAATTGTGTTTATAATAACCACTAGTTCTCAAGAGCTACAGTTATTTAAAAGACAGAAGGTATTCTAAATAATGTGGGCTAGCACTGTTGGAAAATTTTTGAAAATTAGTCCATTATAAATTCAATATTAAACTTTAGATCAAGACTACTTGACATAGTTATTCAAACTAACAATTCAAAACTGAAGGTTAAATTTCTTTCCCCCACTACTTCTTGTCTGCTCTTCCATTCATTATCTTATTTAATTTCCATTTAATAACACAGCATCAGTAAACAGTCTGTATCTTAAAATATTGCTTTAAAAATAAAATACAATTCTACCTTCTTTGTAAGTCTTGCACTTGCCTCATTTTCCAGTGCCCATCTTATTTTGGAGCAGAACTAGGTCGTGATTTCTCCTTCCAACACGAGGTGGCACTGGATTAACTGCTGACCTCTCTTCCCAGGCATCTCA
Source organism: Orthonyx spaldingii (assembly GCA_013397795.1). Classification (NCBI taxonomy): domain Eukaryota; kingdom Metazoa; phylum Chordata; class Aves; order Passeriformes; family Orthonychidae; genus Orthonyx; species Orthonyx spaldingii. The sequence goes on from VZTJ01005995.1 coordinate 251,629, forward strand.
AACATTCCGGGGTCTTCGAGGTTTTTTCCCACAGACAGTATAACCAGAGAAGGACTAAGTCAAGAAACAGAGAATTTATTTTATTTTTCTTTTGTTATAAGTATACACAATGTAGAGGCAAGGAGGAAAATTTTTCATTCATATTTAGATGATCTCTACGGAAATAAATTGGGAAGAGGTAAATGTAATGATTCTAGTGTTAAAGTTTTCTCTTTAAAACATTTTATTGAAAATATGTATGTATTGTGATGCCTTTTAAGTGTGTCTAATTCTACTGTGATAAGGCTCCAAAATATCAACTTTATGAATAGTCAGACTGAATTCTTACATGCAATCAGGGAAATATAATAACATCAGTTTGCTTAATAAGATATTGTAATACTTAAAGCTGGTCACCTTAAAGATCGAAAGAACTCTAAAGGCTTCTGTTCACTTATGTGGGTCTTGGCATGCAAATAATTTGTCTAATTTTTTTTAGAACTTATTTCACTTCTCCTTAGATATATGTTCACTCCTAGAAAGTACACAAAGGCTTTCTTCGGGAAATTGGGAATGACATTCTCGTGTTTGTGGTGGTTCTTTGACCGTGGTGGATTGTGGTTACTGACTGTGGTGGATTGACCTTGGCCAGATGTCAGCTGCCTACCTGGCTGCTGTCTCACTCCCCCTCCTCAACAGGACAGGGGGACAAGATATAAAAAAACATAGGTCAAGATAAAGACAGTGGACCACATACCAATTTCTACTATGAGCAAAACAGACTTGACTTGGGAAAATGAATTTAATTTTTTGCCTATTAAAATAGACTTGGATGGTGAGAAAAAAAGACAAAATTAAAGAAACAGTTTCCTTTTTCCCAGGTTCACCTTCACTCCTTCGTTCCTAACTCCTCTACCTCCTCCACTCTCCCCTCAAGCAGCACAACATGGGTGGAAGGGGAATGGTCAGTTCCTTGCTGCTCACAGTACTTTGAGGTATATCTTAGACTTGTGTGAGTGAAGTCAAGATTTGGTCAACAGAGGAACTGACACATTCTCATGTTTATTTAGAGAATCAAAACCCCAGGCCAGTTTAGAACATGACATTTCAATTAGCTGTATCTGTTCTGCCCTGCTCTCTTTAGTTAAATAATTCAGTATCACAATGTAATGCAATGGTGATTTAATGTATACATAACGTTTACTTCACCATAGTCTCCTTAAGGTATTTATATATTTTTCCTTTTGTGGAGTAGACTTCTTCCCATGAATTTCTTTCCACCCTTCAAGAGAAGCCAAAATAAAAAGAAGGCCATATCAATACAGTGCACTATTAAGGCCTTTCAGATTTAGCTCTAGGCTAAATGTGGGTTAGTATAGCTCCATGACAAGGTGTCTGCTCTGGTCTTGAAAGCTATATATCCACATTAAGCTGCTACTGAGGATAATTAAAGGTTGAATGCATCCCCAGCTATTCACACAGCTATGGAGATAGGAAAAGAAAGACTTGCTGTAACAAAGGGTGTGATTGTACATTCTTCAAAGTATTATTTGACACGGGAAAAATGTAGAGACCACAGATGTTAAACTCTAGAAATGAAGTCAACTCAAATGGTTGAAGAAAATAATTTTGAGAGTAAAAGTATTTCACTACTTGTTTTAAAACAGGTATTCACAAAATAACAAAAGGAAAAGGAGATCGGTTTTTGTAATTATGTTCTACCTCATCCGTGGCACAGAACATTTGTTAACAAAACAGTCCCTTGCTCCGTAGCAGAGTCTTTATATGTGTAATCAGCTGTATAAAGCAATGAGAAGTGAATTCCTAAACACTGAACTACCAAAATATGTCTGAAACATGATGTGAGACTACATAATGGGGTGTGCAAACATGCCTTCTTGCACACGCATGGCTCGTTTCACCCGGATAAGCGAGTTAACACCATAGTTGGCCTTATTAACACATTTTCTGAGAGCTGATGGGCTCAAGCTAATGCTTGGCATAAGCTGGATGAGCTTCAGAGGTATTCTAATTTGTGAATACTCTTTCAAGTATACCACTTTCAAGTAGCTGATCTTAAAGCCAAGATTCTTGAAGTAAATCATGAAATGTGCTTTTCCAAGTTCCTTAAAAACCTGTGTCAGACTAGTTATAGGGAGACATTGCCTTGAGGAAATGCCAAAGATGTAAGAAATAATATAAATATTACTTAGACACAATACAACAATTATCTAAATCCATTAGAATTATCTCAGTCTTTTCAGTAGTCTGAGGAAAAGAATCTATGTACTATAAAGGCAACTTTTGATTTACAGCTATGCAATCATTGTATTCTATATATAGCATAGAATCTATATATCTAAGGAGTATTCCAAATGCTTTGTACTATATGCATAGTTAGAAGGCTCATGCCAAAAGTATAACTCTTATCTGTTCAAAATAGTCTATATGTGAAAACTAAATGGATATATACATACTGTCCCCATTCTTTCTTCACTAAATATACGAAGAGATGTGACAGACTTTGTAGTCTTGTTACATGTTACAAAATGTGCTCTTCATAATGATTTTTTAGATTTTATGTTTGAATCCTAACGGGTATAAACAACATGAAGATTTATGAACAAATGTTATCTGATAATAGTGTATAATATCTATCACCACTGGCTTAGATCTATTTGAAATTAATAAGAATCACATAAGGTCATAAAAGAAACTATTTCCTAGCTATATTTCTTTTTTTTAAATGCGTCTGGTATGAAGTGAAGGATAGTAGTATATTATATAGTCTTTATACTGTAACCTCTCATTGCAATGGAGTTTTCATGTTTCACTAAATTTGTTCTCATTCCCTTTTCTCCTTGCACTAAGTCTTGTTGCTCTTTCACAGATTTAAGACTTTAATTGAATTCAGTGTCTCACACCTCCATGCCACCATTCTTAGTAAAAACCACTGGTCTTTTATTCCTGATGCTTTGTCCTGCTTTGTCCTTGGTACAGCCTCTCGTTTGATCTTTTTAACCAAAATTTACAGAGCTGCTATAAGTACTAGAAACAATATATTCCACCAGTCCTTAACTTATTTTAGTTTAATTTAGGACACATGAAGAAAAAAGGCATTTATTTGGCTATCAGTTCAAACTCGCTAGTGACTTTTGATGAAATTGTCATTGCAAATGTTCTTGCATACTGTCCATGCACAGCCCTGTTGGTAAGTGTGGGTATCCTAGACCCAACAGAAGGGGCATCTGCATTTAAGCTCCTAATTTCTTTCTGATTATGCTAATTGTCACCCTAGTGGGAATCCTGTAGTGGCTTTTCTTCAATCTTTCATGTAAGTCCTGTTTGTTGATCATAGCCCAGTCACTTGACTGTGTGCTTAGTTGTTCCTTCTTCTCAGTCTGATAATTATGTACTTACAAAAAGTGACCTATGTTCAGAAAGACAGGATTTTTGAAGGTGTTTCAACTTTCAAACCTGACATTTGTCGAACTCATTTGGCATGATGATGCATGTTTTTGCTTGTAGGTAATCCACATTGTCATCTGCTGAGCCTCCTAACAATCAGACTATCTCTGTTACCTGGTTTGCTATTTATAGGTGTTTTTTAAGAAAAATTATTTATCTAAGTAGATGGTCTAATTCTTATTTGTGTCCATCTTTTTGGCTACATTAATGAAAGCAAGTAGGGGGCAAACAAACATTTTGGCCTTAGGCTTATAAGAAGCTGTGTTTGGTATAATTAAAAATCTAGCAGACTAAGTAATTAATAAAAGTAATTAGAACTGTATATACATCTCTTGCTGTCTTTCTCTCTCTAGAAATATTTTTGCCTATAGTTTGCTAATGCCAAACAATTTTTTATTAGTTTTGAATAGAAATCACTTGACTGAAATTGATGAACAGCAGGGAACAACATAGCAGTGTGGGTTACAAAACTGAAATTGACAGTGTAGAATAATAACACTAAGGACTTATAAGGAAACTTATAAAAAAAGATATTTGTGAATTTAGCCAAATGCAATGAAAATAAATTCAAGAAGCCTGAAGTAAGGTGAAGAAGATAGCTAAAACTAAGAAGGGAAATTAAAATGTGATTTAAAGCGACAGAGAGACAAGGGAAGAAATATTCTGTTCTAGTTAGAATAACAAGGGAGTCTGTCTGTTTGTGTGAGTCTCATGCACAGCTATCTCAGCAACCTTAATGAACATGGGAGTAAATTTGATGCTTTATGCTCTGATGTGGTATTTATTTAAGAGTCTGTTCTACTAAATTGAAGATGCTTTCAAGGGTTACAGTAGTTATTTTGCTTTTAGTTACCTTACTCCCCTCTCCATTAATTCAAAGTTTAACAATTTTTGTGGCTAATCAAGAAGGAATCTGAGCTATCAATTATCTTAATATATATTGTTAATAGATAATAAATCACTGACTAAGCAACAAATCACCAAAGCTATTTTTAAGATAGGAACTTTATTTAGTCTCAGCTTGTGTTACTTCAAGAAAAGTGATATTCAAATGGCATTATAAATTTCATACAAATCACAATGTTGTTAAATGAAAGTAGATTATTATCTAATGGAGAAGCCTCTCATCGCTTTCCTCTCATGTTTCGTACCATTTACTCTTTATACTTGAAGGACGCGGTGTGTTTCCAGGGCCCTACAATGAGAGATCAAATCTAGAATGCTGCGTACAACAGCCTCACCAAAATTACCAAGTCCTGTTGGCCACTCACCATAGACCACTTAAGTCAACTATAACCTTCTATCTGAGGAACCAGATACCTCATCAATCTCCCTGACATAGTTCTCTTGTAATTGCTTCCAATCCCCATGTTTGCTGCTAGTTATTCCCAGTAACTATGTTCTGTTTGCACTGCAGATGACCTGCTGGCAATGGTTTTGCACTGCCATTGCTTTAGACTATCATTTACTTTGGAAAAGATAGACTGATGAGCAAGATCCAACCTCAGCCTTATTAAAAATATACAAGTTTCTTGAGCAGTCTTTCCTATCTTGTCAAAATCACTCAGATTGTTTGACTAAAATTTATTTATTCAAAGTCTATTAAATGTAGCTATTTGTGAGAGAACACTTTATCTTTTAGGTACTGTTTTGCTCTTGCATTTCACAGCATAAATATGGTTCTTTGTTTTCCTTTAATGTGCATTGTTTTCAACAGAAATGGGCATAAAATATTACAAATGCACATGTAAAGTTTGATCTGTTCCTGTGTCCCATTCTAGTCAACCCTTAGGTGAAACATATTGTATTATATGTTCTATATATTAGTATAGTTTAAATTGTACTTATTTTTTGTGAGGTACCATGATGAATACTGCAAAGGAACAAAGCATATTATGTGCCTCAAAATGGCTGGAATTGTTGCCAAGAAAACAGCAGATGTTCACTCAATCGACAGCAAAAAAACTGATATTCAACATGTAGAGAACTTATTTCAGAGAATTTATGATTTTTTACTGGGGATTTTGAAGACAATGTGAACTGAAAGACAAGAGACTTATTCTATTTTTGGTTTTGTTGTGACTTGCTATGTGGTCTCTAAGCAGTTACTTCACCTTTCTCTGTCTCTATTTCTTGTTTTCCCCTTTGTCTCTTCTCTTTAGAATTTAAGGTTTTCAAAAGAGTCTATATTACACATTTGTAGCATGCACAATGAAACCACTGCAATATAAATAATAATTCTAATAAGGCCAATTTTAACTCTGTCCTCAACAGACAAATGAAAGAAAATTCCTCATTTTCTGTAATTTCAGAAAAATTATTTGTTATTAATGTTCTTGCGAACACAACAGGAGGAACTGGACATCAATCAGGCTCATGTCTTCATTCTATAAACTTTTTGGCTGGTTTTAGTGAAATCTACTCACAGCCAAGCTGGAGTCCAACCAACCAACAGAAAAGACAGGCTTTTAATCAGGCTTCTCTACAACGGAGCACATCCATTTGATAAATGAACTAATTAAACAAATGAATAAGTATAACCTACCACTGTGAATGACACTATGAAAAAGCTTCAGATCCATATTAATAGTTCTAGAAACCCAGAAAAAAGGATGGAAAAAAATGCAAGTTCAATTCATGAAGCACATTTATGTAAATGAAATTTCACCATGGGCAGTGGTCTGGTATAATGCATGCTCTGTGTGTATAAAGATGACAAGGGGTAAAGAAGTCTGAAATAAGGTTATTTCACTTCTAGGGTTTTCTTAATATCAAGCATTGCACAGACAGAAGAATGTAGCAATGACATGCTCTTTCTGAATGTCCCTTGGTAAAAGTAGCTGGGATGCCATATTCAGTATGTGTCCTGTAACCAAAACCTGTATCCTGGTTTTTCCTTTAAAATCCCAAGTCCATGTATTACCTCCCTAGCAAAAAAACCTTGTATGATACCAAACACTCCCCCCCACCCAAAAAACCAAACTCAACCAACAAACAAACAAGCAAAAACCAAACCAAACCAAACCAAACCAAACAAAAAAAAACCCCAAACAACTTAGATTCATTTAATATAAACTCTGCTACATTTTTCCAGCTTTTTCTGATTAGAGGTTTCTATGATTGATCTGACAGCTTTGGAAACAACATAAGCCATCTCACTGGTTTTAGGGAAATAGCGGTGATCCCTGAGACTGTGGGACTTTTTTAATGTACTGCCCCTCCCATATATGCCCTTGAAACCGTGGCTTTCTCTAAAAAATATTATATATAAATAAGACAAAAAGAATGACCTCTCAGGTAACTGAAGTCATGTGAAGAGGTAAGAGTTAGTTATTAGAACTGAAAATTTGAATGAATTTGTATTCCTGTGATATAAATGTTATATGCTGCTCATCTTCAGCTGATTATCCAATTCAAGGTGCTTTTCATTTCAGTATAATTTAATAAGTTGTTTCTTTTCCTACTATAATTTTTACATTTCAAAGAATTGTTATGGGGTTTTTTTTCAAGACCCAGTACACATATTAATAACTTGTGTGACAATATCTGTTCCCAGGACCTGGTTTTTTTCGTTATGAGATTAAGAATCATCAGTGACTTATCTACCAGGAAGAGAAATCCAGTTAGTGAGAGCCTCTGAACTGAACCTGTTGAGAAGTTGCCATTTCTAGCTATCTATGAAATCTTTTGCAAAGAAGAGCTTTGTCTATTTTACACCCATTATAATAATTAAAGAAAACAGCAAAGCAATAAAATAGAAGGGCATTCATCAGGAAAGACAATATGGTAGCACAGATAATACTTTGTTAAGATTCACTCCTATAATATGTCAAATCCTTTACCATGGACTTTACTGTATTATAGAATCATAGAATCAAACAATAGTTTGGGTTGGAAGGGACTTCAGACATCATCTGGTTCCAAACCCACTGCCGTGGGCAGGGACATTGCTAGACCAGGTTTCTCAAAGTCCCATCCATCCTGGTCTTCAATACTTTCAGGGATGGGGCATCCACAACTTCTCTGGGCAACCTGTGCTAGTGCCGCACTACTAACAGTAAAGAATTTCTACCTAACATATCATCTAAACCTAACCTCTCTCATTGAAGCCATTCGCCCTTGTCCTGTCACTACATGCCCTTGTACAAAGAACCTTTTCAGGCTTTTTCTATGCCCTGTTTAGGTACTGGACAGCTGTTTTAATGTATTAGTATAGTCATAACCTGTTGAAACAACTGCAGCAAGTGGGAGTGTGTTGTATAGTTGATAAATATAAATTTAAAGCAGGTTAAATTGACTGTAAAGGTGCCTTATGGGTTATTAGCTATACAAAATGCATGAATATGAGAAATGAAAAGGAGTCCTGTAAAGTCACTTGATACACGTGGAATAATAATGACTTTTTGTAGTTATCCTGCAGAACCTCCCATAAAGAAGCTACAAATTCATAAAATACAGTTTTGTAATAAACAATTCTTACATATGTTACTTTGGAAAAATGTCAAATATTTCTGATACAGTTGCAAATTTTTCATGCAAACTGTAGGGTATTGCAATCATCTCTGTTGTAGTATTTTTCAGACTTGTATTTTTTAAGCCTGTAATGCGAATCCACACATAGGATGTGGCTTACTGACCATACATTCTGTGATGTACAATCAGAGAATGCCTTGGGTTGAAAGGGACCTTTAAGACTATCTAATTCTAAGCTCCTTACCATGCCAGGGACACCTTTCACCAGACCTGGTTTCTCAGGGCCCCATCCAAGATGACACTGAACTCTTCCAGGGATAGGGCATCTACAATTTCTCTGGATAACCTGCTGCAGTGCCTCACCACCCTTACTGTGAAGAATTTTTATGTAATATCTAATCTATACTCAGTTTGAAGCCATTATCCCTTTTCTTATCACTACATGCCCTTGCATAAAGCCCTTTTGAGCTTTTCTGTAGGTCTCCTTCAGGTACTGGAAGGCTGCTGTAAGCTCTCCCTGAAGTCTTCTCTTCTCTGGGCTGAACAGCACTAACTCTCCAGCCAGTCTTCATAAAAGAGGTGCTCTAGCCCTCTGATGATCATCATGACACTCCTCTGGACTCTCTCCAACATGTCAAAGTGCTTCTTCTGTTGGTGGTTCCAGAGCTGGATGCATTACTCCAAGCGTGGCCTCGCTAGAGTGGAGTACAGGGGGATAATCACCTCACTCAACCTGCTGGCTATGCTTCTTTTTATTCAGTCCATGATATGTTTGGCTTTTTAGGCTGTGATTGCACATTTCTGGGTCATGTCAAGCTTCTCATCAACCAAAACCCCCAAGTCCTTCTCCTCAGGGCTGCTCTCAATCCATTCTCTGCCCAGCCTGTATTTGTGCTTTGAATTGCCCCAAGCTGCTTGCAGGGCTTTGGACTTGGCCTTGTTGATGCTCATGAGGTTTGAATGGGCCCACCTCTCAAGCCTGTATATGAATACTAGAATTAGAAATAGTTGAAATTTTACTTTTCATTTCTTATAAGTTCTTTTTTGGAAAGCAGCTGTTGAGTTTTAATTAGTAAACACAAATTACTGTTGAGTTTATCTCTAAGATTATTCCTTGTTCTTTAATTTAATTTAATTTAATTTAATTTTATATTTTTAAGAAATCCTTGTGCTCCGTTGCTCTTAGAAATGAAAAAAGGAGCCTGAAGCAATTTTAGCTCCAAGTGCTCTGTATTCAAGAAGTTCTTTTTATTTCCTGGGACATCCTGATTTGTGAAAAGAATATAACAATCTGACCTTGAAAAACAGGTCCTCTTTTTCAGAGTTAGCTTGTTCCTTTTCTTTTGTATCGTATCTCTGGTGTATCAGGTTATGCTAATCTCTGTTGTGGTATATTTATGTTGCTGCAAACTGCCCCATGCCGTTGGACTGAGGGATAAGAAATCAACATTGTTCTTTCGGCTCAGTGCCTCTACGGTCTGTTAACATATGTCAGAGGTTCCTGGTGTAAAATTGCTTTAAGTTAAAGTAGGTGGTAGTGTAGAGAAATCAGAGTTGGAAACAATCGAAATGTCTTGCAAGCTGAGAGCAATGCTCTTTTGGGAGAAAGAAAGGGAATGTAAAATACTAGGCAAAATCACTTAGAAATTTCAAGACTGCTGTGATGCATTCAATAATATCACAGGGGAAAGAAATTTTCTTTACAAGAAACAGGCTGCCAGTTGAGACTATTAACCATTCTGTTACCCCTACGTAATAAAGCTAAATCATGTAAGCTGTGCAGATAACAGATGGCCCAACAGAGACAAATTATTTGTGATGTAACTGATAACTAGGTCAAAGCTGAATTATTGTGAGAAATGGATGGTACTTTAAAAGAGCACTGAACAGTTTGCAAGATTAGGGACAACTTGACTTCCCAAATGAAAGCAGTGAGAGAAATGAAGTGCATCTTGTTATGAGCGTGTACGGATCCATAAAGACAAAATGCAGGAGTAAATGGATGACAGAGAACAGATTTCTTGGTAATAAACGAGAAGGCAATCACAACAAAACACAATTGCCCAGTGCCAATGACACACAGTCATGGCAACTATTATACCTATCTCCTGCAGACATAAGTAATTTTCTGGACAAATTAAAATGTACAAAACTTATTCTTTTTTATTTCTTGCTTTGTATACATACAGTTTTATGACTAATTTGTGATGACATCAGTGGTCATCATAGATCTTGAAACAGATAAACAGACTTAGCTGATTGCTTTATTAAGAATGAGTGACAGAAAATGAATATTGGAGATGATCAAAGCATGACTTCAGGGAAGATATGGAAACGATAACATTAATCTAATGTTAATATTTAAAACTTGCTCACTTTGCGTAGAAGAATCAATTAGTGATTCTGGGGTTTTTTTGCAATATGTTCTTCTTTATAATTTAAATCTCATTATTACTCTTTTATTTAGCTAAACACAACAGTGATTGTTAAATACTGGCTATTGTAATTGATCAAAAATATGAATCTTTTCTACTTGTTTTATGCTAATAAATAAAGTGCAATATCTTTTTAGATTTCCTAAATATCACATTTTTTTTTTACATTGCTGATCTGCATAGGACAAACTTTTCCCAAACTCCAAAGATAGATGAAAGTTTTCTTCAGGGTAAAAACTGACTGTTCTGAAGCCTGCCAGTTTTATTTAAATCCTTTTTTTATTTTTTTTATTGAGCCAACTCTGCATTGTAGAGTGATTTTTACTCAGAGTATCCCAAAACCCTCACTCAAACCAATAATCATGTGTTGATAGGTGAAATTAGTTTCAGAATTCTAATGAAGCTCAGCAGCTGGGAGACAGACAGCTCATCTGAAGATTAAATGAGAAAAATTGCCACTTTTGCTGGTTCCTTTAGAAACTCATTTACATTCTGTCAGCTCCCATTAGGGATGGGAACTGCGAATATTGAGAGAAATATGCATGAATTCAGTGCTGAAATGGCCAATCGTGATCAGTTTCTTCTTGCTTACAAAGTTGCCAGAAGATTTTATGTAGTTTTGCCTTCTGGAAACAGTGGGTGATAATCTGCTTGCTTTCCACTGTCTTCTAACATTTCTAATTTAACATAACCAAAAGAACCAATCCCCAGCATAACAAGGACAACATAGGATAAAAATGTAATCCTAAATCTTGGGATTAATATTCCTGGAGCCTTCTATACAGTATTCTGTCCTTTTTGTTTTTCATTTTTTTTTTTCCTTTTCCAACCATGTGTCTGTAAAGCTTCACTATTTCTTTTTATGTGACAACACTGATAAGAAAGGTACCGAGCAATTCATCTTTCCCTGTCCTTGTTACAGCCCTGAATTTTTATGTACTTGGATCCTCATCATATTGACAAGTCTTCATGAGGTCTGCTGACAGAGCCAATAGTAGACTAGGAATCTATAGCATGCAAGTGTTATCCATTTCTGCACTGACTTTGGTTATATTTATATAGACCACAAGTAAAGGTGACTGTGCCAATGAAAGAAATGCATTTAAGTGTTCAACCAGGAATGTAAAAGACAATGCAGAAGTGCATACAGGAAGAGTAATGGTACTTTAAACATGGGAAAGTGCAATGCTGGTTTGTTGCAGATTTTTGTTGTTTTCAATTTTCTTGAAATACAGGTTGCAGAAGATTAGTAAGGGCATGGAAGGGTAAGATGCTCAACAAATGACTTTCTACTGCATCTACAGGACAGTTTGAAGACAAATTCATAGTTCAATGAAACAGACATATTTTCTGTTTCAGAAATAATTAGGCAAATTCTAAATGAAAAATTATCTTTTTTTGTTAGATCTGTAGGTTTGAGTAGTTTATTCCCAACAATTCTAAGAGAAAATAGATCACTAATGCAGTTGATTTTGAATAAAGATGAGTAGGTTATTGTGAATAGTCTTGCACCCTGAAGAACATACTAGCATCATTGGAATGGAACAAGTCAGTTCTATAGGACATCTTAAATGGCTTGAACCTCACAGGTAGAAATGTAGCATTTGCATTACACTTACAAGGAGAGGATTACAAAAAGGAAATGATTTCACAAAAGCAGACATGAAAAATAGCTAAATTTATCATGCATTTTGAAAGTGATGCTGCACAACTTTATGGTGATACTAAGTGTGAATACAGAGATTACAAAGAATGAGAACGATTAGAGATGTTAAAGGATACTTCGTACATCTGCAGATACAGATTTTCAGCCGGTGCAATGCTTTCAATGTATCACCTGATAATCCTTGCTTCCGTGCTCCTTACTCTCACTCCTCTAAAGTACATAGAAAAATAATTCATGATTTAGAAAAGACACGGAAGAATGACACGAGTTTTGGAAACTCCATTTCAGTGTTTTGGAGTGAAGGGTTTAGCTACCTGACCTTTATAAAGTAGTTTAAGAAATTTCATTATAACATACTTAGGACTATTTAAAACACTAGAGAAATCTGGAAAATAAGAATCTCAATATGCACTCTACAGATATCCTACGGAATCAGGTACTATTTCAAATGCATGAAACTAACACAAACTAAAAGCTGAAAGCAGATGAATTTATTGTCAAGAAATGGCACACGGTATCACTGAAATAGCCAGTATGTGTGAGTGGACTCTTCATCACTGAAATCTAAAGAATGCTTGTAAAAAAAGTATAAAGTATTTTCCACAACACCTGTGTCAAAAAGTATTTAATAAAATACTAGTAGCATTTATGTATATGCTTAGCATTTCAAAAATTTGAAAGTTATACTAATTCATATGTACAAAATTTGTAATCTATATAATAAGTAAGTTCATGGGAGCTACTGTTCAGACAGTCTCTGTCTCTGGTAATATCATGGAACAGATTCTTGTGGAAGTTATGTCAAGGCATGTGGATGCCAGAGAGGTGATTACAAACACCAAGAATGGTTTCACAAAAGGAAAATTGTGTCTGAGTATTCTGGTGGCCATCTACAATGGACCGACCACATCAGTGGATGAAGGAAGAGCTATGGATGTCATGTACCTTGACTTCTGTAAGGCCTTTCAAGTGTTCCCACACAACATCCTTGTCTCTAAATGGGAGAGATATGGGTTTGATGGATGGAATATAAAATGAATAAGAAATTGGACAGATGGCAGTTTCCAAAGACTTGCAGTCAACAGCACTTTGCCCATAAGGAGATTAGTAACAAGTTGTGTCCCTCAGAGGTCTATACTGGGACCAGTATTATTCAATATATTTATTGACACTGGGCTTGAGTGGAACCTCAGCAGGTTTGCAGATAATATCAAGATGAGCAGAGCAGTTAATTCACTTGAGGGAAGGAATGTCATCCAGAGGAGCCTTGCCAGGCTGGAGGAGTAGGCCTATATGAACCTCATGAAGTTCAGTAAGGCCAAGGTCCTGCACCTGTCTTAGTATTAAGACATAATTAGGGTGACCTCAGAATTGAGAGCTCGTAATGATTTTAATTACACTCGAATCTATGTGCAAGAGTTGTTTTAGAAGGTTAGTGACTAGTAGATCTTAATTTTCAAATATTACCCTTAATTACCATGAATAATACTTGAAGATCATTTTCTTGTTTGCCTGATTTAGTTATTGATACCTGTAAAAGAGTGATTGCTGGAAAAAGGAAAAATAGAGTTGACTTTATTGAATTCTGTCTGGGATTTGATATATATAGAAGAGATTTACAAAGATAAACGTTATGTATTTACATTGCTGGCATGTCTCATTTTTTTTTGCTGGCACTCTTAAGTTAAGAAGCTTTCTTCATTAATTTCCATACAGGTCAATGACCTGTATAACAGCTCTCTGCTGTAAGCACTCTTATACTCTATAAATTGCCTTACATATTAAAAAAATCATCTCCACATAGCAAACGATCTGTTAATGAATAGCTGAATGACTAAAATGCATGTTGAGAAATGAATAAAGATTTTGTAAAACAATTAAGCTTAGCATTATGCTTACATTACTCTGGTATTTGCATTACAAGAGAGTATTGTAGAGTCAGAAAAGTGATATGAAGACAGATGTGTTATTATTGTGAAAGTCAACAGCCTTCATAACTAACTCCTCTGTTCTGTTTATACCATGCTGAAAAATAATTTGTTTTGAAGCTATAATATTCAGTATGTCAAAAATAAACATTTATAAATGTGCTACTGATTTACAAGGGAGGCTAATAAGAATGTGAAAACATTTGACCATTTGTACCAGATAACTATTTTACAAGAGTGAAAAAATGAATCTGTCATACAACAAGCAAATATATAATCCTTTTTCAAGTAAGAACCCAAGTTTCTTCTGATATAATTGTATTTTGCATGAAATTTTTGTTACTGCTATTTAACATCTGTATTGAAGTATTGCCTGAAGAACAACTCATTGCGCTATAGGATTTATAAAATAGAGCTCCACAGTCTATGATATAGCACTTATTTGAAAAGAAATGTGATAGAGGAGTAAGGAGGTGAAACTCCAATGAGGGTTTTGCAGTAGAGAAATGGCTGAACCAAAGCCTCAGGTACATACTAATTGGGTGTCATATTATCCCAAGCACACTACTTTTTTTTTTGATGTTTAGGAACTCTATAAAAAACTAATCTGATGTAAACCTTGTAAGTTTTTAAAATCAGCCCTAAATATATGGCATTCTTAGGCTCCTGCTAATTTACCTGCATAATCCATCAGCAGTTTTGATCTCCTAGGAGTGCAGTTGTGTAAGTGTGACTCTGCATGGTGCCTAGAGCCATGCTCCTGTGCTGAACAAGCAAGACCTTGAAGTGAATTCAATATAACTTTGAATATATTGCTTTGGGATTTGTGCTAATGTATCTGCATGGTGTTACAGTGTGCACTGTTGACATTTTAGAGATAGATTGGCTGAGGGAGATAACTTGGCTGGTGCAGCTGAGAGACACTTTGATTGCCACAGGCTGAGGATCCCACAGCTCTCCAGTACTGGAACACCAAGCAATTTTTGCATATTGTCTAGTCTTGAACCATGTGGATTGAACTCAGAAACATGGATTCTGGGGTTTCTAGGATGCAAACTTTTTAGACAACCCACGTCTTTCACTTTTTAGATAGGGCTCTGTTTTCTTTCACCAACAAAAAGTTGTTATTTTGGTTGGGTTTTTTGTTTCATAATATAATTCCAAATATAAAATCTTTGATTAAATAGAATTGTCCCTCTCTGCACTGTTCTAATTAGTTATGAAGAAGAGAAAGAAAGATTAAGCGATGAGAAGATTAATGATGAATTCTTGCTACCTCGGAGCCTCTAGCAGCTACCTTCTTTCAAGCTGTGAGGTAGAAAATGAGAATTCTGGCAATGAAAAAAAGAGACCATAACAAAAAAGTGATGGTAGTTTCCCTAAAGCAACATTTTTCATCCTTTCCAAGTAGATGTCTGCTTATTCAAAGTTAAATGTTCATTACCACCTCCCTTACAGCTGCTGTAAAAGCAAGTTCAAAAATGTATCAGTGAGAAGGCAATAGAATTTACTCGTGTGGCTCTGGAAAGGTCATCAGAGAATACTTTCTCCTGAGATTACAGTGCAAGGAGCAAGCAAGTGAGATTATATTCATTTCAGATGGTAATTACATTTTCAGCACTTCAGAAGCACCCAGTTGCCTCTCCTGACACCATAAGTCTGGAAAGGTAAAATGAAGTACCTTTCAGGCACTTGTATCTATTAGATTGTATACTGTGATCCCCACGTGCTTGGTAATATGTTGAACCTATAAAACATTATTACTCTGGTCAGTTAAAAGGCACCAATCTTTTTTCCACTGTCATTTAAAACTTCGAGGTGGTTTGAAATGTTTGCCCTTACAGAAGCCATACCCTATTGGGTTATAATTGCTTGAATGCTGTATTTAATTAAATTCAAAACCAGTTTCCTTGGAACAAATATAAGACCCACTGGTCTGTAATGCCAAGGATCATATATGGCTTTTTTATTTTATTTTTAACCTAAGATAACAACTTCCCAATCTTTGGAAACCGTGTGTGGTTTATTAAGGATATATTGCATATCTTCATTGCTACCTCTGCTATTTCACACTTCAGTTCCTTCAGAATTCTTTCATCAGCACCATCTGGTCCCAGTGATTTACTGCCCTGGAGTTTTTCTGAGTTGTTCAATAACATCTTTCTTAGAGGCATCAGCCTTTGTTAAGTCCACTCATTAATTTCTTAAAAAAATTATCTTTGAGTCAAGAAATTTCCTCTTTGCGCTTCATACCAAATATGAATGTAGAAAGCTACTTTTCATTTTTGCCTTGCTTTGATTCCTTTGTTCATTAGTTGATAGTTCAAAGGACTAGTAGTTGTGCAGTTTTTCGCTGGTTTCTGAAAAAGCTTTGGGTTTCTTCCTGCCTCTTGAAGATGTTTTGATGATCTTAGCCAAACTTCTTCCTCCCTTATTTTCTTCCCTAATTATCGTATTATTTTTCCTTTTGTGCACATTTCTTCTGAGCTTAATGGTAGGACTACGTTTATGTGATGTATAGTTATATTATGTTAATAAGCTCTCAAGAAAATGAAGATTGGGTACATTTTGAAGCTGTATATTATGAAGAATTAGCATATTATTATGAATTTCCTGTACAGAATGAATAATTCTGTGGTAAGTGGGGTGTGATTTTACACCTACATTTCTTACCGAGTGCCTGGGTAAATGAATGTAGAAATTTCCACCTTCAGTAAGTCTGTGTTTATGTGCTTATGAGCAACTTGGGGCAGGGAGGGAAGTCTAGAGTGAGACCTCTGGATGGGCAATGCTTTATCTCTAAAGAACATCCTTGGTCTTTTTATTTGTCTTTGATCTCTGCAGTTCATATGGAGTACAAGGGAAGCTTGAGAAATGCACTTGGCATAGCATAGCCACTAAGGTTTCTCAATCCTGGTTAGAAATCACACGCTCTCTCCTGAGCAGTGAGTGCTGGTCTCAGAGCTGGCCTGGGCTCACCTTGGCAGGAGCTGGGCTGGGCTGGTTTCAGCTCCTGCCTTGGAGCCACGTGCCTGTTACTTTCCCTGCCTGAGCCTGAGCTCTGCCAGTGCCTCCACGGGAAGGGTCTGGCAGAGACAGGGGACCACTGCCCAAATAAGAAGAGGCCCTGTGACTGAGCCTGGGGAGGCTGCAGGGCCATGTTCACACTCAGTTGGGAGCAGCCAGAAGGCAGGAACCCAGGGTAAAGAAGAATATAAAAATTGCCTGCGTAGGACTCCCAAGGCTCAGTGGAGGGGACTCTCACCATGAACATCATATTTCTCCCTGTGAAAGCCTTAGATTATTAATGACATATCATGTATCACCTGCTTACATAAATTCAGTGCTTTATGAGAAGGATTGAAACTTTCAAATGCAAGATCGAGAGGAAAGGTGAATATAAACCAGGAACAGTAGTGGGTGGTTTACATAATAATTTTAATTGAATTATTAACATGGTTTTTCTGTTACAATATGATAATTTGCTGGTTTAGGCTGTTAAAACACCAACAGACAGTAACTTCCTTGCTCCATATATCTGGTTTCCTTTTGCCATAACAAAATTTTGGATGTAATATTTTTAAGCCTTGTGGCTTGGTTTGATCCAAAAATTTCCAGCTGTGTCTGCTTTGAAACAAAGGCTACATAATCACTTCTCAATCTATGACTGTTCAGGCTGCCCCCTGGTTCATCTTAGCAAGCTCTATCTTTCTCTGGGTGCCTCAGGTTCCATCACTACTGTCATTCCATCTCCTTGCCCTACCCTTTCCTTTTCCAAATGTGAACAACTCCTCTCTCACGTCCACCTTCTGGAGGACTGGGGTGACTCAGACTGCAATAGCTGAAACACAGAAAACATGTGACTTTCTCTGGATGACCTAGCTGCAGCCTGCTGAAGAAACAAAGCCCACTGGAATGAGTCACCATAGAAGCAGCAGTAGCAAAATCATGAGGTCCCAGGATCCTTTTGTAGTTCATTTCATATTCAGACTCACATTGTTCCCCAAGAAGGTTTTTTCTCTTAACAAATAATTTTTAACTGTAGGGTGGAAATTTTCATAATACCCGAGAAATGTACTGACTATCCTGATGCAGACAGACATGTTATAAGGATGCAAATTGCTTTCCTTTGATTGTATTACTTCACATAGAGATACTGTCGAGAGAAACTTTGAT
Source organism: Orthonyx spaldingii (assembly GCA_013397795.1). Classification (NCBI taxonomy): domain Eukaryota; kingdom Metazoa; phylum Chordata; class Aves; order Passeriformes; family Orthonychidae; genus Orthonyx; species Orthonyx spaldingii. The sequence goes on from VZTJ01005995.1 coordinate 269,754, forward strand.
GTTCCTACAGTGGCATTTTTGACTAGGAAAACAGGAGATTGCTAAAAGCTAATTAAATGTTGTTCTGATGTTTTACATAACCATAGCCCAAGCTCAAGCCAAGCTTATAGGAAACAATGGAAAGTGCTAGCATACACTGTGACAACTGACCTTTTTTTTATATGGACACAAATTATTTGGACCACTAGCATGGTGATTTATTTAATATGATGCAAAAAAGCCATTGTAATTCAACCAGGTAATTATTATGGCCTATTTGGAATTGCCATCTATCTGTTGTTCACATTCTATGTAATATCAACACAGAAGCCTGCCATATCTTCTTCTCTATTTAAATAGTTTCTTTGTTATATGTGGAGCTGGTAGTTAATTTAAAAATAAACATCACCTTTGAATTTACTTATTAAATTTGAAAAGAAAATGACAGTATGATAGTTTGATACATTATTATAAACATAATGTCCTAAATTAGGCTTTACTGAATAGCTTTTAAGGACTTAAATGTTAAAAATGTTATTGTAAATCAAAGCAGCTGTAAAACAGACTCCACCTGGTTGTATTGTGTATAAAGATATGAATAAATAAATCTATGCTATTAGTTGGTACTTACACACTATTTGCAGACATGACCAACTACATCTATCTTGTTACTTGCGTGTTTTTGTATAATCATACATTGACAGCAGTAAAAATGGAGGTATGGTATAGAACAGTACACATAAACAATACATACACGTACATTTCAGATAAATATAAACCTTTGTATTCTTCAGGCATATGTGTATCTTGATGTGACAGTCCAAAGTCCAATAACACTCTTCAAATGTACTGAAAATAGTACTCAAGCAAGAGCTTAACTTCAAAACATAAAACAGGTAAATTCTGGACAGATATATATAAATATATACACATACACATGCATACATACATATATTTATATAATCATACTATATAATGGACCATTAGAAGGAAGAGTTCTAACATATAGCTTTGAATTTTAAACTGAATTCATGTTCACCAATTTGTGAAGTGGTGTTCAAAGAGAATTTGCTTGTTTCCTAAACCTGTCTTTTGCCTCCAATCTTGACCTAGTAAAAACCATGCATATGCACTGAGCATACACATAGTAACTGATCATTGTCCTCCTTCTTTGTCCTCATGCCATTCATAGCATTATCTGTAAGTAAAAAGAATCATAGAGAAGTCACAAGTAGTTAATCCCATCTATTTTGCACCCAGTCAAAGCTTGATTTTTCTCTATAACTTTGATCTATGCATTTTAATTTTAAATGATCAGGTGTTAGCATTTCACTCTGTCTGGTGAGAGTCCACTTCAAACACTGCACAGTCTAGGCATTAGAGAATCATCTTCCTATTTATCCTCACTTACCTTCATATGATTTTAGAGGTTGTTCCACATATGCACAAAGAATTTTTGCCTTCTCAGTATAGCTGTTGAATCTTTGCTTGAGTATTTAGCAAAGTTAAATATAATTTATCTCTAAAATTTATTTCAAATTGATTTGCTGTTTTAATACTGAAATTCGTAGAACTATGTGCAATTTGCTGCACTACCACATACTTGTCTTGCTGTGAAAATTAATTGTTCCTATATGGTGAAATAAGGAATCTAAAATAAAGATTACAGTTATTTAGGTAAAAAGAAAGTTGCAGCCACATTAATGGGGATTGTTGAAAAAGATTCTAATGATCTAACTCTTGTTTTTCATAGAAAACAAAAGTTTTTCACATCCCTAGAAGAATTAGCATTTTCTTAAAACCATATCCTCTTGGCTTATAACCACAACTACTGCAGCACTTTTTCAGCTCTACCAAACTTTAATACAAAAGGTGATCTGAATTTGAATCAGATCCAAGCTTTCTACCCAAATATTGCAAATCCACCAGAATCAGCATCACTAATTCTTTAATAGAATAGATATTTTATGAAACCTGACAATGTTAGTAGAGATTTTTTACAACTGCAGATTAAACTTTTTATGGAGAATCACAAATGACAGTCAGGTTCAATAGAACAAAGATTTCATCTAATATTAGTTTCTGGCAAGTCAATTTGCAAGATTATTTTTGCAGATTAAATTAGCTATATTGGGAGGTCACCCTCTTACTTCTAAATCAGAAAGAGAGACAGTTGCATAATAGCATAATGCTGTAGATATATTATTAACCAATCTTTCACAATAAGAAAATTAGCTATTCACCAAGAAAGGGTGAATAAAATAAAAAGGTGTTTTATAACATAAGGAATAACTCTTGGAAGAAGCTGGGGAAAGGCCAGCTGAATATCACTAAGAGCGCAACCCTTCTTTATCTTAGTATTCAATCTCTGGAAAATATAAGATTTTAGCTAAGAGTCAGAGAAGGAAAACACCACAATTTAAACTGGCTTAGGATCTATCTATTCTGAGCTGCTTGATGCGTTTGTACTTAAAAATGCAACTTCAGACTTTGGACTGCTTAATTAATCAGAAGCTATCAGTTCATCAGTAGTTGGTGATTTATAAATCCAGGCAAAGCAATTAATTTGGATTTGAAAGTTGCCACTAAGTTTAAACTGAGTACTAATGTTTTACGTATATTTATATTTATGTTTTAGAAGTCTAGTTATTTTTTACTTCTAAGAAAAGTCCTGGATACAATTATTCAGTACATTATAAGATGTGCACAAGAATTGAGACAAAAAATTCTGCGATAAAAAAAGAAGGAAAAACCCAAGTAATACAATTTACAGAAAAGTCATATATTGAATTAAACAATCTCTTATCTGTTTCCCAGGAACTTTTGTCACAGATCAGAAAAGTCTGTTTGAATCTCATCTTCCACTTGTCCAAAACCTGATTATCTTGCAGGGACAACACTTGCTCACGTCAAAACAACATAGGCTGTTTTGAAAAGAACATGAAAAATCAAAAAACCTAGAGATTTCTTTGGGCTAACTAAAGATTCCTTTAGTCCTGCTGCAAAGAGTAACAGGGATGAAAAAGGCATATCCAAGGTCAGCAATCTGTATTTTTAAATTTATTTATTATTTAGGTTTACCAGCAATATGAAACACCCATAGAGAAGTATTCAACATTGTTATCCATTTAATTAATTTATCACAGTGAGATCATTGGCCAAGAATGGAATTCAAAAGCAGTGTGTTAGTCAAAGTAAATATAATAACTGGCATGTTTTTTCCTCACAAAAGCATTTGTGTTTCATCTGAAGTGCAAATGAATACGCACTAGAGTAGAGTTTCCTGTTTCATAATAATGTTTAGTCAGTGACATTATCTACCCTCCTACTTGCCTACCTCTCAGTACAGGTCATTGTTGGCCTCCTTTCCTACATCATGAATGCCCCATGCCTGGCATTGTTCAAGGCCAGGTTGGATGCGGTTTCAAGCAACCTAGGATAGAGGAAGCTGTCCCTGCCCATGGATCCTGGGTTTGGAACTTGATGGTCTCCAAAGTCCCTTCCAACCCAAACTATTCTATGATCTTTAGCTCATTTATTCAGGAGACTTTCTCTGATTGATAGAAATCTCTCTGACAGTGTGTTTTCTTCTCTAATGCCATGTGACTGCAGTTACTGATTGGCAGGTAGTGTATAAAGGATTGCTTTATTTTTAAAGTAAATGTGCATAATCACTGTATTCTTGTTTCTGATGGCAAAATCAGTAGGGAACTGAGGGTCAGTATAGTAGCAAATACAGTATCTACAAATTTTGCTAGCTGGAAACCACAACAAATAGAAATACAAAGCTCAACTAGGCTCTGAAATTAACCATAAGTGGTCCTTTTAAGACAGTCTTAGGCATTGACTGCTGACCACTGCAGAGAAAAGTTAAGCACCAGATTGCTGAAAGAATCAGAAAAATGAGGAGGCAGGAAAGAGGAACACTAATGAAGACATGAAAGATTTTTAAAGCAGCGTTTAGTCAATTATATCCTTCATCCTTCTAATTTTGTTGCACTTTTCAGATTTCTGTTTAAAATAATTTTCCCTTAACTGTTTCAAGCTAATTTTTGTGTTGTACCTTCTATTGGCTATGTGTCTCACATACTTCAGTTCTCATTTCTATCATTATCTTCTTGTTAATTGAGTTATTCTCCTTATTAATTTAATTATCTGCTTTTGCTTTCCTTTCATTCAGTTTTATCTTCACTTGTCTTTATAGTCTTCTATCATGTCAGTTACTTGCTGTTTAATTCTTACGCCTTTCCAGCTCAGGCAAAGGAAGTATTTGTCTTGAGTTCAGTGAGCTTTGGAAGGGCTTTAGCTATTATTAAGGTTTTCTATGACAGGTGAAAGAGTAGCTTCCCCCTGCACTGTGCCATGAGTGGCTGGTATTGACCTTTAGGAAAAAATTCTTCCTTCATCTGTGATAGATAGAAATTTTACTGCATAATTGATTCCAGAAGACTTTGGTGGGTCAGGTGTGTTCCCCTCCACCTTTATATTTTAATTTCTTTTTGGTGGGGTGTGAAACAGCAATAAGAAGGATTCCAGCAACTCAAGATCAAAAAGAGAATCTGGGACGCATACTGTAATACCTCTCACTGATTTGCTTACTCCAATATCTCTTACTACCATGCTGACTTTACCGTCATCCCAAAGATTTATATTTCATAGACTTATGGAACCAGAGTGATCTAGACTATGAATAACATGGACAGTAATGTACTAATACAGTAGACATCAGTATTGATTATGGTAGTAGGGAATCTGTTTAGACCTCTGTGCACTACCTAAACCTCAGTGTCTAATCTCCAGTCTTTTCCGTGAAAGTGAGGAAATTTTTCTTCCAAAAGAAGAATCAAGAAAACATACCATCCACTCATTCTTCTTAATAAGTCATGACTGTGTACAGCAGAAAGGAACCTATATTGTCAGGGAAGACTCACATAGAACACAGAATCACAGAATGGACCTTAAAGATCATCTAGTTCCAAACATACCCTCCTCTCTCAGCTATATGCAGGGACACCTCCCATTAGACCAGGTAGCTCAAGGCCTTATCCAACCTGTCTTTGAACACTGCCAGGGTTGGGGTATCCACAACCTCCTTGGGCAACCTGTTCCAGTGTCTACCAACCCTCATAGTAAAAAATTTCTTCTTATATCTCACCTAAATTTCCGCTGTTTCAAATTGTACCCATAATTCCTTGTCCCGTTCCTACAGTTCCTGATGAAAAATCCCTCTCTGGCTCCCAATAGGCCCACGTCTGATACTGGACACCAGAACTGCATGCAGTATTCCAAGTGGGGTCTCACAAGAGCATAACAGAGAGGGAGAATCACTTTCTTTGACCTGCTGGCCACTCTCCTTTTGATGCAGACCAGGTTGGCTTTCCGGGCTGCAAGCACACAGTGCTGGCTCATGTTGAGTTTTTCATCAACCAACACTCCCCATTCTTTCTCCGCTGGGCTGCTCCCAATCACTCCATTACTCAGCCTGTATTTAGGCCTGGGATTGCCACAACCCGGGTGTAGGACCTTACACTTAGCTCTGTTGACCTTCATGACGTTTACACAGGCCCACCTCTCAAGCCTCTCTAGGTCCCTCTGGATGGCTTTATCCCTTCCCTCCAGTGTGGTGACTGCCCCACACAGCTTGGTGTCATCAGCAAATTTGCTGAGGGTGCACTTGATCTCACCGTCCATGTCGCCAACAAAGATATTGAACAGTGTCAGCTGCAGTAGTGACCCCTGAGGGGCAGCACTCGACACGTGGGCAGTGAGCCCCTGACCACAACTCTCTGTGTGCAGCCCTCCAGCCAGTTCTTTATCCACCGTGTGGTCCATCCATCAAATCCATGTCTCTCCAGTTTGGAGAGTGGGGGCAGTGTCAAATGCTTTGCACAACTCCAAGAAGACAATGTCAATTGTTCTTCCCCTGTTCCCCAGTGCTGTAGCCCTGTCATAGAGGGTCACCAGGTTTGGCAGGCATGATTTCTCCTTTGTAAAGCCGTGTTGGCTCTTACCAATCACCTCTCTGTCTTCAATGTGCCTCAGCAGTTTCCAGGAGAGTCTGCTCCATGATCTTGCCTGGCACAGAGGTGACATTGACTGGTCTGTAGTTCCCCAGGTCTTCTGCTTTTCCCATTTTAAAAATGGGAGTTATATTTCCCTTTTTCCAGTCATCATGGACTTCACCTGTCTGCCACAATTTTTTCAACAGTGATGGATAGTGGCTTAACAGCTTCATCTGCCAGCTGCCTCAGGAACCACGGACAAATCTCATCCGGTCCCATGGATTTGTGCACATTCAGGTTCCTTAAATGTTATTGAAACTGACCCTCTCCTACAGTGGGCTGAGGGTCTTCATTCTCCCAGTCCCTGCATCTGCCTTTCTCAACTTGGCTGGCATGACTGGAGCCTTTGCTGTTGAAGACTGAGGTATAGAAATCATTGAGAACCTCAGCACTTTCTTTTTCCAGGGTAGTAGGGTCTCTCTTTTCCTTATGGAGAGGGCCCACATTTATCCCTAGTGTTTCTCGTACTTGCAAGATATCTGCAGAAGCCCCTCCTGTTATCCTTGATATCCCTGGCCACACTCAATTCTTACTGGGCCTTGTCTTCCCTAAACTTGTCATTAGCTTCCCATACAATTCCCCTGTATTTCTCCCAGGGCACCTATCCATCATTTCCACTTCCTGAAAGCTTCTTTCACACTCTGAATTTGCACAACAGCTCCTTTTTTTCTGAGGTCTCCTGAAATTTTTGCCCAGTTTTCTCCTTGTTGATATCCTTTGCTCCTGAGCTTAGAGGAGGTGATCCTTGAAATTCAGCCAGAATTCTTTGTCCCCTTTACCTTCCAGGGCTCTATCCCATGGGATTCTACCTAATAGGTCCTTGAAGAGACCGGAGTCTGCTCTCCTGAAGTCCAGGGCAGTGAGCTTTCATACCTGTCCTGATTTCCTTTAGAGTTTTAGCATATTTTAGTGACTTTGGAGAAGCAGCAGAGCAACCTAATAGTAAAACTGGGATTAGGATTCAGGTCTTCTGAGTTTCGTTCCTGTTCCTATGTACCTTGAAGAAAATAGAGAAATTAAGTCTCAAGTACACTAAATTGCAATTTCTTTATTTGATATATCTAGAAACAGCAACCTAAGACACTGGCTGGGTAATTCTCTGCCAAAGCAATAAATGATGACTTTACACATGTGCACATACATATATATATATGCCTAGATAAAGAACGGTTTAACTGATCTCAAACTGTCTGGCTCACAAGTAAGTCTTAACATTATAACTAGTTTGTCTTGAATATCTGGATTTTAAGCCAAACGAAGTAAGAGGCAGAGTGCCATCAAAAAGTACTAACAACAAAAATATATCTGCCAGTAAGCAGACTGGATGCTAATTAAATCTTTTCTCCCCTGCCCTAATCATTAATCTTAACTTATTCTTGGATGTATATCAAAGCTAATCATCATTTTACTACATCAACATTCTCTTCAAAGCAGCATCAAAAGTGGACCAAGGATGAATAGAATTTACATTTTGATTTAGTAATAAGGTATCTATATTCACAGAGACCTTTCCCCCGGCAGATAAAAATATGATAAATTATTATTTTATTTCAGGTTTAGTGTATTCTCTACTTATTTGGCCTTGGTTTTGAAAATGCTTCTATATATTCCTGAATGTAAAACATGTCTGCAGTCCCATTAAGTTAATGGAATAATCCATACATTTTTGGTTAAACAATAGTTTTTGCATAAGAGTTAGAAGACTGAATTTGTATGAAGTTGTCACTGGGCTGTCAGTCATATGAGTAGATTACTCATTTGGCAAGAGTGACTTTAGAATTCATCTAAATTCTTTTGAGCTTTCTTTTCATAATTTGCTCCAAAGGACAAAAGAAATAAATGGTCAATTGGAAAATATTTTTCCTTTTTTTTTTTTTTCCCCAAACTTAAGTCCACCTCCTGAATTATGAAACATTATCTCTGGACTTTTCAATCAAATATCTAGAGTGAGTAAATAATCTTTTTCAGTGTTACCTTTCTCCTGATTTCCTTCAATGTTTCACTCTCCATAGAAAACTACGGAAACTTGTGCTGTGAAGTGCAGCTGGGAACAGGACAGCATAAGCAAGATGTTTACTATATTTTCCTCCTGATTATATAGTAGAGAAGGAAAGTGAATTGCAGTTAATAATGTGCCTTGTGTGAGTATTTGTTCCACTCTTACTGCTGTGGTACCCTTTAACTTACATCCTTTTAATGCTGATACAGCTTATTTATGAGTTAAAATCATATCCAGAGCAGAGTCATGCTTGTGTTCAGTGGTAAAAGAGGCAAAATCTCAAATTTCTTCTAAGTCAGACTTATATTTGCAGATACGTAAGAAGCTAAAACTCAGATGGGGCACTAAATTGCAGCGATTAACTTCATCAGCTGATATGTGCAATGTGCAGGATTTTAAGAGATATAACTCTAGACAAATGTCTAAAAAATCTGATGTTACTGAAGATCCCATAGAATGTCAACATATGCAAGTCTATCAATTATAGGTTTATGTCATGTTAAAATCACATCATTGTCATTGTCCTCCCTAGGGCATTTTAGGGTTTTATCCAATAATGAGAGCCATACACTTAAAAATTTTACACTTAAATTTACTTATTGCCCGAATCCCATTCCCCCTTGTTTCCCTGAGCTGACACTCTCCCCGCAGCACCAGCATCATTATTAAATTTTTCTGTGCCAAAAAACTGGCACAAATAGTGGTCTGAACACCTACAAATTCAATTATTCACTGAAACAGCCTGCAGACAGAGAAGTGTTTATATCATAGTTTTGCAAAAAGAGAAATTGATGAAGAAACATGAAGTGTCTTGTCCGGTACCATGGAGCTGTCAAAGTTAGTGCCAAGGTTGGATTCACTCATGATTCACATCCCCCTTCTCTAAACACAAGAAGATATCGCTCAAGATCCACAAAAGCCCCTGATGGCAAAAAAAGGAAACCAGCAGGTTTCTGCGATGTCTCATAATGTTCTAAAACCTTAGGATACAGAGAAACACAGGTGAGCATGGACCAGAATGTAGGTATGAAAGCCATGGTTAAGTCATAAAAAGGAACAGCTGCTTGGGTTAAAAACTTGAAACTGCAGGAGCACAAGGCAGGAGCATATAAGGCTCCACAGGAAACTTCAAGTTAAAAAAATTTCAGCACAAAAGATAAAGGAATCCAAGAAAATTCTCATAAAAGGATTTGGAATTTATATTTGGAAGCTGGCATGGGTTTAAACCAGAACTTATCCTGGACTACAACAAGGACATAGCATGTGATCTAATACTGTTTCTTCCTTAAAATTTACCAGTTATAATTCAGCTGACTATTTCTATTTCTCACTTCAACCTAAATCAATTTTTTGGTCAATTCTACTCCAGGTCCTCTCTTCCAGTGCTCTCTTTAAAGCACCTAGATTTTTCAGATGCATCTAGCTGCTTCACATTTTAAATCTTTGCAAGTTTTAAATATCTTCAAGCTTAATTAAGCTCACTGTTTCCACTATTCACTTAGAGCTGCATCAGGTTTTTGAATTGTTTTATTTTGACTGTCTGCTTCAATTTCAGGACTTAAATCAGTTTTATATCAACTTTTCAATCACTCTTATCTCAGATATTTATTTTTACATCTCGCTTTAAATCACATCAACTTTCATACTGATGTAAATTATATAACCTGTTACTTGTTCTTGGTATATTGACTTACAAAGGATTTCCAATTTCTATAAATCTCTGTATATTTGTTATGTTTACAGTACCTTTATGTGTCCTGCTGAACTAAAAATGAAAATGAAAATTATTTTCCATATGGAAATATTGTAACTGGCAACATAGAATCCTTAAAATAGAACGTTTTTCCTTAACAAAGACCTAAAACAAATCTTCCAAAATTAATGGGCGCCTTTCCAAGTAACATTTAGGAAAAATGCAAGGACAGCATTTTAAAAGAAATATGCTCTCACATTATTAAACTCAGATCCATTTTCACAGGAAAGATCAAATATGAGATGAATTTAGGATAGAAGTTAAATTTTAAAGTAGACATAAATTATAAACTGATGCTATTTTAGTAACACCTGTTTCTAAATGACAAGATAAGTAATGTAAGCAAATATAGCTTGCCAAGCTGATCTGAAAGAAGGAAGACAAGGCTACGTTTGGCTTTGACTTAATCAGAAAGGCAGAAAAGAGTTGACTAACTCCACTACAGTTACTTCTTCAGAAAAAAAATATCACTGACCTTTTTTTCTGACCCTGAAGACAAAGATTGTAGGGTCGAAATTGGTGCTATGCCCAATGTTCTACCAATCTTAACAGATCTGGATTTTCAGCCATGTATTACCTGCTATATAGCTACATTTTTTACGTTAAACATGGAGCTGTTAGAATCTTATTACTCAGGTACACAGAAAAATAGATTGACGTGCAGACAACACTCTTTCAGCTTGGGGACTTTCTGCTATTATCCTGAACTGGGCTTCAAGTTGGGTCTCCTGCTAAATACAGATACCTGAGTTAGTTACTCTCAGAGCCAATGGAAAGAAAATCGCATATCATAGTATATCTCATCTCATCAGCTGAATGGCACTCTAAAAATGTCTATTCCTTTGCGAAAAGTACTGACTAAATAAATCCTAGGGCAGTTAGCTCAGGCACAGAATTCTGCACTAAAAGTCTGTTTAGCTGCGCAAGATGCAGCCTAGCCATTGTGCATAAAACATAGCGCAATGCACAGGAGCTCCCACAGGATGAATATTTCCATTGTGCTGTGGTGTACAATGATATGGTAACGTGGCTGATGTTTTGTGCGGATAGCAGATCTTAAGTTACATCAGTTTGATACATTAATATGTGAGAATGATCAACATCCATACACAAAAAGATTCAGATAAATCCTCATCTGCAGTAAATGGAAAATGGCTAAACAGCAAAATCAAATAAACAAACAAAACCAAGTGTTTTCAAATTAATCTGTTGAACATAAGTGAGAATGGCTCAGACTTCATCACGGATGGGATTGCTCAAAATATGCGTGGTAATAATGTGACCAACAAGAGTATATAAGTACTTTGTAGTACTTGTGATGGCATAGCCAAATAAAATACATAGATATTTTACACAAATACATATGCAATGTGTCAACCTAGAGGGACAAATGAATATTTGTGTGGCTGATCCTAGGAGGCATCCAAATCATGGTTCTTTCACATTAAAGAACAACGAAAAAGGTAAGCCCAAGGGACTGTGAATAAGTAGTACTTCTTACCAAGTCCATTAGGATGACTGGGAAAAAAAACCTCAAACAATATAAGCAGTATTTTGTATGAGGAGCAAATAAAAGCTTCTTTTGGGGTGGAGGTTTGAGTAGTGTAAGTGCATCCGGAATAAGTCAGCAAGATGGAGAAAGATGACAATTTCACTTTATTATCTGATTTCTTATGTCAAAAACTTATCAAGCCTGCTCACCTTGGTTACAGGAACTTAGCACCACTAAGGGCCGTAGCTATTGTTGCTAATAATACAGAATAAACTCCACAGACCTGTTTTTTTTGGTCTTAGCATCACTCCCAATACAATTACTAATTCCCTAAATGATACAACTCTTAATCTATAGACAAATATATTCAGTTGCAATACTTAAAAATTTAGCATATAAATTATTATTACTTTGAAATGGATATGTCCAGATACTTGTTCAAAATAACAAAAACAAAACCCAAAGATAAAATGTGTGATTTACAACTGCTGCAGTTATCTGTGTGTCAGAAATTCCTTAGTGTCTTGAAAGGAAATATGGTATGTTTTAAAATTATCTGGTTAAAATTGGAGGCTTATAATAATTATGAGAAGAACCACTGATTGACAAATTATTGTTGCCTAGTGCATAAAATGAAATGCATAAGGAATCTACTTGTGATATAATATATGCCTAACCATGATGGTCTCCAATTAACAATATAAAAATTTAATAATAATATTTTTTCAGGGACTACCAAGAATTTTTCAGTGACATAGGAAGTTTGTCTAATCAGTAAGGTTTCCTAAGGAGAAAAAGACTTTTTTAAGAGGTCTGTCTCCTTGAGGTATAAACAATGAAGTTTTTGTTGCCTAAAGTAAATGGGAAGGCAGATACAGAAAGAACAAGATGGTCAAGACCGATTCTTTGTCCTTTTAGGAAAAGGTGGTCAAAAGGCTTTGAAATATCTTACTTCAACTTCAGTCTTGGATCAGAGCTGAAAGTTCTGCTGTAAACAATTCCTTCTGCCCCTGACTGTAGGAGATAAGATGGAAAATTTGGTGGGGAAGTGAAATGAATCTGCCACTAACCAGATGATGAAAAAGTGATTGATGTAGGACTTACATATATAATTGGAATCTGTGAAGTAGGTAGAATAGCTGAGAAAATGTGAGAACTGGACAGCTTAATTGATGAAATGAAAAGGAATTATGGTCTGAAGGGAACAAATTATTTTGAGGAACAGGTCTAATTCCAGAGGATCAGCGTGAACAAATCCTTCAAGGCTGTCAGTGTACTAAACAAGGACCAAAGCCATCTTTCCGATACATGCAAGGCAAGTTGTATTGTTACATAAATCACTTCAGGAATAACCAGGAATTCCAGAAACAAAATACAGAAAAAGAAAATCCCCACAAAACTCCTCAGCTGTATGTTCGTCTCCATTCAGTAACCTAATATTAAAAATTGAGTAAATGGCAACATCTCAAAGCTGATTCTGACCTAGGTGTGTGATTGACCAGACTGTGACAAACAGGTTCAGTCTGAAGAGATAAGCACTGAGTCCCATAGCTGCTTGTCAATTGGGAAATTAATGTATTTTTATTTTCTGGTTCATTAGATTACAGGTTTTCACGAAAGTTGTAGGAACTTCAGAAGAGACTCAGTTGCCTCAACTTAAAACAGCAGTTCCATTTTAGACCCTCTGAGTCTGGTAGATATGACAAAAATAGTAAATCAGTGTACCCTTCTGCAGAGGCTGCTGGAGACCTGGTGAAGTGATACCTATATTTAAGTACCTCGAAAATACAGGCACAGGAAAATATGGGAGGCCCCAGAACTGTAAACCACCTACCAGTGATCAACCACCTCTTATCATTGGAATGCTGTGGTAACACAAAAAACCACATGTACCCAACATAAGAGAAACATATCATAGACAACAAATTCACATCTATGTAGACTTGCAGACCACTGAAATATATGCGAGGTTTAAAGTGTATCAGCAAATATAAAAATGTTCTTAAGCAACTCCTAGAGGGAAGAAGGAAATCATCAAGATCACCATCATAGTCTCAAAAAGCCTGAGGATTCCCCCTATAATATAATATAATAAATATATTTATTATATTATATTTATTATATTATATATCTTCCCCTGTTGCCTTGTACACTAAAACTGAAGAGTACAGAGGGGCATAGAATAGATGATCAATCCACCAGGGAAAGTTAGTTTATGCATTTATCCTTTTAAGGGCAGATATTTTGTACTATAATTCTTAGTATCTTTGTAACTATAGTAGAAATAATTATTTGATTAGTTTGTTAGGTTTAACACTACATGTATGTTCTTGATTTTGGGTTTAAAGTGTGTTCAATTTATTCCTAACATGCTTTTGAATGGGAAAGACTGGTAGGGGTAGGATAAAGAAAAGCTATTATACTCTACAAGCAGCAAAAAAAAAAAAAAAGAAAAAGACCCACTTTACTTGAATGAGAACTGTCTGGAAGGACATCTTAATCATAACTAATCAAATGATCTTGGAGGTAGAGTGGGGATATGTCGTGGTTTGAGGCTGGTTAAACGCCAGTCACTTATAAAAAATCACTCAAGAGTTCATGAGTTGAGGTAAGAATTGTGAGAGAAATACTTTAAGGCAAGACAAGGCTTTTTTTAAAACTATAAAGATAAATTTATTATTAACAGGATCCCTCATGGTCTCTGTGGGCTGCAAGGGGACAGCCTGCCTGACCACAGTCCTCACCACAGACTGCAGAAGACACTCGGCTTTAATGGTGGAGCATCCCCTCCCCGTCTCTCTCTACTGACCCCGGTGTCCACCACGTTGTCGCTCTCACCTCTTCCTCCTCTCTGACCAGAAGACAAACAAAGAGAAAAAAACTTATGCCCCCAAACACCACTGCCAACCAGTTCCACCAGTTCAAATACTTCTGTCACACTCTTGCAGTGCCGAAAGGTCCATCCTGTTCAAGTTGCATGCTGGGGAGCCACCTGCCATGCCTCTGCCGCCGGCCGCTGGCACTATTCAATGCTTATCCTCATACAGAGTGCCAGGAAGGAGAAGCTGCCACTGCCAGTTCTGCTCTTCTGCCTGCAGTGTGGCTTGTCAGAAGCAGCTAGAAAAACAGAGTTCACTGCAGGCTGTGCCTCACTGCACTGGGCATGGCAGCAGCGCTGCACCGAGCTGCACTCTCATGTCTTCTAGCCCGGGCCCGCCACTGCTTCTCCCAGCAGCGCCCAGGCCAGTAAGGCTTGCGGCGGGCCACACCGAGATGGCCACGGCCATGCATGGCCGCGCGGCTCCACACATCCCACCGGCTGTTTCTCTCCTCTTTTGTTTTAATTTCCTTCTTAAATATGTTATCACAGAGGTTTTACCAACTTCTTTAAGTGGTCCAACAGCATGTCTGTCTTCAGAGTGAGATGGAGATTGGTTCTGTAGGACATGGTAGAAGCTTCTGGGAACTTCTCACAGAAACCACCTCTATGGGTTTTTTCTGCTGTTAAAATGAGACTCTGCAACACCAACACAGCATAAAAGACCATTTTGTGGGTTGGTGAATTAGACTCTTCATGTCTAATCCTGGGTACAAGATGTGCTGAAGATGTTTAATGTTTTCATGTGCAAAGACAGGAAATAGAGAGCTCTGAATAAAATGCAAACAGGTTTTGGTTTTTATTCACTGTAAGGTTCCTCATTTTTTAACATCTGACAGTGATTTTGTCTGGATTAAGAAAATTTATTATAAATTTGAATGTACCATGTTTGTCTACCACACTTACTCTGAAGATGTGTGGCAGAATTGTCAGCATGTATATCATTACTCAGATGGATTTGGGTCTTTATGCAGAATGGATTTCAATTTTGTAACTATAAATATTCCTTTGCACTGAATTAATTGCTAATTCCACAAATGCTCAATTCCTAATTCTAAAAATGGTTTTAGCTGAAACTTTTCTCTACTTTACATGATTTTAATTCCATAACCTGTCTAAAAGCAGATTTACTAATTAGACTGAGGTAGCTACAGAAGAGGCTATTTTTATTGTTGTGATTATGCACTCTTCTTTAGGAATGACAAAATCATAGAATCATTGAAGTTGGAAGAGACCTTCAAGATCATCTAGCCCAACAGTCAACCCAGGACCACCATAATCACCACTAAATCATATCCCCAGATGCAATATCCAGACCCCTCTTGAACACTCTACCAACTCCCTGGGAAACTTATTCCAATGTCTAATCACTCTTTTAGTGAAAAAAAATAAAATACTCTCATATCTAATCTGAACCTCACCCAGCACAAGTCAAGGCCATTTCACTTCATCGTTTTGCTCAAGACTAGGTAGAAGTTTTTCAGATAGTTGAGAAAGACCAGTGAGGTCCCCCCTGAGCCTCCTCCAGATTAAATAATGATCTTTCTTCAGAATTTAAGAAATGAAAATCTTTAAGAGCGAAGAGGAGCTCGTGTTTGACATCAGCACCTTATATACAGCAAGGGCAATTTCAAAACACCTGAATCCTGACAGCAAAAAATGACAACAAAATGTAGTGTAAAGTTTTACTGCTTTGTTAGGAACATGGCTCAAATGGCCCATAGATTGGTCCTGGTTTTAATTTTTGTGAATAACTTAGAAATAGTTCAGTCATCAGTTATAACGGTGAGGAAAGCTAAATTTGTACGTTTCCCTTTACGATTTAGAGAGAGGCTTTAGCTCTTGTTATTTTTAATCACACCTCTGCTTTGGTTACAGTTTAAAATCTGTCATCCAGAAATCCCTGAAGCTTACAGTGTTTCTTAGTCTACTGAAAATACTTTTGCCTTTGGCTGCCCTTAGGGTTGAGGCTAGAAGAACACAGGGAAGTATGCCAAGATTTTGGACAAATGCACAAAGAACTCTACTGAGTCTGTGATACTTTAAAACATTTTCCTTGAAGGAGGGCAAATAATCACCATAATGTTTGAATACTGGGAAAAAAACCCCCAAAAAACAACAAATTCAGTGAGAAAAATAAAATAGAAAGTACTTGTATTACTTTAAAGCTCTTATATTCTACATCTGAGTGAAAAATGTTCCACCCTTTTATTAAATACATAACACCTCTGACAATATAATCTATGAATGAACTGTTAATAATTACTTTGCTCAAAAGCAAAAAAAAAAAAAAATCCTCCTCTTGGTTTTACTAGCTTCTAGATATTATAGTAAATTTGTTTTCATTAGTACTATCAATAACTTTTACATTTCCTTAAGGAGCTATTTTGCTACTTTATTTTCCTGTCCTCATCTTTAATCTTGGTTGCAACTAAAAAGGTCAGAATCCAAAAGGTAAAAGAAACAACACTATTTTCCTCATCTCTATACCGTGGAAGCTGATCTACGTAGTTGTGCACTGTCCTTGTTAGTGATCATTTCTGTGTATATTCAGCAATCTGAAGTGTGTTAGAGCAGCAGCCGAGATTGTGTTCATTGTGTGGTTTCTACAATTCTGCTTTCTGTCTGACACAGTTCAGATGAGGATGTGAAACTCTAATAAGGGATAAAAAAAAGGCCAGGATCAAAAGCAGTTCACAAAGGGTTGGTACTAAAATGTTAGCTATCTACAAAGATAAAATAAAAAAAAATAAAAACATCACATGATATTAAAGCACTTTCTGAAGCATTTATTTTCAAAAAAAATATCTACTGAAGTAAACATTTTTATGGAAATATACATGGAATATTTTTATTAGGAAATAATATTTTATTATTTTAAAGGAATGGTGTGAGTGGTGAGCATTAAAAAATAACCATATACAGCTTGGTTCTCCTAAAGACAGTCTGGTTTTCCAGGTACTTTGACCTTCCTTAGGGCACTCTATCACTCTGCAGTCTGAAAACTAAATTAAGCTTGGATGTTCAGAGTTACCGAGGCTTCCTGCATCCCTTTGAGTGAATCTGGTCATTGTTCTTTAAATCAATTAGTTAAAAAGTATTAGTTGCATCCCTAAACTTCAATGTTTGCTGGACTTCTTAGCAAGATCAAGTGTTTTGATTTCTTGAGATGTTGGATTTTACTGGAATCATCACAGTCACTGTAAAGGTGACAGTCTCCACATGAACAGGAAAAAACTAGGTTTGGCACAAGCACCAGTAAACAAAATACAACAGCAGGCCAGAGTAGGAGAAGAACCAAAATAGACACAGCAAGCTGAGAACACAAACGTGGCCTAGTATGTCATTCTAAAAATGACAGACACTCAGGACTATTAACTATTTACCAGGCCTGCAATCTGAGAAATTTGATGACTTTGAAGAGGAACAGTACAAAGCTCAGGGATTTAGAGCACTGTGAGCAGTCTAGAGGTGCTATGTTTCTACTCTGTAGAAATAATTGTTTTTTCTATTCAGGAAAAAAAAGGATGTGATGAGTGTGTCAAACTAACAGAGAATTTCTGCTTTATATTTGCTTCAGATTAAACAGTAATGGATGTTTGAGCTTGTGAACATATACGTTACATAAGATATGTAGATTTCTGTGCTTTTGATATGACTCAGCTGGGTTTGTGGACAAGTAAAAGTGAACACCATAGGGATAAACATTGAAATACACTGCTGAAACATATAGGCATTAAGATAAATTAGTGTGTATTTCTGATATTGCATAGGAAAATTATTTTGTAAAGTTCAAGAGTGAACAGAAAATATATTTTTTTTAATAGGAAAAGAAGAATTTTAGAAAAAAAATTCTGCACCTCGTGTTTATCATATAATGGCAATGTTTATTTTAATGTAGGTAGAGTGTAATGTATATACATATTTAAATCTCATGGTTTGTTGAGCCACATGTAATAAACTCAGTGAATTATGGTATTTGCAGCCTTGAGAAGAATTAATTATGATCCCATATACACAACAAGCTTTAAACACTTTAATTTGCATAGAAAATGCAAAAACATTTTCCAGATCTTGACTGTCTCCGAAATATAAATAATTACATTTTCAGTGGGAAGAAGCTGGTATTTTGCTTATCTATCTTATGGTAGAGTAGTGACTTCCTCCATCCTTAGTGATCACACAAGGGAACATTATGATCTTTTTTCTTCAGTCTTTCTTCTCGGTCTGTCCTCTTAGGTAATAGAGATACCACTCCTATTCATTATTAGTAATTTAAAAAGTAGTAGAACATACTGCTTAGAGTCACGAGTCAGCTGTGATAAGGTAAAAAATAAGGTAAAAACTTCCAAACCCTGTGCTTGTGTTTTATAGTCTATTTTACTAGATGAAAATATCTAGAAATATCTACATAAACCAAAATGCCCATAATTCAGTGATATACCAATACATTTTTTACAGTTTAACAACAGTAGTGTTTAAATGGATGTGTGTTTAAATTTTTTCTGGATACAAGTTTGTTATAGTTTCTCCTTGCTTCCCCTGATCAAATTCAGATAAATAATCAGGACCGAATCTTTTTTTTTATGTTTTTTCAGCACATGAAGCCATTGAAGATATCTTCAGCCAAAAGGAATATAAATACAAGGGTGTAGAAGTGCACAAAGACAGTCATGAATATATCATACCAGAAAGAGCTAGCTATTTTAAGATATCATAGATGTTCTTCAATTTAAAAATGCATTACTGTGTCACCACATTTCTTCATATAATGTGTTCATACAATTTTCTCTAATTGTAAATGCACCATGACAAAAGATTCCTGATTGGATTTTTTATATATTTCTATGGAGCTCAGCAATAATCATAATTCTATGAAGAACAGAAATTTGCAAATTCATTTTTTTATTTATTTACTCTTCTGATTGTTATCCTTATACAAACATAAAAGAACACTGAGTCAGCAGTAGTTAAATTTTCTTCAATACATTGGATAGTTAAGCATATTATGCAGTTGGACTAGAAATGCTGGTAATTAGAGTTATTGAATCTGGCTGGAAACAATTACATTAATTTCTGGTGATTTTATCACAGCGCTCATAAATGTTATCAAACATAAAGATAAATGCATGAAATCCCACTAATATAAGGTTTTATTAAGGCCGTAAAACAAAGCTAGTCAATGAGGAAGAGAATGTAAAATAACCTATGTTTTCAATGGTGTCTCTTTGTTTTTCTCTAAGCTCATGATGAGAGGATGTAGGCCTGGATTCAACCTTGGTGTAACTCCACTGAAGTTAGCTGAGATACACCAAACATGGTTTTGCCCCAGAGGATTGTAGATTCATTTATTTTAAATGAAGTCTATACATATTTTAAAATGAGCATTGCCCTTCAGAATGCCAAAGTAGTGAGTGTAAAAAGAAAGACATTCTGAAAGATAAAAAAA
This sequence comes from Orthonyx spaldingii, assembly GCA_013397795.1. Classification (NCBI taxonomy): domain Eukaryota; kingdom Metazoa; phylum Chordata; class Aves; order Passeriformes; family Orthonychidae; genus Orthonyx; species Orthonyx spaldingii. The sequence goes on from VZTJ01005995.1 coordinate 289,366, forward strand.
ATGTGCGCGATATGAAGTATTTTAGGACAGAAAGTCAAACAATTTAACCACACTTCCAGCCTCATTCATCTGACTCCCTTTACTTATGCAACGCCTGTGAATTAAGCTCTGGTAAAGATAGGAGAGGGCAAATAATATGTCCCTTGTGCTTCTGATTGACTTGGAACCTTCCTAAAAGGGACTGCATCATTCACTTTTTGGGCATGCTGTTAAACTCAGAAAAATAGAAAGAAAGAGATGATGTCGTTAGATATGGTGCCATCCCCAGGACAAAAGGGTGAGTAGAGTCCTTCATTCACTGTTTTTAATGTGTTTACAGCCATATAAGTCCGTATGAAGAGAGTTATAGGCTGCATAGAGATGTGTATGTTCAATCCTTCCTCCAAATCTTCCTTCTCAGTGTGTAGAAAGGTGAGAGAAAATTCAGAGGTCATGGAATGCCACCTTACTCTGCTGTCAGAGATGGAAGTTAATTTTTAAAAGGATGTAAGGATCAGTTGCTGTGTTCATATTGCTACATGAATTGCAGATCTAGCAATGAACTTTAAAGTGTTCAGAGTCTCCCCTTCATCTACCCTGTTGTTTTTTAGCCAGGTGTATGCCCTAGAGTCCCCCTTTTGGCTTCGAGCTGCTGTTTCAAAAGACTGCTATTCTCCTGAAAGTCCTGAATTGCGTCTGTAAGCTTTACATGAACATATGAGACATCATAGGGCAAAGAAATGGCTGTAGCTGGCTGTGTATGAGCTACTGTACCTCCTTCTATGAAACACAAGGAGGATATCACTACCATTTGATATAGTCTGAGTGGGATGGAGAGGAAGGCATAAAATATGTTTCCTTTCTGCTTTCAGTTGAAAGGACTGAATCTTGCATGTGAGGCTACAGTAGAATCCATATCTCCGTATCAACTGTAGTTACAGGACTCTTTCCCTGAGGTAAAGAGTGAATATGAATTCTTGCTGCTTGTGATAGGTTAATAAGGGAATACAATACCTCTGAACAGTAAGGAGCTTTTTGCCAGTTTTTGTGTGTTTTTGTGCTTATGCAACTCTATTCTCTTGTGGCATGTTCAGCAGGATTAAGCTTTCCTATAGTAAAGGCAGTGCTTTAGGAACCATGGTAGGCAAGTTTACAAATATGTACATTATATCTAAACAGGGAAGAAGAAGCCTGTTGGGCCAGCCTCCCTTACCAGTGAGCACATATACTACTCTCAGCATGAAATTACAGCCAGCTAAGATGTGTGAACATGCTGCTTCTGTTTTACACAAGAAACTCTGTGATGTTCTTCAATATGCTTCGCCTGGAAGAACCACTATGAAGAAGCCAAACCACCTACCTATACTAATGACATAATCAGGTTGAATTTAGTTGTTTATTTGAAAACCTACAGATTACAAATGCTACATATTTTGTTGGTTATGTGTCTACTTGCATTAATCAATTCATTATCAATAATTGTAGCAACTACAAGGAACCTACAAGTCAGTACTGAGAAATCAGACCCTGGATACACCAATGTTAGGAATTGTCTATTAATTCACTATGGGATTAATTTTTCATGTTACCTCTGCTACAGGCTGGGAAGTGGGAACCAAAAGAGGCAATGTCCCAAAGGAGAGGAATTTGAGAATCTGATAGTAGAACACACTAAAGAGAAAGAAGGTTATAGTTAACACATGTGTCATAAATATCTCTTCCCTTTGCTTAGGTACTAAGCTTATATGTTGTGTTAAACAGGTAAGATTCCGTAATTCAGGCAAGATTTGGTTTCAGACCAGAAAAACTCTCATACAGGTATTTCAGTTAGTCAGTTGCAAAAGTTCAATTATGTCTCTGCTGTAGAACAGGCAGGATTTTGATCCATAGGTGTTATATAGAACGAAAGATGTAAATTTTTTCTGTGAATTCTTATCAGTTTCTTCTGAGTTCTATAATTAGTTTACAAAAAGATCACAGTAACACAGGGATTGTTGCACACTTATTTTGGAATGAGATCTTGCAGATTATGTTTACGCTGGCATGTTTCTAGAGCAGCAGGTACAGACACGAGTGACTGGGAGACTACCAACAATGCTGAATGCATGCAGAAAAATACCTCTTCCTTCCCATATTCTCAGCTTGTAATTAGGAAGATTGATACTGGCTTCTCATGCTAAGTATTACAGATACATTAAGAGCCAGAAACACCGAATGACTTCCTTAACCACAAATAGGTGTGTGAACTAATTTCATTTGACCTGCAGCCAGACAATGCTTATATTACCATTCTCTCTCTCTTTCTTATAACTTTTCAACTGCAGTTTTCATTTTGATTTCAGGAGTGGTAAAAGAGTTATCTGTAATCTGCTACATAAATCTAAACTGCATTATTCTTAGATTGAGGAACACTATACCGTTTATCATTTATTAAAAATAACAGTGTTATTACAGAAATGAAGCAGATGTTAGCACCAATCTAACATATTTAATTGGCTCATCTATTTTGCTATTTAGAATTAGACCTCAACAGAAATAATAATTGGGAGATGAAGAGCTCAGCTCTGAACCCATATTTAGATAGATGATCAGATATAAGCTCTTGCTGTGAGTTAGAATTTTATTGGGGCAGGGGATTGCTTGGGGTTTTTTTGTTTGCTTTTATTAAGTATTGTTGTAAATTGCTGATTTTCATTTTCTAGGGAAAAAAAAATGCAAAACGAGATTGTCTTTTAAATTTTCTTGAATGAAAAATGCCTACAGTTAGTTCTCTCACTCTTTCACTAAGGGCAGAACACAGTCCTGTAGAGGTTCTTTATAAGCAGCACACTCAATTACTGCTATGTGCTGTATTCTGACCTTTTTATTGGTGCCCTGTATGTCCCTTTCACTACAGGTGGGATATGCTAATCAGACTCCTGACACAGACTGAAATTTATTGATCACATTATCCCTGAAATGTTTTTGGATTTGTCTTTTTTTTTTGCACTGGCTCAGCTCCCTGTTCCTTCTGCTGATTAAAAAATGTGATTCCACACTAAACAGTGCATGTCTTTAGTTGGCATTAGCTTATGAATTCATGCCCTGAGTCAAACAGTTGTTGGAAGAAGTCCTGCCTCTCTGCTGTGACTCCCTTTGTGCAACATACACTGCATATGCTTCATTGAAGCCTCTAAAGATCACGAAAATTTCAGAACACCCACCTTCTGTTTTGATGAGTGGGAGGAGCTGACAAGTGCTGGAAGGATTAATAAATTTGTTTTCTGGTAGTCTAGATCCACCTAGTGAGCATTATTTATCCTGATTTCTAACTAGCTTTTAATTTTTACTTTTTGTTTTTTTAATAGAGGAGTCTCTGGAAAGGAAGGAGAATTATACAGCTCTCCTAAGCAAAATTGTTCTGTGCAACTCTTATGAATGACCAGATAAGGGATTCAAAAAGATGAAATGTGGCTTAGACACATCTTAATTCCTTTTCTACTCCTGAGGTCTTTCAACAGGTCACAGACTTTCTGGTCCTAATGTGAGAGAATGTTCTATTGATGTGGTGATACGAATTTGCATTAGGTCTCTACATTTGTAGCTTTTTGGAAATGCTCTTTGTATGCTCTACAAACCATGAACATTTTTTATAGTTAATGCAATTTTGAAAATACTTTTTGTCATAGATTGTAGCTAGGGAAAAAGTGTCAGCTTGTTAAGTAAATAGTCCCTTCATAAAATGAACATTCACTTTGTACACAAATCTAAGCCATCTTCAAAAACAATACACAAGTGGTCTTTGCTCTAAGTGTTAAAATTACACCAAAATTATTTATCCAGCTGATATCCATGATTTTAAAAGAAAATTTGACACTGTCTTAATTAAGTTTAAGAAGAAAGACACAATCTTAACTCAGCACTGAAAATATAGTTACGAACCATTTTTGTATTGAACCTATTTAAATTTGTAGAAATATTTTTGCCTTTATATTATGTTCCTTTCATTTTCATACTGTGAAAGAAGTCAAATTTGAAAAGAAAATTAACAATTTGATTCAGAATCAGATCAGAGTCCGGACATCTCTTTGGCTTCTCAGTCTGAAAGCCTTACAAATAACAGGCTCATTGACTAATATATTACTAGAGACAGTATCAAGACTGGTGCTGCTAACAATCTTGTCAAAATAGTTCATTTTGACACATGTAAACAACTATCATACACCTTTCTTCTAATCTTTATTTGAGAGACAAATCAAAATAAAAGGCTAAAATGACATTATTAGCTTCAGATAAAAGGTTAAGACTTTTTTATATCTTAATAAGAACCTATTAATAAAAACTTATTGGCAAGTATTGCATCATCACTTACAAATACATGTTAACAAATACATATTAACAACATACAGGTTTTCCAATTAAAAACTGCACTCATTTAAAGGATGTGAAATTCCCTTGACCACAAGTTTAATACATTCTGCCACAGAGGATGTATACCATGTTAAGTGATGTTAAAAGTATGGTCATCATCTCCAGCTGATCTTGCCAAGGACTTCCTCTTGCCCAGTTGTTGGAGCTGGGTTTGAGGGCCAGGGGTTTCTGCACAGGCTGAGGGTCGCAGTTGCTGCTTTCCTGTTTGCAGGTACAACCGGTAACAATGCTGCTCACTTATCCCGGAGACAGACACACAGACAGACATGCAGGACACTGGCATGGGTGATCACACAGGTGTCACAGACAAGGCAGTGCCTTAACAGTCGTTGAGCTGCAGAGGCAGGAGGTCATTGGTGCAGGCACATACACAGCACTCTCCAGGTTCACAAACACATGCACATTGGTGGTTCCCTCAGCAACTGGCAAGGCTCTTTTGTTCACCTGGCACCCCTGCCTGCATCCTGGTCCCCTTCCCCACCCACAGATCCTCTCTTCGCTGGCTGGTCCAGCTTGGCAATCCCTGCACACATGCAGCACTCACGAAAGCACCCCACAATCACTTGTACCCCAGATATCAGTGCAGACCCTCCACCCCCCTGAATACCCTGCTCCCCCACTTGTCAGCTGGTCCAGCTTAAGGTTTGTCAGCGAACATTCATGCACATTGCCCAGAGCCCCAGCAGCCAGCACATGGCACGTGACCTCTGTCCTGTGGTGCCAGTCCATCCACCCGCACTGAGATCTTTACTCAGGTTGGTGCCCCAAGTAGTTGTTTTTTGGGACCTGCACCATTCTCACTCCATGGCTGGAGGTTAATGATGTCCACTCATCCCAGTTGCTGAGACTGCACTCACTCCCATAGTGACACCACAGGCTAGGGGTACCCATACCCCTGGTCACCCCCAATCCCTGGTCTGAGTCCAGTAGCTGACACCAAATTCCACTCCACTCACACACATACTGATCTCACCAGTAGCTGGCATTCAGCCATTGTATTGCACAAATACACACAAGATAGAGAGTGAGATTACACAGCGAGATAGTTAAGAGAAGGTTTAAAAACGAGATATGAGAAGATAGGATAGACTGAGGTGATCAGACACAGGGCTCACTCAGACAGGTGTGCTGACTCCATTTTACATGTAGCTGCTCCCTTTTACACCATTTTCTGTTCACTCCTTGCTTTTTGTTCCCTGCTCACCCTTACCCTACACATTGCCTCACCATATGGCATAGTCCACTGACCTCCTCCCATGTATTCGATCCTCTAGATCATGTCCTTATCAATGTTCTGGTTTGCCTGCAGCTTCCTGAGAGCACATCATTTAGTGCTAATGACCAGGCCTGTTTCCTGTTTCTTTGTAAACTTTAATTGCTCAAGTTTTATGTCTGTGTGTTGTCTTCCTTGTTTTCCTTAGCCTGAATAAAAGAAATCTTCTCACCCTCTGTATGTCCTTAATGATTTGGGTGACTAACCACAATTGTTTATATCACAACTCCTGTTATCTGTCAGGTTTGTCTCTCTGTTCTTTTTTATGGCTCCCTTGACCAGATAACCTTAATGGCACAGGCAAGCCCCTTCCATATACCCTCACATATTATTTTAAACCACACTAAAGCCACTTCAGAGGAGAATACACACATAAATCGTACAATACAAGAAGAAAGAACAGAAGAAACGCAATGAGGGAATGTGATCGAAGATGTCCTTTTATGAAAACAATTTGAATTAGTGCTACCTTATAAAAAGCAGAATCATCCTACGGTTAAAGATGTTTAAGGAGGAGTATCATAAACAGAGGAGGAAGAGGTTCTAGAAGGGTTTTCAAACAATTCCTTTGTTAAATCTCTCAAATGAACTGATTCTTTGTCATATGTGCAAACACTTGAAGAGCACTAGAAGCCTTAGCTGCATTTACAGATTAAAATCACAGCTGAAAAAACTTACATGAATACACTTTCTGCAGTTGGTTAAACCCAGAGTTTATATTTATATTTCAACATACAATTTTAAATATAAATGCTTAACCAATATTCCTCTTTTTCAATAGTCTTTTGTGATGAAGTAATTATGTCTGAAAGAGATTCTGCTATTTCCTGTAGGAATTTTTCTTTGAAAATCAAATTTAGGGAAAAAAACCACACCTTTATGAAGTACTAATTTAATGAAAGCTATGAAGTAACCCTGTGAGCTTCTGCTCATCCACGGATCTATTCTAAATATTCTCATATAGGGAATATAAATATATTTATGCTTCAAGTGTTGATAAAGCAGAGTAACAGTAATTTCTTTTTGTTTTCTGACCTCGGATAAATTCTTTCATTTGTTCCTTAAAGAATACCTTTACTGAGTCTCTTTACCTCATTTCATTCTCCTTTCTTCTCTTACTCTTGTATTTCATTGTTATATTGGTTGTTATTTTCTTTCCCACAGCTATAACTTCGAAAGCAGAATCTTCTGGGGCAATGATTTTCTCTTGCTGTGTTCCCAAGGGTCTAGTTATGCCCCTTATAGTGATGTCTCTGGTGACTATTTTGTTTCAACTTGGAGAATATCTGTTTTACTTTTGTATTTTAGCAGTGAAAAAAGTAGTATCAGTCACAGCAACAACAATAGCAACATTGAAAACCTGTAGAGAAAAAGGATGAAATCCACCACAGACAGGTCAATAAGCAAAACCCACGATGACATTTTAGCCCCAAAACATTGAATATTACAATGTCCAGATACAAATTTGTAGGTGGAAAGAAGTTAAGATGAAACAACCTCATTATTAGCTTGCATTGTGATCCTGCAATGGGGTTAGAGATGGAATTTTTCTCACAGTAATTCTTGGGCTGCCACTTTTCTAGAAATTGTATAATAGATCCTCCTTTTTATTTGAGTAGAAGCCAAATACATGAGTGGGAAAGCCTGTGCACTACACAGAGAAATTAAATACTTCAAAATACTCACGTGTTCTTTAGGGATTTAGGAAATAAGGACGACCAGAGAGTTAGTACCTAAAATCCCATTGCTTTTCAGTCTCAGGACTATGACTTATCTGCAGGTAGATACCTCATCAAATTAAAAAGAAATGACTGTACACTATTTAAACATCTATAGCAAATTACTGCCCATGGGCCACTATTTCCTGCCAACTTTTCATAGAGAGTTTTATGAATCATGCAAGAAATTGGTGATAAAGATAAAATATCCATTTCAGTCCAGCGGTTTCAGATTCCCTATCTCACCACGACCACTTGTTACAGGCTAATTATATAACAAAGCTGCATCACTGTGCAAATCAAAGTGTATGATTCATGAGACCAGGGCAAAAAAGAACAAAGTGGAAGTGTAGCTGAAGTGCAATTTTTACAAATGATAACTTAGGAAGAAGGTTGAGCAGCTTCTAATTTTACAGTTTTCCAAGCCAGTTTCTTGCTGTAGCCAGACAGCCAGTTATTGCACCATTTCATTCCCTGCTGTATCAAAGCTGTGAAAAGCTGGGCTCCCTTTGCTGCCAGCTCCAAAAGAAGAAGCTGTGACAACAGCTTCTGCAGAGGGAGAAGACCCTCCTATCTGAAGTTCTCAATTCTCTCTTTCTTCATCCTGCTCCCCCCTGCTGTGATGCGGAAACTACGAGCTTTGCATATCCACTATAACCTTTCTATGACATAACTGGCCCAGCCTCTGGTCTTCATTCTTGCAGGAGAAAAATTACACTTCATTCAAAAACTCATGAGACAGCTTAAGAAGTCATCCAGCATTTCAATCCCTGCTCAGTGGGATGTTAATGCCTTTTATACTAGCAGCAGTTTAAAATTCCTGAGTTCTTGCAACCTGATACTGTCAAAAATTAATTTGAAATCATTCAGACAGTGTTTCAAATTGAAGTGTAAAGGCAGCCATCAAAATTTTAATAATGCCAAAAAAAGAAAACCTTTTGGGGTTATAATTTTCATTTTTATTGTGAGCAGAAGAGACATATCAGTTTGCCATTGGCTATTTATGTACAAAACTCTGTTTTTGTCAGTTTAAGAAGGGTTTTTTAAAGGACTGTGCAATCAGAAAAATATTTTCATTTGTGTATTATTTAGAATAGTTATTCACTTTTTATAGCTCTTGGTTATTTTTTAAATAGTCAATAAGAACTAGTAAGTATTGTCTTTGTTACTAAGAAAAAGATATTTTAAATAAATAAAAGTGTGCAAACCAAAGCAGAGATACTCTTTATTGTTGATTCCTGACATGCAAGTTTCTTTAGGCCCTGTAAGGTTGCATTAGTCACAGTAACAGCATGTCAAATCTGAAATAGTAAGGAAACAAAGTAGGAAACTCACCAACAGTGACACATTGCAGTATAGCCCAGCATGAAGAAATACATCAGCATGTGTAATGGATAGAACCAATTTATCTATTTATTCTATAATCCTTTAAAGGAGCAATTTATTTAAGCGATGTATTGGGAATGTTTTAAATCATTTTTTAAAGGATCTGCACAACAGTTTCCTGTATTGTATAGCAAGCTGCTACTACTCAGAAGTTTTGGGGCCAATTCCTGGTTCACATGATAGAAGTGTTACCAGTATCATAAAATAGATGCAAACATATGTCATGAATTTAATGTTAAGATAGAAACAGATTGGGCTGACAACATCCTGGAGACTGCATTAATGAATCATTTGCATAAAGTCACTTCAGTGGAAAACTTTATATTCAGTTTACTAATTTTCTCAGACTGAAGAGAGGTAGTTTAAAACAGTAGTGAAAAGAAAATACCTCAAGAACTGGTGGTTAAAGACGTACTAAAACATAAGTATTTCTTCTACTGTGTCTCAGGGTTTTTTTCCTATGTCTTCTCTGTACTCTCTCCCACTACCTTTCTAATGTCTAATTTCCTTCCTTTCAATATAGGGAGAGAGAGTCCTGCCCTTTCAAAAGATATTCTTATATCTCAGTATTCATCCCAGTTTTAAGGACCTTCTAACTTATAGAGTTTTTGCAAAGAAGTCTGTGCATGTGTGTGTGTGTGTGTGTGTGTGTACAGTCCTACTAGAATTTCCAGACTTGACAATTTTGAAGCCAAATAGGCAAAACTATAATTTTTGTAATGATTATTTCTTTATTGTTTGACTTTCCTTTTACCTAGATGTTGCATATTTATAGACAAAGACATTCAAAATGACTTTGCAACACATGTACCACTTTAAACAAGTGCTTTTCTGATACTCTTTAATATTTTCTGGCAAAAAAAAAGTTATCCTTATAAAACATTCTATAGGTCTTATTCATATAACTGGCCATCTACTTGAAGAAAATTGCTTTTAAAACAATAAGCTTATAAAATTGAAATGGTCTGGAATTTCCTTATTTCAAAATTTTTTGTGAAGATACATATTTTGTTGTATTATACAGAGTTATAGTAATGCTTAAGCTTATTATTAACAAATAATTTTTGCTGACTAAAGCCACTTGGAAAGCATGGAAGTAAATAACTAATTATAATTATCTGCTGATTTTACACTGCTGTCTATTGTCTGCCAATTATGGATCTGGCCTTTCTTTGATGTTTTCAAAGAAAATTGTAAATCATTGTCAACAAGCCTTTGGCTTCTTCAAGCAAAATTCCTTTCATAATATTTTCAAAATTTAGGATGTGCCTGTAATTAAAAAGTGCAGACAGGGATATTACAAAGAAAAGACTCTCCAGTGAAATACCTTGGGGAAGATTAATATTTTTTTATTGAGGATTTAAATTGACTGACAAAAGAAAATTTCTCTTCATATATCTAAAGCAAAATCCATCAGAGATCAATACTTGAAACAAAATGGTAGGGTTTGCCAGGAAGATGTGGCTTGACATGCAAAGGTATTGCAAAATATGTACAACACAGAATAAAAATGTAACAGTTTTATTCATGATAGAAGACTCAGAAAAGGATGAGGCTCATAAATCAAAGAAATATGATTTCCAAGAAATTAGAGATGAAATTAAAAGCTAAGTCATCGCATTTTTAACCCAGGAAATTCCAAGGAAGCAAACATTTTCTGTACAGTTTCACTTTGAAGAATTATTAGATAGATTTTTGATTTAATTAACATACATTTAAATCTCTGTGATGAAACAGTTCCCATGTGTTTGCTTAAGTACTTTTCTCCAGGCCAGATTAAGAAAAAAAAAAAAAAAGAGAGAGAGAAAATTGGAATACTATTATGAGAAGAGGACACCAACTCTTTTAAAATGAAACCTTAGAGCCACTTTGAAAGCTTTCAACTTTGAAATGGAATATCACTTAAGCTGCCATGCCATGGTCATCTTGTCTGGCTACAAAGCGGAATTTTGCCAGTGGACAGGATGCAGAATAATTCAAATTTCCAAAGTAGAATGAGAAAACTAGCAAACACTCCAGTTAGTTATTACTTATAATCCTAAAAATACTTACTTTAACAAGTCTGGTCACTCTCTTTAAAAAAAAAAAAAAAAATCTGGAGTTATCCAATATCTTGTCCCTTCTGTATGTTTACTTCTTGAGAAATATTATTTGCATTCTGAGATACCATTCAAGTTGAAACCTTTTGGTCCTGCTATAAGTATTAACTTGAAATAAGCAGCTGTTAAAAAATAAACACAATTTAATGTGAAATATGAACAATCTACTACCTTTTTTCCTGAAAAATCATCATTATCTGAATTCCTATAAATAACACACATCCAGAACTTAAAGACACTTTGGTTCTAGTAGTATGACACTTTTATTTTCTGTGAGAGTAGAAATAAAGAGTAGTAGAAGGTCCTATATTTTACACATTTTATGAAATCCGTCTGGGAATTACAGAGTCAAATTTTCATTCTAGACCCTTTCTCTCCCACGTAAACTAATACTGAAAATAGCAAACAATTATAATATGATCATGACTTTTTGATAATTGTTGTAAGGTGGCAAGGAAAAAATATGACAGAAACTAAAAGCTCATTGTCACAAAGACAGCTAAATCCATGATTGAAATTTTACCATCAGGTTTTGTCGTAAAATTGCATTCTTTTACACTGAAAAGCCCTTTCAGACCTTTGAGAAGTGACCAACTAATCCACTTAATACTTATTTAATTATCTCAGCACTCTGTTTTACAATTCGCCACGAACTACTTAGATGTGACCTGATACCTTCTCATCACAGAGCTTAGAATACAACCTTCACAAAATTTAATCAAGGGGAAAATTAAAATAGAACAACATTAAAAAATTATATCATCTATATGCTAGCAGTTTTGTTCATTTACAGTTATTCACAGAACATATATGCATAACATTTTACATATAAGCCTCATAATTCTGTGATAAATTTTGAAGATATAAAGGCTCCTAATAATTGAAATCTCAAATTACATAATTGTAAATGTAAGATACAGGAAATCATAATGGTAATAATTTTTATAAATTAATACAGGATATATTGTATAGTAAAACTACCTTTTTTTTTTTTTGACCTACTACAGTTAAACTATAAGGTCAATAGTAAACACTGCAAGAGCACTCTATGAGTGATACTGATGTGATTAACCTTGTTAATTTTAATAGGAAATACACCTAATAGAGACATTGAAGTGGGGTAAATTGGATAGATGTCAAGTGTTTGACCACAGCTTGAGCAGCAAATGCTGGATTGGCATGAAATTATGTACGCTATGTGCTGGAGACCCACAGGAGCATATGATGGAGAAGAGTCACGTCAAGTAATGAAGATTTCATGACCTTTTGTACCTGCTGTAGTTTCATCAAGATAAATTGTGCATTGCAATGTTGTTTTTAACATACCAATGTCTGTAAGACTATTTTATCATTCTGTCCTTAGGTGACAAAAAAACAAACAATCACCTCTTACAAAGTTATAATACCTCCACCCTTGTTACACTGTTGTCATTAAGAACGATTATGAACATGTAGTTTCACAGATGCCACCAGAGTCCCAGCTAAGATTTTAGTTAAAAAAACACTGAACCTTAAGATTTTTGTTTTACACTTTTATTCTGACTATGAAATTGAAGTTAAAACCTTTGTCATCACTGCAGAAACCAAACTAATTTCACTTGTGAACTATTGTGTAATGTTGTTAAAATAGAAAAGGTGCTTGCACGATTTGAACCTTACTTACATTATTTTACTTCTGTTCACTAGGAGTGACTTGCTATTAATCTGGAATATGCAGCTTCAGGAGCTGTTTCTCTGTCTTCATCTCCTTCTTTCAAGAGCTACAGAGCTATAAGATTCAGCTATTTGTGTGCATATTTGAGAAACACATCAATAAGTGTTTGTTACACGTTCATAACAGCTTAAGAAGAATTTGTATTTATTGATGTTTTTCTCCCACAGTGGTCTTTCTCATACTTGATAATTTTTTTTCCCTGAAGGAAAGATTCAGTGCATATGTAGATGATAAGAAGCTCAATCTATTTAAACTGGAAATGCACCTTGTTCAGATCAAAAATTATTTTATTTTGGTTTCATTATGTAGTATACCTTTTTTTTCCCCCTCCTACAGGCTTAAAATTCTGATTAGGTAGTATTTGGAGTTGCTGGCTGGAGTTACTTTTACTCTTTTAACTCTTCCCCCCATGTCACCAGTGTGAAATGAGTGGGTGGTTGGGTGGGGCTTAGTGGCTAAATAGTGGTTAAACCAAGACAATCCTCACAGAAGATACAGAAGTTTCTATATTCTGCAGATCTTCTTTCAAAAGGTTTCCTGGATAGTTCTTAGCCCTTCTGAAATCATCATTAAATGAGTGTAAGCAGGCATACCGTAACTCATGGAGATAAGTGTGTGCAGCAAAAATTCCAATTGTGACCATAAAAGGTATTTGCTCTGGAAAGTATTTTTATCTGCAACTGCCAAAACAAAAATTGATTATGTTTCTCTACTGTAATAGGTGAAGTCGAAGGTAACCTCTTTTTATATGGGACTGTCAAAACTTTTAGAGTAGAAAATTCAGACACTAATCATAGAAAGAAAGAAATTCACTACATACATCTCTCTTTACAAATCTGTTTTAGTGGTTGTTTTATTTTTATTTTCCTTTATGCCCAGAGTTGTCCTTCTGGCAGCATCCATTGTCTCAGAGTCATTCCTCACTATGTGGACTGCTCTGTCCTTTCTGCCTACATCCAAATGGTGCAGCATTGCACCCATAAACTGTGTGTTAGAACAACCTTGCAGACCCATAAATGACACTGAACGTTAAGGCTAAGCTTTTACTACTGTTTCTTTCATCCTGCAGTTAAGACACCAGCTTTCATTGATAACTACCCCAATCCTGCATATAAGCTGTCCTGGACTTGTATAAACAAATTCCCTATGCTGTGCAACACTTCTGTTTATTGTGTTGATCAAAATCTTGACCATAGCCATGAACGTTAATCAAATATCTTACCAAGGTTTTCCTCATTCCAAACACCTTATTATAGGAGCATATCCTAAAATCTGAAACTTTGGGCCTGGTATAACTTTCTAAGTTCTTGAGCTTAACTATATGTTCTTTTCAGCAGAGCTGGATAACAAACATCACATAAGCTGATTTTACATATGTCTGATTTTTCTCAATCACATACAATAGGGTTTATTGATTTAAAATAATCTTTAATAACTATTTGTATTCAACAAAATATCCATTTGTCATGCTTTATTAAAGTGAGATAATGTCTAGCTTAATTAGACATTGCAGTGGGAGACCTAGTTTTAAATATAGTTGAAAGTATTAGACTATGCACCAGATTCCATACTTTTCAAAATTCAAGTGATTTTATGCCTTAGTTATCATATGGCATGGAAAGAGTTAATTAATGTAAGGAGTTCAAGAAAGAAAGCTTGTCCTCTGAGAAGAGAGTAACATGTCAAGAGAAAGAGTTGTATGAATCTATTTATTATAAGTACTTGACAAGATCTCCATTAAAAAAACAATGTGCCACACGTGCCACTGTTTTAAAAGAAAAACTGGAATCCCTTGGGTGGTAGAATTGGAAACAGACTGTCTACGTTTGACTCCCTGAGATCCGTACATTATTTCAGGTTTTCTGTGCTCATGTTTGAATGTTTATGTGTTTCAGGCTCATGACTCTAAGCATTATTTCTATATTTTTCTGGCAATAAAAGTTTCTTGGTAATTGCATATAATATTTGAACTGGTTCTCTTTTTATCTCTTAAATCAATACCAATCAAATGATAGTGAGTGATAAAATACATTTCCATTCAGCAGTGTTATTTTATTAAAATTAAATTGATTTAATCTCTGTTTTAAAAGTGGGATATAATAAAAATAAAACAAATCAAGTATCCTCTCACTCAGAGAAGAAGCAATGGGCCTCATTATGGCACATACAATCTCGTTAACAGGCTATCAAGCAAAAATAACTATTATTAGTCTCATCTGTCTTAACTGTATGAGCATGTGGCAAGGATCTATAATTAAGTTTCAGTATTGAGAATGCAACAACTCTAGAAATCAAGAAGTACAATTCTAAATTCAACCTTCTGATATGATTAAGCCTACTATGACCACAGCTCACTAAAGAGATTGTATTCTAATTTTATTTTCACTCTGGTTAACACCAGAGTGGGTGGATTAAGTTTTGCAATGAATACTATCTAGATTTACATCCAGTTTTATCTAAATCACTAAAATTTGAGAATGCTGGAGAAAGAACAGCTTGGAATTTTTGATGAAATAAATTTTGTCAAAACACATCCATTAATCCAGACTGAAAAATTTAGTGGGAACATATAAAATTCAAGGGTTTTGGTTTTTTTTTCTTTTTAGAAAACATTTTCTAGAAAAATAAATGGGAATTATAGATAGAGCCTAAATCCTCAAGCATTCAATAGCTTGAGTTAGAGCAGATAGAGTAAGTTCGACCATGGCTGTTATTAATATAGATATCTTTACATGAATTTCTTTATAAACAAATTGAAATATCTCAATTTTGTACAGTTACTGAGCAAATTGCAATCTTCAATAATTTTTCTATAGCAGATTTTCATTTTCTGATCAGCCCTAATAAATTTGAAATATTTATTTCTGATGCACTTCTAATTTAGAAGGTTTTAGAGTGTTGCAAAACACGAGTGAAATTTGCTTGGGTATTTCTGGCACAGATGGACAGCTAATGTGTCCATATTGACCTAGAATTACTTTTTAAAGAGGAATAATAAATTCATAGATCATTTGACCAAAATACGGTTTTATTTAAAATATGTTTTTAAAAGAAGTAGGTATTTATTTGCTTCATGTCGCAACAAATTGACATAAAGGGGAAACAATTTTTTTGAGAGACATATATGATATGCCATTGCATATTTTCATTTGTTTGAAAGGAATAGAAGTAGCAGTTTATCATGCAATAGCATTTTTAGCTCAGACATGTGAATCCTTCAGATTAATTTCTGTTTTTGTGGAAAAGCCCTTACACTGTAAGCCTTTGTGCAGCGCACAAGGCTTGCACTCTAGCTCAAGTGTGAGTGGGAGCTACACCTGAGCTCAGAGTAAAGCACTGACCTTTATCTTTGCAGCCAGCATGAAGAATTCTGAGAGTGTTTTTTTCTGGACACTACCTTATTCAGTTATTCTGACAATATAAACCCACCTTGATGTTGAGAGAAAAGAAAAAGTAACATTCTCCCTTTACCTTGCTGATCAGGCACCTCAACACAAACTCTTTTGATGGCAGTAGTGAGCAGTTATGATGGCTTCTCAGCAGCCTCCAGCACGTAATAATAGACTTCTCTGCCCCACACTTCATCTTCTGATTATACATCTGTGCCTCATTCATTACACTTTTGTGCCCCACTGAGTTAAGAAGGAACAGGTTAACAAATAATGTAGTGCATCAGCACTTCTACAAGAAAAAAAGATTTATACTTTATTTAGGGCAGGGCAGCCTAGTTTTTAACACTTTTTTTATTATTATTTTATTTTTTTATTTTTTTATTTTATTTTTAGCTTTGCTACCTAAAGAGAAAGCATTTGAAACTTTAATTATCTTGGTTGGTTATACATTATCTTTTTAAAATCTTCTATTTGAAGTTTAGACTTTCTAATGCAGTAGAGACCAATACTGCAATGAAACATGCAGCTTTATGAAAGCCTAAATAAATTAGAGGAAAAGATCCATGAAGAAAAGCTCAGTGTGCCTTTAGTAGAAAAATGATAACCCACCCTCACCCCCATCCCCATTCACACAGTCGTGTAGCTAACAGATTTAATTAGAAAAATGTTCAAACTGGAATTCTCAATAGGATCAGTTCTTGGCACTGAGATTATTTGAGCTGTAATTCTCTGATCAGCTTTACTGACTTTCAGTAAAATTTGGTGGAGGGTATGAAAGTGTTGCCTTGCCCATCCTTTGCAGCTACTGTTATACACAGGTGCTTCTATACTTGCCTCTATTGCTTGTCACTCAATCCTACGGGTGGAATTGGTCTGCATGTCCAGCCAATGTGACGGCAATTTGAAACCAGTGCACACACTTACAAAATGCAGTACCTGTCAGTATGCTATTGGCCTAAATTAAGATTAGGATTTAAGAATTACTGCAATTCAGACATAAACAAATGACAACAGCATGACAAGAAAAGCCTCTCTTACAAGTAATACATTTCTTTCCAGCTTGGTGGTTGTATTTTTTCTTGAAATACATATAATGATACATCCTCTGATTTTAATATTTTTCCATGTTGATATTTCAAAAAATGAATAAAGAAGGAAATTACTGAGAAGAACTTGATGATTTTTCTTAGTACTGACAAGTATTAAGTACTTAGTACTTATTGGCATTCTGGGAAGAGAAAATAATATCTGCTGTTTCTGAGTAAAATACATCAATGGTGCATTAAGGCTAACAGTTCACAAGACAGACATTGTATGCCACCTGAAACCAGTAGCTTGATGGTTATGCTTTAGAATTTAATAGAAGAACTCACATTTCCCTGTATTTGATTTGGATCAGGCAACAGAAGGTAGATTCCTCAAGACATTAGAAAAACACAAACATAAAGAAAGTCCCATTGTATAAATTTTGAATTTGTTTAGATTATTGATAATAGATTATCCCATCTGTGTCCTAAAGTAAGGGACGGACTATCTCGGAGATAGAGTACTTAAAAAAGCACCCACTATTAAGGACTCACAATTTCTGGCTCGCATTTCTAACTCAAAACATTGACAAGGTAGTCCTCTTCCCCTCACATAAACCCTAAACTCAAATGAAAAAGATAGGTGCTTACCATAGAAAAGTCTTCTCACCCAAAGCCAGATATGTGAGACAGGAGGAAAGAATTGCATTCAAACCTGCTCTGTTAATTCTGGAGGGCTTATCCAACTAAAGGAAGGAAGGAATTCAACACAAAATAAGTCACATTGTGAGTTTGGCCTGCAATGAAATTTTTTCTATCAGAATAAATTAATTTATGAATGTAAAACAGCTTGGGTGGAAAAAATTCAGCTCCCTACCTCAGAAAACTCCATAATAAAAAGCTGCAATATAAAAAGTCTAAAATGCATTTGACATAGGCACTTAAAACATTATATGATCAGTATTATTGTTAAATTATTAAAGTGAATACAGATTCAAAACATTTTTATGAGAAAAATTATCATAGAATCAGGGAATAGGCTGAGTTGGAAAGGACCCACAAAGATCATTGAGTCCAACTCCCTGCCCTGCACAGCACCATCCACAGGAGTCACACCATGTGCCCAAACACACGCCCATTGTCCAAACACTTCTTGAACTCTGTCAGGTTTAGTGCTGTGACCACTTCCCTGGGGAGCTGTTCCAGTGCCCAACCCTCTGGGTGAAGAACTTCTATCTAATATCCAACCTAAACCTTCTCTGACACAACTTCAGGCCATTCCCTCAGGTCCTGTACCTGGTCACCACAGAGAAAAGATCAGTGTCTGTGCCTCCTTTTCCCCTCACGAGGAAGTTGTAACTGCAATGAGGTCTCCCCTCAGTCTCCTCCAGACCAAGTGCCCTCAGCCACTTCTCATAGGGCTTCTCCTCAAGGCCCTTCACCATCTTTGTTGCCCTCCTTTGGACACTCTGTAACAGTTTAATGTCTTTCTTGCCTTGTGGCACCCAAAACTGCCCCCAGCACTCGAGGTGAGGTCGTCCCCGAGCAGAGCAGAGCAGAGTGGGACAATCCCCTCTGCTGGCGATGCTGTGCCTGATGCCCCCCAGGACAGGGTTGGCCCTCCTGACTCATGTTCAACTTTCTGTCCTTGCCATATGAGAATAAAACATTTTCAGGATTGATAAACAGCAATACAGGGGCATGCCTGAAACAGCATTTTTATGAAAAATAAAAATCTGTAATATGACAATAATATATTTGTTTTAATCATTTGGTAAATAGCTGGAACATTTGTGTGAAATTTATAGCATCATTTGAACATCACTTTTTCAAAACTAGAACACATTAGACACCCAACTGGGATAATTTAATGTAGAAATGGTGTTTTCACAGTGTTGCTTAAATAAGATAAAAAATTATTTTCTTTAGAAGCAATATTTTTTCAAAAATTATTTCTATGCTTTAAGATGTCACTTATTGCTACTTTGGTTTTTTTTTCTGGTCATAGCCTCAAATGGAATGTTATTCAGGCACAAATTGCAATATGTAAGTAATGAGACCTGTTATGATTTATGGAAGGGTGTTGGGCAGAGGTGGACTGGCTGCTGAGCACCAAATATTGTTTTGTCCACATCTTATTATCAAGCCTATTCTGAAGATGGGTTTTTGTTCAGCTCCATACTGTTTCTAAGGATGTAGCTACATGCATTTGCCTACATCCCTGATTTTCCTTGAAGTTGGAGTTTACAGATGCAGAAAATGCGAGGTTCTTGGTAGAAGCAAGAAAAACAAGACAATACATAAGCTGACCCACTCCCCAAAGTGGCAACATCCCTGGAGTTTGACTATGGGTTACCAGGACAATACAAGGAAAATACAGTGAGACCATCTGGACGGTAACAAAGCCAGTCAAGTTAGATGATCAGAGGAGAAATAAATTCTTGGTGGGAAAGGACATAATGATTTATTTCTTCCCTTCAGCACCTTCCTAAGAGAGACTGTACAGACAAAGCTGTGAATATAAAATCATTAGAAAGCTTCAGCAACTCAAAGCAGGTTTGGGGATATTGTGATTAGAGAGTGTTAAACAATATTATTTTTACTCTGAAAATGGGAGACAGAGACACAGATCTGCTCAGTATTATGTAACGAATCTCTTATTGAATCAGGAAATGAATACTGGTCTCCTGAGGGCAAGACCAGTATCTGACCTACAAGTCTTTCTTTTTTTTCAGCAAACATTTTCTTTTCTTCTTCTGCCTTGTTAAAAACCTTGTTACAATTATTACACCTTCTGTGTCAGGTCAGTGAGGAAATCTGGAAATATGAATGTCATATTTGTAGATGTATTATGGATTTTTGCACATGTATTCTTCTAAAAGCAAGTGTAAGAAACTAAAAATTTCCAATATATGATACAATTGGCATTTAAGCCTGAGTCTTTAACTGGATGACAAGGACCTTCAGTTCTGTCAGCTGAAACTCTTCCATGGGCAATGAAAAAAAGCAAAATCCCTAGTTTGCGTTTTTATAAAAATGGAGAAGGTTTCAGTGACCTTTGATGAAGGCCATCAGTCCTTGCAATTTTACAAATTGAATAAGAACTAATTGCTCAGACTATTACTACGTCACTTTGCCTTTCCTCTGTAACGTTTTATAAATGAAAATCATTGTACCCTTCAGTATTCCTATGCACAGGTATTTCTAACTGGTAGACACACGAGAAGAGACATGCTGCTAGTGGTGACATCCCCCCCATTTATATTTTTGTGCGGTTTTGTTCGTCTGTTTTTCTATATTGCTCCTGTTCTAAAATGGCTGCTGATACCAGGACAATTATTCTTTCAGGAGTCGCCACTGAAGTTTTGTTCTACTCTTTACTCATATGCTTTTTCAATTTTCCTTCCTAGTGTCTTTTCTTCACCTGCCTTGACCAGGCTCCAATTGTAATATTAAGGTTTTATGTCTTCACTATGTTCCTCTCTTATTCCTCATCACCTGGTTTAGTTTATTTCTTTTCATCCCAGTTTTTAATTCAGCCAGTCACGGTTCCATCTTATGCTGTGGTCTATCACAGTGGTCCCTGATCTTCATCTGATGTCCTTCTGGGGGATGTGGGAAAGTCACAAACAAGTCTACTACACAAAATATGTTGTGATAGAAGGTGATTATATTTATTTTTTCTAGTAGCATTATGAATAATCCCTTGGATCAGCTTGAGGTGCCAGGTGAGCTTGGGCAAACTAAGTGAGGGTTTGTGAGAAATTTTAACTTTCTGAAAGTTCTGAGTTATTAAAGAAAAAATTTAATGAAGAGTGCAGATTAGTACCTTGAAAATTGAATTTGCTGATATGAACTTTGCAGGAATAAGGACAAAGAAAAATTTAATCAGCATGTTTTCCTATATAAGGAAAAAAAAGTAATCTCTCTCTCGTCCTTTGAAATGTCTAAGGTATTGTGAGAGGAATTCAGAAAGGATGGATAACCGACTACAAAGAAACAAAAATTCCTTGACTAAGATGAATAAAAAGTGGTCATGGTATTGTTCCTACAGTAACTTCTTACAGAAAATGTCAACATCCATGAATATTGTCTCCATCACACTGGAATCTGAAAAAGACTGGTTACTGACAAAATGGCACATATCCAGCAACATCTGGATTAGCTCATGGTCAGATTAGAATTAAACAATGCATTACCCTCTCATATTAATTCTGTGGCTCATATTAAAGCCAAGTGGTTGGAAAGTTGTTAGAATGAAACCTTTACTGATCTCATCCGCTTTTATTATTAAAATTTTGATGAAGGATGAAAGCTATAGGAATATCTGAGCCCTCTGCTCCCTCAAAAATTTTTAAAAATTGTTCTTACTTTGTAGACTCATGAATCTTAGGTTCAACAAGAAAAGACTGTATTCAGTTTCATTTTCAAATACAGAAGAAAACAAACCAGCATGGATTTTCAAGTATTCATGTTTAGTATTGAAAAAGAGTTTTCCAACTAATCATGCAAATTATCTTGGTGATTATATTGCCATTGGAGGAAGATAGGATCCAAATAAAAGTTTCAGATTATATTAAAATAAATTTACTTCAGGCTAGTTGTCAGTGTTTCTAGATTTATAATTCAGTAGGTAATATGTTCAAAAACGAAATTAAGAATTCTTGCTTGAGGACATCAATACAAAGGAGTGGAAAGTTAAAGATGCCTAGGACAAACACCTCTGTGTATTTGTGATTGCATTTGTGTGAAAAAACAAGACATTTTCCAGCCCATATTCAAAGAAGTGTTGGGGGTTTTCTTCCTTTCAAACATCAGTGCTTGAGAGGCTCTATGCAAGTTGGCTTCAGTGGCAGAATAAGAGATTATGTCAATTCAATCACTGCATAAAAACACTGTATAAAAATACCAGGATTGTGCATTGTCATAGTTTATAGATTTCAAGAGAATGGGATTCTTTTAAAGCTCAAACTTTGTCTAATGGAGCTCTAGGAATGCTGGATGGTATGTTCGACTGCACAGGGAACTGTCAGTTCACACTGAATACACCTAGAAGGTATACTGGAGATTGTAGCAAAGGTCAAAACTCCTTTTCACAGTTCAAGATATATCTTCATACCTGTGCTGTTTCTTTTTAATCTAGGTCTCAATTCATAGAATCATAAGGTATGCTGAGTTGGAAGGGACCCATTAGAATCGTTGACTCCAGCTTCCGGCCCTCTGCAGGACACCCCAAGAGTCACACCATGTGCCTGAGAGCATTGTCTGTATAGGTTTTTTAATGATAGGATGGAGAGCCTGAATCTTCCAGAATGATCCCGTTGAGAAAGAGTAAGAAACTTAACTGAGAAAGAGTAAGAAACTTAACTGAACTCCTTCGTGTAAGAAATACAGCTGTTTTGGTTTATTACTGATCAACAGTGACATTTCCATGAATTGAAGTATGTGCACAATTTGTCTTCATTTATGAGCAGCTAAGTATCCAAACAGACACTTCGTGATCAGTACCTAGCTTTAGCCTGATGTTTTTTTCTCATTTTATAGTCTTTACTGTGTCATTTCAGATCATGCATAATTTTGACTCACTTTATAAATTTAAAGTCAGTGTACCACATAAAAGTAGCTTTGCCTGTATCATATGTAAGAAAATATTAAAGGTGGATTAAATGAGTTTTGTAGGTCCCTTCAAACTGAACTAGTCTATTCTGTCCTATTCTTTAAATATATTTCATGGCTTAGTGTTCTCTGTGCTATACTGAAATACCTTTAGCCATATATACACACCACACAAAACTGGGATAAGATTAGGCCTATCAACAGAAAATAAATTGTTTTCACACTAGTGCATGGCTGCATTGGCTACATCCGCACAGATGCTAGAGGGATCAAGACAGAGACCTTTAACATTAAAATTGTCTCCCTTATCACCTGATGAAAATGAGTAATTGTTCTAGCATGAGCTTCAAGATGTCATTACTAGAATCATCTCTTAGATATAATCACATTCACAATGCCTGTATAATGCATAAGTGCTTCACTAATTTCACACTCCAGTACCTTGGCAGTGTGCATCTGTGAAACACTTAGGAACCATGTAACTTGTTATATTCATAGTCATTATGCTGGGTTTTGCCAATCAATTAATAGCAGGATAAAGTATTTTTTTTGCTTCTTATAAAATCATTCTCCAGTGAAAATTTAACTCTGACATTGCTTCTTTGGAAAGTTGTGTTCTTATGTGTGTTTCTTCTCCTTAATTGCTCCACCACATTTTGATAGTATTTAGAGGATTTTATACAGTATTTCATAAAATAAGGCTTTTATTAATTACTCTTTTTCAAGATAGCTCTCCTTACATGGAATGCCTGTAGATATTTGCATGAACGTCACTCGTCTTATTGCTGGTACTGATGCAATATGGTAGCATTAGAGCTGCAAAGAAAACTCTTTTGTGCTAAACTTGATTTTCAAAATGTTCTTATTTTTCAAGATTTCTTCAGTTTGGATTTTAGATTGCTATTGTTTTCACAATCAAAGGACAGCAGTGGAAAAAATCAGCACTGAAAGCAGCTATTTCTTTAAGTACTTTTTTGTTTGCTATGCAGAAGAGTCCTGAATTAGTCAGCATTATGGAATCATGTTTCTCTTTAACATTCCTGATTGAGAGATTTGGTTAATATCATGTTGAATTCACTGGAAACTGATATGGTCAGCACTCAATAAAGTAAAATTTTGTGGTTATATTACGTTAATTTTGATTCATGGGAATTCCTTAGAAAGGGCTGGGAATGCTCTCAAGCAAATAGTGTATTTTACTGTAGGCTAAAAGACCTGAAGTCTTAGAGAAGGAGTTCAAAATAGGTTATTACATAAACAGCCAGGTGAAACTGAATCATTTCCAAGTATTATTTTTTAGCCATAAAAAAAGAGGAACATCTATTCTTTATTCCCTATAATACAGAAATATGTAATGTTCTCTAGAATTCAAAACAGGCATATGGAATAAAATACCTCACGTGTTTCATTCCAAAAGAAGCCAAATTTCTTACAAGCTGAATGAAAACAAGCTAAACGGAGAAGAAAAATTCTGACTTCACACATTAGTGTTAATTTCTGTTGCCCAACAAGTCACCTATGTTACTTCTTTTACTATTGGCTACAATTATTCTGTAGATTTTTGGTGGTTTTTTTTGTTTTTTTTTTTCTATTTTTGATGAGTAAGACAATAAAAAGGGCAAGGAAATAATTCATTCAAATTCGAGTATTTAAAGCTGGGTTTATACAGTGGATTGTCGTCAACCATAAATCGCATAAATGTTATTGAATTAAATAGGAGTCATGAAGGACAGTAAAAAGCAAAAGCAAAAATCTGTGGGAATGATGTGTCAGTGCTGACTTGTGGAAGTCAATTAGTAGGGGAAATTATTGCAGTCAAACAAGTTCACAGCTAACGATATAACTACACTTTCTGTTAGGATTAATACATGATTTAGAGAAAAAAAAAAAAAAAAGAAGCTTCACTATCTGGTAAATGGATTCTGGTTATCACCTTTTTCCACAGCCATATTTCTGAATGTAAGTACAGACATCTTATTGTCAAATGAATTCTTTTCTTCTTTTGTAATTCTTAAGCAGATTGAACTTCTTGGGAAGAGTCACGAAAGCTAACTTCTTCCTACCAGAATAGTTGCTATGCTCTCTATGCTAAAAGAGGCAAAGAAACCGGTGTATCAGAAAATTTTTAAAGCAGTACCTTAAGTTTAGGAGTAAGAATTATTTCTGGTGTAAGATTTATTTCCTGATGCTTAGATATTTTTGCAATGTTTCTTGGTACTTGTTTTTCAATGTAAAAATTTAAATTCTTCTTTAATTGAGTACTACAGAGATAGCCTTCATATTCCAAGAAAGATAGGTTGAATCCTGCACAGGCCAGGATTGCATTAGGCCATTAGGCTCTTCCAGGCATAGCACATTGCTGTCATCCCCAAGGTTTCAGAGTTTTAATTCTTAGAATAGAGTTCTCATTTCATAAGTATTCTTTACACTGTTGTCCCTAGATACTCAATTTTCATTGTTTGTAATAAAGAATTGTTTATACCTGATAGCTGGCGGATTCCAACTGCTTGTCAGCAATCTTTCCTTTTCCTCATTTACCCCTCCTCCAGTTGCTGTGTTACCCACTGTTTTTTTCCCAACACTAATGCTGTTATACCAAGGCTGCAAATAAGGTCAAAAATAAGCCTTCTGACTTTTTTTTAATGGAGCACAAGCTCATTGATAGTTCTTTAAATACAATATATTAAAACCTACATGCTAGAACATTTTATTCAGCTGAGTATGTATAATGTTTGTGTTTGCAATTTTTTCTTTGTTAATCAGCATGTTCAGTATGAAACTAAATGACCTATAGAAGTAAAACAAGATCATCAGCATCATCCTTGTCCAAGTTCAATGATAGCTTTTCCTGATCAGCTTACATGCAAGTTCAAAAGTATGTCTTTCCTATAAACCCATGTTGATTGCCATTAATTATATTATCCTCTTTTAATAGGTTATTCATCAAATCCCATATCTCTTGTTCCATAATTTGTCTGGGATCAATGTCAGGATGACAGGCCTATAATTAGATGTCCCATTTATACTTTTAAAATATTGGCATAACATTAGCTTCATTCCAACCCTTTGGAAATGCTCCAGTGCTCCAAGACTTATTGAAAATCATCACTGATGATCAAGAGACCTGCTCAGCTGACTCTTTACAGCACTTGCAGGCAAAATTACCTGGACCTGCTGATCTAACAACATCTATCATACTATTATTTAGCAACCTTGTTATTTCTCATTAATATGGAAAGCCTTTTACAATTTAAATCTCATCCAACTACAATGTCGAGCTTTTTCACAAAACCATAAAGTTATTCCCTCATTCCCAATGCTGCAATTCAAACTATTTCTCTGGTTTTTAGGGTTTTCCCCTTCAATCATTTTTCTTCTACTTGTCTTTTTTTTTTTTCTTCTTCCGATTTGTGATTTATCTGAATTTCTAAACATTTCATTTTTCTTTCACGTCTTTTACAGTCATAGATACATGCTGACTTTATAGATATATATAGATATATATAGATATATATCAGATGTAGTCTTCTAAGCTTTTGGAAATTTATCTCAGGTTTTGAAAATAATTCTATGACTCTGTTACCTAAACTGTGATTATGTTCCTGATTTACTGCGTCTTTGAAAAGGCAGTTTAATTCTGTGCAAAGAATGCACAGGATTCCTGAAATTTAGTTTAATACCTCAAAGCTATTAAGTAAAACAGATCAGGTTCTGCTTTCTGCAAAGTATAACCTGATACCTTTATTAACAAAGTTAAATGCAAAAGTAAAAAGACCATAATTGTGAATGAGTTGTTTGACCATTTAGGAAATATTGTCAAAGGTACTGTCAAAAACAGGGTTTAATATGAATTTATGAAAATACAGTTTTGGAGAATTCAATGACAAGGTTCACTCTATTGCTTGCTACAAAGACTAACACAAAAGAAGATCAAATTAGAAGTAATTTTGAATGATTTACATGGAAGCCAGGAATGCAAAAGGAGGTAAGAGCAAAAAGAATATGGATGGAAAGATAATTGTGCAAAAGGGTGTAACAGATCTTAATCATCATGTACTTTAACATTTACAAAGTGTTTTGGTAGTTTTCACTACAGTTACAACAATGACTTACCCATAGATGTGAAATAGTAACATTCTGTCATGATCTAACCTCAGCCATCAACCCAGCCGCAGACAGCTGCTCACTCACTCCCCCAGCAGTGGGACTGGGGAGAGAATCAAAAGGGTAAAAGAAAACTTGTGGGTTGAGATAAAGACAGTTCAATATGGAAAGCAAAAGCCACACACACAAATAAAGCAAAACAAATAATTAATTCACTGTTTGCAATGGGCAGGCAGGTGTTCAGCCATCCCCAGGACAGCAGGGTCCCATCACATATAACTGACTTGGGGAGACATGTCATCACTAAACATTCCCTCCTTCCTTCCTTCCTACTTTGTCCCACTTTACATATTGGGCATGATGTAATATGATCTGGAATACCCCTTTGATCACTTTGGATTACCTGTCATGGCTGTCTCCTCCCAACCTCCCATGCACCCCCAACCTCCTTACCAACATGGCCATATGAAAAGTAGAAAAGGCCTTGGCTCTGTGTGAGCCCTGCTCAGCAATAACAAAAGCATCTCTATGTTATCAACCCTGTCGTCAGCACAAATCCAAAACACAGACCCATACCAGACATTGGGAAAAAGTTAACTCTAACCCAGACAGAACCAGCACACATTCATATCATAATCAATTCACACACACAGAGGGAAAATGATGTGTACAGCTATTTCTATGTGTGAAAAATTACCTACCAAAAATTGCCCTCAAGTTCAGAGGAACACTCACATCAAATCCCTCTGTGTTTCCTCACAGACAAGACGTGCACACCAAGGAGTGTGGAGATGGGGACGGGGAGTATCAGCCCAGGCCTCCAAACACAACAGACATTGCAAGCTCTGAGAGGTGTCACACTCAGAGGCAGGTGGTGGCACAACCTGCTGCAGTCCCAAGATGACTAATCTTTGTTAGGTTTCCATCCTGACTATAATACAATTTGGCAGTTACCGGACTTTTTTCGCCCAAGTGCAGTAACAATGATACCATTCCTTTCGGGCTACAATTCACAATGATGCTGCTCCACTCAGGCTACAATTCAGGTAAATGGTTTACCAAGGTATCTAAGGATAATTGCTTATCCTTTGTTTTCCACCTTGATTGGGCAGCAGACGTTTCTGGCTGTTTTCACCTTTAGCATGCAAGAGCTCCTGGTCAATCAGGGATTGACTCACGGCCCAGCTATCCAATCAAGGGATGCTTCACTGCTCAGTCAGCTTGATCAAGGTTTATCGGGAACTTCTGAGATCATGGGGGAGGCCCACGATGTCCCCCACAGACATACAATCTCCATTTGAACACAGAGACTCTGACACCAAAGTGGCTGTAGAATTACAAGTTCCTGCACTTGGTCTTTTTGATTTTACTGTTTCTACAGTATCTCCATTTCTTTGTTTTCTGCCAGTGAGACGTCTATTAAAGGAAGTGGTAGACTGTTCTATAAGAATACATGTTAGAGAATGGGGTTTTTTCCCTGTATTCACTAATAAAACAAAATAAAAAATAAAATAAAAAACAAACAAAAAAAAAAAAAAAAACAAAAAAAAAACCAACCAACCAACCAACCAAAAACAAAACAACACAAAGAAGAAAAAAAGAGAGGCTGTTTTACACAATTTCAGAAAAGTCTGAGACAATACTCAAGTAGCCGGAAGGTCTGTAGAAGAAATTGCAAAGTAATTACTAGTGAACTCCATGGATGACAAACATAGTGGCTGTTATACAAACAACTCTGTGCTACTCATCATCCAAATTCACTTGCCCTTTAAAACAGTTAAATGCAAAACCAGCTAACTAACCAACAAAAATTGTGGGAAAACTCAAATATCTTTGAAATGTGAGTAATCAGAAAGCACTTTGAGCATACCTATGGCAAACAATATCTTCAGACTATTGAATCTCAATAAGCAAAAGACTATTGAGTAGAAAAAGAGGGAAATTGTATTGCCACAGTAGTGAGGTCATTACCTGAATACTGTCTGTGTAAAGTTCTTTAGAGCAAAGATGACAGATTGAAACAGCTTCATAAAACAGATAAAAGTATTCATAGTTTGACAGTGGCCTAAACAGAGACATGCTTTTTGGTTTATCCAAGAGAAGTTTAAGAAGTGATTTCATCATAAACGAAACATACTGAAAATTGAAATATAACTGGTTTGTGATTTAATGAGCCATTGCAATAACTTATCAAAGGCCAGGACATGTTCTACTTTATATAATGCCATTCATTCAGGAGAACTGACTTTTGGAAAGACATAATATAGCTGAAAGTAATAAATGCACTACAAAAATGAAGTGAAATGATACACTCTACACTATGCAAAATACTAGATTACCTGATCATGTTGATTTCTTCATGCTTTAAAATCTGTGAGTCTAGTGAAGAATTAGTACTTGAATTATACAGCTAGAGAAGAGTATTCAGCACTTTACAGAGCAATAGCAATAAAAATTTTACTTTGCTAGAGATGAGCTTGATACTGGACTGTTGCTGCCAATGAGAACATTATTGCTGAATTCAGTGAAGCAGGTTTCTATGAAGCCACTCACTTGGGAAAAAAAAGAAAGATTACAAAAGCAGAAGCTAAAGTAATGATAAAAGGTGGAGTGCTGGACAGAATAAAACATAAACCAAGTCAAAGCTACAATTAGGGAATATTGTCATCTGGATTGTTTTCAGTTTATTAAAACTAGGTGCTGCACTTTGCCTGTGCTCTGACACTGCACATTTGTTTAAGTTTATGCTGTCCATAGTCTACACAACTTAATGAGAAATATTGCCTGCGTTGGATATTGGATGTTCATGCTGACAAGAAGGTGTCACAATCAATACCAAGGAGCTGAGCTTGAAGGGTTCACCTCCAAAGAGCATGTTGACTTCTGGACGTTTGCCACATCTACAGTGAGCCAAGGTCTTAAATTTTCACAGCGAGAAGTTTAACTCTACAAACGTTCAGGCTGCTTTTCATAAAGAAGAGAGGACTTTTAAAGAGAAATATTGTCTGCTCACTTCTGATATAAAAAAAATAGCTGCTACTCATGTTCATGAAGCCAGACACAGTTGTCAGGCAGTGGTAGGTTTAATGTTTTAATAAAAATTAGCAAAAGTTTTCTGGGTGAAAAATTAATTTAAATCCATGCTTTTTGTAATGCAAAAGGTAAATGAGCCTAGCATGCTGCTTCAGTAGAAGTCTGAGCAGTATCCTCTCTGTTCCAAAAGAGAATCACAGTCATACCAAAAGAAAGTTGATGAACCCTACTCAGTGTAGGAAGAATGTGAGAGTAATAATTTATCCTAAGATTTTAGGACAGGAAGTGTGAATTGCGTCTGGTTGAGATTAGGATTTTCCCGACAACATCCCACATAGTGTTGTTCTTTGTATTAGCAGCTGGAAAGGTGTTGATAATACACCAACGTTTTGGCTGCTGCTGAGCAGAGCTGGTGCAGCATCAGCACTGGCTCACCAACATTGCCCCCTTCACTAGCAAGCTGGGGTTGGACAAGTTGGTAGGCAAGATAGTCAAGACAGCTGACTCTAACTGACCAAAATTGATATCCCATACAATATGCCATTTCTCCATAGCAGAGGGCATGGTCCACTTGTTGGGATCAGTACAAAATTTTGCATGAATTAATTTTACATCTATAGCAGAGCCCTTGGCAATACCCTTGAGCTTTTTCTATGGGGTAAACTATGTGTATGTTTATGTGTCTTGGCCTTCTACTATGGTGGTTCATTTTTTTATGGAATGGGTATGTTGTGTCTTTTAATGTATGTGACACAAGAAACACAATTAAAACAAAATCAAAATTGAAATTTTAAATTGTTAAAAAGACTTCTCAGTCTGAACATTCTCAAGTGTCTCAGGCAGTCATGCTTCCAAGGCCAGAGACTTTCACTGCTGGGAGCGGAGCCCCTTTGCAGCAGCGGCTCCAGTGACCCGAGGGGAGCCCCCTTGACTCCCTGCACACCCCACTCACACCCAGACAGACTAGGCTCCCTCACCTGGCTTGATCCCAGGTTTCCCATCGCAGTCTCAGATGTCTCATTCCATAAAGCCATTTATTCACAGTGCAGAGACACAGAAACAGCTCGAGCTGGTGCCTCTGAGGAGGGACCCCCAGCAAAGGAATCCCTGGGTTTTTACACCCTCATAGTCTGTCCACAAATCTTGCTCTCCCTCCTTAGGCCCCACTCCTGCTCCTCTCCATATCAATCCAGCTCGCTGGCTGTCACCCCTTTTCATCTCTTTTGTTATCCAAAAATTGGCAATTCCGAGCTTCAGCTGTGTCTCCCAGTGTCCATTCACCTGGTTGGTGTTACCAGTTTTCATACCCTTTGTTATCCCACAGGTTGGTCAGTTCACAGCCTCTTGTCTTGGGATCCCACCCAAGATCAATCTGCATCTCAATCTGCAGCTTTCAAGCCCAGATACCTGGACCAGATGTACTCATCAACAAAATGCGCACGAGATTTCTTGCAATTGAAAAAATTAGACTCTCTGCTTAAAGTTATTTTCTACAGCAATTCCTGGAAAGCATCATAAGCATAGCAAAAGTGTGGATGCTGCTTGCTGGGAATCAGTTAACTGTTTGAAACACAAAATTTGCTTCTAACATAATTTTTATCATAATATTATTTTTATGTCATTTTAACTTACATAAGTAAAATACATAACTTACACATCCAAATGTAAACACATTCTGTTCATTCAAACTTATTTTTTCAGGTAAAAAATATATAAGAGGTAACTCAGAGAAAAGGTGTTGGTAACTCAGAGAAATCTTAATTATTTGCTGACTCAATAATGAAACAGAAACACTTTGTTGGACACACAGACTGTTATTGGTTGGATCTTCAAGGAATACCAGTGACAGTTAGGATTGCTATGTGTCAGAAGTAACATGGAAGGATGGCCAGAGAAACATTTTTTGATTTAAAATACATTTATGGCTTTTCAGACTTTGCCTTCAATAATAGAAACAATTATATTTTAATTAATTTGCACAGATTATAGTGAGTTCTGTGACAAAGCTAGGAAAAGAAGGCAGATCTTAAAATTTATTTTACTTCAATTACTAAACTTTACATTAGCTAATACATATATTTCTTCTTTTTTTCCCCTTGGATTTCTTAGCTCCATATGTCTCCCATGTATGCTATTATTGCAATTTCACTGAAAGCCATTCATAGAAATGTGTAGAGAATATCTTCCAGCCTAGTAAACACTTGTTTTATGTAAACCAACCTCTGAGCTTTGAAGTTTTGCCCCAAGGAGCTTAACTGCAGCTCTTGACATCTTGGGAGAGGCAAGGAGAGAAGTATTTGCTTTCTCATATTTAAGAATTAGTTTATTTTAAATACTTTTCTTGAATGGTTCCTCTAATGTCTCATTTTGATGTTCTTGGTATTATTTCTCTTCCCATGGCTTAATTGCATTACTAATTATCTGGTTGATTTATTTACCATATGAGTCAAGAACTAATGTAATTCCTCATTCAATAGCATAAACTTTGAAGTATGAAGTATCTGCTATCATAAACTACACAACTAAGAATTTTAATAGTTTGTTTACATATAAAAAGGCTTGTAGTTTGTTTACATATGGATAGTTACTAAGATGGGGCCTAACGTTTCTGTTCCTTCAAGATTATTCACTAATTTATTTTTTAATTTATTTTTAATATTCTCCCTACAGAAGGAATGGAAAGAACAGTGTTCCAATGTCTCTGGAACTGTAACTTTTGCAGAGGAATTTCATTATTTGAGTATCAAAACTTTCTTTAAGAAGTTTGTATTACATCTTGCTAACAAGTGTTGAAGGTAAAATATGTAAGATAAATGAAAGTAGAATATATAAGATAAATGAAGCAATATTTCTTAATGGTATCAACGAAAAAGGAAGAAATATGTTCACCTGTGCTCCATATCAAGGTAATAAATCATTTAGCTTTCATAGCAGAATCTTTTACCATTTTATACGGTAACATAAGAAATACATCTTATACCGATTTAAAGGACAGAATTCTTTGATTTTCTTGCTTTCATAATGCCCAGCTCCCTGAAATGAAGCTCCTACCATTGAAACAGATTCTGCTGTTAGGGAGAATAGCTGAGTAAATGCCACAATTCTTTCAAATAATGCCTGCTTTAGAAACAATATTTGACCTTGATATGTATCACGTGATGTTTTCCCAGACACTATTGGCCAAGGGAGCTTCTCACCTGTGCAGTTCGTCAACTAAAGCATCACATTTAAATTCATATCAAACATAGAAACTTTCTCACCTCTCAGAAAAACAACATTAAAGGATGTTCTCATTCATTGATACTGTCATCAATGAAGATGTTTTCAGGAAGGATTTTTTCTCTATTTTCTTCTTTATCCATCTATGACCAAACAAAAATTATTTGAGATATTTTATTTTCATGAAGCATTTAAAACACCCCAAACATTTCTCTTTTTTCAGAAGACAATCTTCCATTTAATCTCTCTCGGTTGGGGAAGAATTATAATACAAAAAGCAAAAAGCAAAAAGAAAAAAAGAAAAAAGAAAAAAAAAGAAGTAATTGCAGCTGAATAAACTGGTGAATTATCATCTCTTGCCTTCCATGTCCACAACCAAATTTCTGTTGCAGCTATATGCTATAACTACTGCACAGATTTTTCACTTCCATACTGTGTGATTTTATTTTTTTTTATTTTGACAATGACAGTTTTGACAGTAAGTTTTCTCCCATCCTTTGAGTGTGATTCTCTACTTTCCTGAGAAGAACAGCACTGGAGACTGAACATGAAATTGTCTCAGCATCTGTTGAAGGCAGACATTTTAATAGGGAGATTTGAACAGGTAGAATCCAGGGAGGTTTCACTGGGTTTATACATGTGGCCTTCCAGAAACTTTTTTATAGTTATAATGTCATACTGTTCAATATTATCCTAACATTTGTTTAACAACCCTTTCAAATGGTCTATCCAGAACTTTTATTTTTCAAAATAGAAAAGGCAGACTTCTATGAATGGTGTATTCTTTAGAGGGAAAATTTCAGAGTATTTGTAAAATTTCGTAAAATACTGTCCTTGATACAACTAAAACTGGTGTATAGAAATCAGCCTTTATTCTCACCTACTCAAAAACAAACAGATTTTGATGCTTCAGTAAGTAATGACCTGTTTGTTCTCAAAGCACCTAAAAAAATGGTAGTTCCAAAGTAGATACATGTTTCTGATGAAAAGTTTGTGTTCTTCTCTTTTTCTTAACATAAAGTAAAGGACTCCTAAATTTTTTATTACCGTCCTATGGCTGCTCTGGGTCACTGCAAAACTGAACAATAACATCTTTGTTGTGAATTCAATAAGACATTCTCCATATATAAGCTGTTTGAAAAGAATATGGTCTTAAGACATATGAATATTTTTTTTTTAGTAAGTAATGTTTCATTCACATCCATATAGTTTGTATTGAAATGATCTCAAGAAAGTTATTCATTGCTAAAGCCAACAGCGGGAGTATGACTTACTGAAGGAAAGCAGAAATATAAGTGACCTGTATTGAGCATTTCTTTAGTATTCAGATAAATATTGGCTGTGTATCTGTGCTCCTGTGAAAATTGACAGAATATCCTTTTTTTTATGACCTTCTATCTTTAAACAGTTACTCCAACGATGGTGAACACTCTAACATTAAAAGAACATTTACATTAGGTGGATGATTCGCTTATACCTATTGTGCTATGTAAGACAGACTTTCATTCTTTATTTGTAACTTATATATTTTTAAATGTATTTCTGGTCTTGGCCTTTTTTGACATTGAATTTTCCATATTTCTTATATTGCTACAAGAGAAGTAAAAGATGTGATGCATGTTCATTCCAGAAAAGCAATTTACATCACTTTTTTGTGTTTTTCTTTCTTTCTAAAGAAGAATAAATTAAGGAAATACTTTCAAAATAATAATTTTGGTTTTCCTAATAACATTTTGGACAATCTTTTCCACAGAAAATTTGGCTGCTGCTGTTGCCACTGCCAGTTTTACTGATGCTTTACAGTGAAGCTCTAAAACTGCAGAATTAAAATGTCTGTAGAAGGTTGTGTCTTTGCTGTTTTGTCTCTGGACTCCTCTGGACCACCGAATCCAGCCCTCAGTAGCTCCTTACTCCAGGAGCTCTGGTCCAGGGTGGAACGGTGGTAGCTGTTTGCCGGTAAAGACGGACCACTTGCGCATATATCAGCGTTCTTTATTTCCCTCACAGAGGGAAAAGGATCGTGCATAGAACAAGCTGGGAGATGGAGAACCTGGCAAGACTGGTCCAGCTCGTCTCTCGCCCAGGTCCCTTATGCCCTCTGTCGGGGGAGGGCAAGGCGAGAGACGAGCCAATAGGCAAATGACTGACCAGTGACACCTGGCCAGTCCTGGGTGAACAGGGGAGGGACAGGTACAAAGCAGAACTATGAGTGGTCAGACCACCAGTGGATTCTCGGTGGTCTGCCCACTGCTACAGAAGGTCACACAGGATTTAGCGAAATGCCTTGTATTGTCTTTGGCTGTTAAACCTATTTTATTGGGTTGACTTGGCAAGGGATTGATAACACAGTGTGCTGAAGGAGTGGCTTCTGTGAGAGGAAGCCTGGGGCTGCCTCACTTGGACACAGTTTGTTCAAACCAGCTCTGAAAGGCCCCAGTCAGAACTGGACCAAACTGAGCCCATGGTCCATGCTGGTCACCCCTCTGTGATAACATATTTAAGAAAGGGTAAAAGAATGCTGTGTGGCAGTTGTGAGAGAGAAGAGAAACAAGTGAACAGCCCTACAGATACCAAGGTTAATGAAGAAGGAGAGAGAGGAGGTGCTTCAAGTGCCAGAGCATGTTCTCCTGCAGCCTGTGGAGAAATCGTAGTGACACAGGCCCATAGAGGCCCACACACAGCAGCAGGTTTTCTGTCAGGTGCTGTAGCTATGTAGGGAACCGAAATCATTCCTGAAGAACAGTACAGCATGGAAAGAACCTTGCTGGAGCAGTTCATGAAGCTGGTGGGAAGAATCCACACTGAAGAAATTCATGAAGGGCTCTATCCCGTGGTTGAGGAACCCACATTGGGTTAGGAGAAGAGTGAGGTGAGGAAGGAATGACAGAGGGAAAAGATTATGAACTGGCTAGAACCCCTATTACCTGCCTGCCTGTGCCACTCAGGGGGAAGACTTGGAAGAGTTAGGAATGCAGCAGAGTTTGAGCAGAAAAGCAGGCTGGGAGTAGGTGTTTTTAATTTTGCCTTCATTTCTCAGTATTCTACTCTATTTTTAATTTACAGTAAATTAAATTCATTTCCCCAAGTCAAGACTGTTTTGCCTGTGTCAGTAATTTGTGAGTGATCTCCTTGGCCTTATCTCAACCCATGACCCTTTTCAAATATTTTTCTCCTCCTGTCCTGCTGATAAAGGGGAGTGAGATAATGGATGGTTTGACAACTGGCAGTCAGCAAGGTTAACCCACCACACTGACTCATATTCCTTCTTTGGTTATGGAAGGATGATTTTGATTAAAACAATTTTTTATGATTTTTGAGTAAGGCTGAAATAAAGTCTGTTTATGATCTATTTTGCTGTAATAAAGACAGACTCATAGGGAAAGCTAATGAATGCTAAAGACAAGTATGTGAAAATCGTTTCTGTATATCTTCCCCTATATTGCTTACATTTGGCAGGATTTGTTTTTTTTTCTTTTGGAAATACTGGCTGATGAAAATTATGTTGAATTAATATACTAAAACTTATATTAAACAGATTTAACATTTGATTTTTTTCTTGTGTTATTAAACTCTAAATTTATGATAGCATAAAAAAAATGTTTGGAAAAAAATCTGTTTCAACAGCAAATAATTTGGGAGACATTGAATGCAATTTTGCAATTTCTCCTGCTATCATACAAATTAACTGCCACAACAAAAGGTTTCTATTCTCATATGGATTACCAAAGACCTTTTGCTGCTGGCAAGGTTCCAAGAGATTACAATTTGGTTTAGTTCTTGATCTTCCACATATTTTTGTGCATGCACAGATTATTTCTCCAAAATTTTAGGGCAGATTTTGCAGTCACACTTGAGCAGCATTGGAGAACTGACAACAACATGAGATAAAGTAAGCACCAATCACACATACACATTCATGGTTCAGGAAACATTGCCAACCTCCGCAGGGCTAGGCCATCTTGTGCAAGGTCAAATTTGGATCGTAGTACTCAGTCTTCCATCCTAGCATTCAATATAAAACATCCCAGGATTCAATGTAAAATATAAAAATAATGAAATGAATCAGAGATGCCTGAGATTTGACAAGCATGACCAAATCATCTTAACAAATCTTTTTAAGACTCCCCATTCTCTTTCACTACCATCAATGTCAGACTGCATCCTCAAGGATGTACCTTCAGTTAAGTTCAATAATGGGAATATAATACTGAATTCTATTTGACTGCAACATTTGGGAGCAGGTCATGTGCTTTGGGTTTCTCCATAATGCATGTATCTGTCATTGGTAGATGGGAACATTTCTCATACAGGAAAAGAGAAAAATTGTCTGTTCCTTCCTCTCTCTTTCTTCACAGTAAGGCATTCCAATTTTTTAGGTTTTCTAATCTGTAAAAAACAGTCCTGGAGTCCAGCTTGAGTATTCACAGTTTGAAACAGCACATTAATAATTGTTACACATATAGCAAAAAGCAACATGTAGTTTTTGACTTCTCTCAGATGTTTCTCACGCTATATTTTTATTACAGACTATATAATATCCATAATTGAGTCATAGTATGATTACTGACAGAATCAAATGTTAAATAAAAAACATCATCACTGTAATTTTGTTTGTTTCTAATGAGTCTTCCGAAAGATGGTCTATGGACAGTCTATAGCACAGCTCTGTTTGATTGAATTAGGTTGGTTTGAATTCCAGCACTGTTTTCAATTTAGTGGGGTTTATGTTATTCAGTGTTGTGTGCTGACTTCTGTGTATTACCATCACTAGGGCCTATCCTGTCATGGGTAACATCAATGCATATGTCAATAGTCTTGTAGCCTGCTACAAATTATTTGACTGTTCTTCCTCTTTACATATGCAAGAAAGCAGTGCTAATCACAGGGCATCGAGCTCTGGAATGTTTAAGACTGAATGAATGAGCTTGTTAAAGAAAGTGAATTGCAGTGACAGAAAGGATTCCCAAAATTAAACTCGTGGAGGTGCAATTACCAATCCCAAAAAAAGCATCACATTACTTTTACATTATGTTTTGCTGCTATGCAACAACATTTTGATTTACTGTTCCTTTGTTATCACAAGTTTTCAAATAAATATCATAATAAAAATGAAGATAATTAGTCCTCAAGATTTTAAAGATTCAAAATTGATTTGTAAATATATTGTGTAGAAAATGTCAACAAGCTTTCAAGTATTCAAGAAATTTAGACAAGTTATATTAGACAAAAATATTCTTGCAAATTGTAATAAAACTGTCTAACCTGGTTCCTGACCCATCATGTCATCATATTAAATAGACCCATAGACGGTCTTGTGTAGATCTTTGTGTAGATTGCTGGTAGTTTCAGGACATTTTATTCTTAACGTTTGAAGATAATACCCGGACATTATATGATGAAGAACAAGACAGTTTTGTATTTACAGAAACTCAGAAAGTTGTTGAAGCCTGATGGTAGAAGGAAAATCATTGACATTGACTTGGTTTTCCCTCTCAGGCCCAGTGACTCCAATTGCATAAGACTTTGTTAAGTGATGTAAATGAGTGATATCAGGGTTTATTTCATAAAATATGATTTAATTTTCAGCAGCATTTTCCATTACAGGAGAAATTAATTTGAAGTGTAACCAGATGAAATGAAGAAAAAATAATCTTACTAATTATTTTAGCAGACATTTCAAGAAAATAAAATGCTTTGCAGAACAAAAAATGCCAAGATTCCAACAACTTCTGATGGCGTTACTAAAATTTATGACAACTGAAACTATAATCCAGCCTTTCAGCTCCTAAAACGTGTATGCTTATATCTTGTAACCTCAAAGAAAAGATTCAAGGCAATGACTTCCGTTGTTCATGAACTTAACCAAATTAAGTTATTGGTTGATGCATTACCTTGTGTCAAAGACAGATTTCAAGGCTGGATAAATCTTTTGGAGGACTTTGCCCTAGTAGTTTCACCCCTTGTCAGTCACAGTGGTTCCAGGTCAAATGCCTTATCTGGAGCAGTGACACACAGGTAGTTGCCATTCCCTGCATTTGTAGTTAAACTAAGGTATATTTGAAAAACTGTGGCTCCCCTTTGGAGCATTTTTTTATGGAGCATAGTGTATGAGTAAGTGCAGATGACCTAAGGACACAGGGCTGATATATTCCTTCTGAAATACTCCCATACTAACACGTAGTCTCATCCTTTCAGACAGAATCATTATAAGCACAACTGTAATTCATGCAGTTGTGGAGTGCTTTGTAACATTTCTGCTGTGTGCCTTTGTTTTGCATTCTCTTTTACTAACCATCTCTCCAGTCTCTGGAAAAAAATATTACAAATGTCAATACAGTGTGTGTTTCAATGCAAGTGACCCAGTTCCTGATCCCTGATCCAGACAGGAAACTAACACATCTCACAAAAGGATGGAGCTCTGCAACTCTACACACTACAAACACTGCCACTTTAAAAATGGTGGTCTGGAGCTGCTGACAAGTTTTTGTCATCTATAAGCAGGGGAGGCTCAATTATCATCCAGCTAATCCCATAAGGAGACATAGTTTAATAGAGTATAATTTTGTGCACTTCACAGTAGCTGCACAGCTTGCCTTAGTTACTCACAGGCTCTACAAAGCAGCTTGCACAAAGCTATCCCCTTACAATAAAAGCCGATGCCAACAGAAAGAGAATGAAGAAAGGGTTCAGGTGAAGAGGTCTAATCAGGAATGTACTGTCAAGTCCTTTCAGTTATATTCCTTCAAAAGGCTTTAGGCATTTCAAGTTAACTCTCTCTCCAATATTCATTGCCCTTTTCAGAGCACCTGGAGAAGAGAATTGACAGTTATGTCATGCCACATACTGTGTATTTGGAGGACCATTTGCAGATAGTGCTATAAACTGCAAAGGACGGAGCTTTATGGGGACAGAACATAAATACATACACAACACGTGGTTCTACAACTGCACATTTGTGTATGTACAGTTATGTGCCTGGGTGTATGTGAGTTCTTTGTTATCTTTGCTACTAATCAATATAGCTGAGGAAATAAGATTTGGTTAATATAAAAAAACCCCTTATTTTACTTGACAAAACGTGTATATTTAAAGATTAATTTTGTTTGCTGAAATAACTAAAAATTATAATTGTTTTCAAACTTCTGTGATTTATCTCTGTGGTTTTGATTTATGCCTTTCAGGGGAAATGATATCACTGTTAAGGTATATTAAACTACTGAAAGTGAGACAACCGTAAGATTCACCTAACTCAAGTATTTAGTGTCAAGAGCAACATAAAAATGGAAGTAGAGCATTTGAATAACTTAAAACT
Organism: Orthonyx spaldingii; assembly: GCA_013397795.1. Lineage (NCBI taxonomy): Eukaryota > Metazoa > Chordata > Aves > Passeriformes > Orthonychidae > Orthonyx > Orthonyx spaldingii. Next base: position 329,646 of record VZTJ01005995.1, read on the forward strand.
ATTTGAACTAGCATGTTTTTTCCCAGTAATTCCCATTTTCTACTCCTTTGTTTGCCCTTGCTTCACTGCCTGCTGCTTGCCCTCTCAGTAAATTTGAGTGCTAGCCTAAGAAGACATTTGAGCTGATTATGAAAGATGAAGAAAAGGGAATAGTTTAAAAGCAATAAAATGGTATGAGAAAAAAGAAATTGAAATGAAAAAAAAGATGTTTTGCAATGTAGTGCTACTCAGGGAATAATTCTAACAGAATTAACCAGCCACAGTACAACAGGGGCTTGGTTTATTGAAGGCTTTAAAAGATCCTTTAGGGTCTTGAGTATGCAGTAAATGGGGCCCATCACTCTCTGAGGAAAATCAACAGGAGTTTTGATGTTGATATTAATGTTAGTAGGACTGATCCAAAGAGCACATACAGGGGAAAGCTAAGCTTTCCCTTTTAGCACTGGGTTTGAGTTAATAATTCTAATTAAAGTCACTATTCAGAAATTAGAGCATGCATATAAATCATGGGGTTCCTGGATTTCTACCTGAAATACACCAGCTATGGAGAGCAAATGAATTTTTCGTATTTATCATATCCAAATGAAAGCTCATATCAGAAGCCTTTATGTTACTTTACTGAGGCCTACCAGACAAAATAAGTAATTTCTCGGTGGTAAAATATATGCCCATAGCTCACATATATGGATCGATGTATCAAAGAGATAAGTTCTTTCCAGTTTTTTTGTATTTTTATTAAAACAACAAATCAGCAAAAATGACAACTAGTTCTAAGAATATATTGGAAAATGGTCCTACAATAATGTGAGCAGCTCTCAAATTCCTACTATTTGAAAACTTTTATTAAAAGACGTTTCTATGCAGACACAAAGCTTGAGTTTGTGTCGCCAATGTTGTGATAAGGCTTTTGAAGGGCAATGTGACAGCTGTTTTTTCCCCTAATCTGAATGAGAAGGCTTCTTGCAACACTTTGTCCCTTAGCATTATTTGTAATTGGACTATTTTGCATGTGATAAAAATTCATTAAAGTATGTACATTAATAAATTTGTTGTTATTTTTCAGCAAAACAAATCTTTTAAAAAATTCTATTTCACATTGTAGGCCTTGGGAAAACCTCTTGAGAGGAGTAGTTACATCTAATTTTCATTTTTATCCTAGGGTCATTTTTCTGAATGAGAAACATCAATGTCTTGACTACATAGATTTAAGGGGTTATGTCTTTCTGTTCACAAGAGACCTGCAAAACTTTGAACTACACAGTGACAGAAATTGAGATGATCTATAGAGTTCAATTCTAAGCTATGCATCATGGTGGCAGAGACGTCAGGCCAAAAAGCTCATGTGAACTTGTTTCCATTTGTGACCTGCATATACTTATATCATGTTCCACACAAGTTTGTCCTTCTTCAGGAACTTCCAGCATTAACTTACACAGGTAAGATTAAAAAATAAAGGGTCACATGCTGTAGAATTTTCACCACCAATGCTGGGCAAAATTCCCAATCAAATGGCAGTATGGATCACTTCTCATGGTATCAAGGAATGGGGAAGATTAATGAGAAATATGACGCAAGGTTGCAGTCAGACCTACGGTAGAATACAGCCATTGCGATTTCAGTAAGAGTTTTGAAATTTTGTAGACCCTAAATAAAGGTTCTTAATTTAAGGAAGTCATATATAAAAATCATGACTTGTGCCTATTTATTTCATGGTAATAATGCAATTAACAAGTCTAGATGCTAATGACTGAGATCAATGATATAGCTCACAGAAAATATTTGCAAAAAACTCCCACTCAATAATCTGCCACTGTCGCTTAAACAAGCTTCTTTTGTCTTTTTCTACATAATATTGAAGGTAATGGTTCTGCATTGGAAAGGCAAGAATTCCAATAGTTGATTTTGATATCAAATGCCAAAGGTGATATTTTATGAACTGAACAGGTTTAAAGACACTGTTTTATTTGGATTGGGATTATATTTTCTGAAATATATGAACACTCAGTGATTTCTTCTTACTCTGTATGACATGTCTGACATTGTATTCTGAACTCAAATAAAGAGGTATACATCTGGTTTGGCTATGATATAAATATAAGAGCATCCTTTAATCTAAACTGTAAGGGGATCATGAGGGCACCTTAAAATCCAAGAGGATTTCCCTCATATCAAGTGCTCCTTGATTGTTTTCTAATAGAAGATCGTAAATCAAATTGGTGGTATATCTAAATTTCTTGCTGCAATTCAAACAATAAATTGCATTTTAAAAAAGAATTTCTTCCAATGGTCACACATCATTCTCCTTGAAATGCCCACTACTTTATCCAATTTGTGTCTGAATTACTATATTCATAGACTTGTAGATACATATCTTATAACAATTCCTCAGTCTTTTTTTTTAATCTTTCCTGCCAAGCAAGTCAGAAAGTTAAAATCCATCCTGTTCTTTCACCACTTTAGCAAGCTTTTACAAGCCTGAAATATTGTATTGATGAGTGTTTTTTATTCAGACGTGAATGCAGGCAGTAACACCGGCTCATGAATGAGCAGGTAACTCTGTAAATATGTATTTTCTCCCTCCATGATCTCACACACTAGGCACAACAGGGATTCTTGTTGCAAAACAGCAAGGACCAAACAGTGTTGTAAATGCTCTCATCTAATTCCACCACTTTCAACCACTTAGTAATGTACTGTTAGTGCTCAGACTCAGCAGTTCAGCATCCAGCAGCCCCTCAGGGAAAAATTTTTATGAAGTTACCAGTGGCTGACTGGTAAATTATATGAAATCACCAGGGTCCTATTAATCTAAAATGGCTTCAAAAAAAGAATGATGGAGTTGTAGACCTGGACTTTCCATTTTCCCCCATGAAGGCAGCCATCTAATAAAGGCAAATATTTCTTATGAAGTGCTAAAATAAAGGTAGTTATCAAACACCGTTATAACATGTTGTTTATAAAACTGATTACAGATTTTGGTCATCATTCTGTTGTAAGATGGCCTGCTGTGGCAATTATCATTTAAAATATCTGAGGGGCTGCCTGTTGGTCACCTCATGTCAGAGGTATTTTTCATTTATCAAGGACATACCAAGGGCTCAATTCCCAACGTGTAAAAAAAAGGTCATTTATAGAGAATAGTACATTCTTTCTGCTACTAAATAGCAGGCCCATTAATATTTCCTGCTGTTTTGCAGCTCCAACATTTTTTGCCCCATGATGTATCACAAAGTATCATTAAACTGAAGTTACCACCAGAAAACAGAAAGATGAAGTGAGAAATGTCGAAAACTTTTTACACTATTTCATCTTAATCTGGGCACCGTTGATTACTTAGCTCCCTAACAAGAAATGTTTTTTCCTGGTGGAAAAAAAATAATCTTATAAAGAGTAGATAGAAAGGATCTAGTTTAATTAAATTATTTTATGTGATCCTCAAACAATTCTGAAATAAGTGCTGACAATGTCACTTGAATTGTGCAAAGGATGAGAAGTGTTGCTCTAATATTTGTTTTCTGTCCTATTCAACCATATGTATATATAATTTTTTGACAATATAATACCAAATGAGAAATCACTTCTAAAATTTGAGTATAGTTCTGCCCTTTGGAGAATTATAAATGACTTTATGAAATGAAAAACATTTGGAATCTGGCCATAAGTTCATAAGAAATCTCTTTCTCCTTTAGTATGCTCTCTATGGCAGTATTGAAAATGTTAAACGTAAACTCAATTAAAGCTGTAGCTCAGGATACATTGGTCTCAAATTTATACACACAAAGCTTTTTTTTCTTTCTTTTTTCTTTTCTCTTTTATTTCTTCCTTTTTCCCCCTTTAATATTCCTATTTTTATGTTTTTTCACAATACTATGATTTATTACATAGTATACAGAATATGAACTTCTGACTGGATATTTCATACAGATTTTCTGCTTAGGAGTTTCAGACCATTGTGCAATGAAGGTCTTACGTAGACTTGTATATCCCATTGAAGATGATTTCTAAATGAAATGAGCCCAAATTTTTGAATCTGATGAAAAATCTTCAAAAAGCCTATGACTGGGGTTATAAGTCCCTTGGTAATATTCCCATCAAAATCAGCAGAGCAGAGAATTGTTGATTTCAGTTGTAGACTAGATAGCAATAAGATTAGTTTAAAGAGTTAAAACAGAAAACCAAAGAGGAGTGTTAGACTCCCAGGATTCCTGTCTGGCATGAATTAGGTCCTCACACAGGGTCTATCTCTCATCCTCTGTCCTGGGGCCACCATCCTGATGCAGGGTGTAAAGTTTTAGTGAGTTGTGTAAGACGTGAGCACACAGAACCCTCTGCTAAAGGCAAATGCCAATGACTGTTCTATCAGGAGGAGTTACAGATCTGCCTCTGACATGCAGCCCAAGGAGACACTTTTCCCTTAACCCAGTGGTTAGTAAATTCACACAGCCATGTCAGGGGATCTGATCTATATATCTTATATTCTGTGAAAGTTTCCTGTTTATCAGAGGTGAGCTGGTGATTTCAGGTCCTTTGCTCATCCCTTGGCACAGGACTTTACAAGCCCAGAGAATGATTGAAGAATAAATATAGTCTTCTGACTTGATAGCTTGCATTTAAAGCACTCAGTAGCTGAGAAATAATCAAAGTTCTAGGTTTTACTCTTCATTTTCTTTAAAATCCAATTAGTGTTTACTATAAAACATAAATAGAATTAGAACTGAGATTTCCTTCATCTCCTTGTTGAACCCAGCATTGGGTTTAAATCTACTTGATTCCTTTTGGGTTTTTTTTTTTTGACTGCTCTGAAACTGTTCAGTTCCTTGAATTTCTCATGCTTAGTTCATTAATTTGTGGCTATGTATTCTTATCTGTGCAACCTCTGGGGCTTCACACATGATATTATTATTTGTATTTCCACAGAGTGTGGGATTTGCATTGAGAATGAGGACTTCTTATGTAAAGCTCAATACAGCCACATGCTGCAGTGTGTTATCCACAGAAATTACAAAATTAATTAATGTGTTATTTCTATTTGCTACTTCACAGCATATGCAACTATAATCGAGCTATTTGAAATATGTTAAGTGTTGGTGTAGACTGAATTCCTTATTAGAAAGTAAGCATTTGCACTGGCAAAAAGCCAGATAAGAGACTGATAACAGGGTTTGGCATACGTTATGGAGTAACAATAATTTGCATGTCAGTAATTGGAAATATATACTCATGTATGCCATTTACCTTACAAGATATGTCACTGATGAATATGTAAACCTTAACCTCCATATATACCCATTCTCCATCTGTAAAATTGAAATAACACACATTCTTCTCACAAGACAGCAATGATATAAAGCCACTAAGAAACAAGGAGAAGGTATCTTATAAATGGCAAAAAAAAGTCCACGATATATCAAGAATTGTATCTTCAAACCTGGTTTTGAATATAGATAGCTAAATGTAGTTGAGACAGAGAGGGGCAGAGAACAATAGATAACAAAATACTGCTTACCCACTGATTTAATGGACATTGTCCATTATACCCCCAGAAGCAGCAAATGCAATCATTAAGTTACAGGTTGGTTCATAATTCATAACACAACTGGGAAAATTATATCTTTCTAATTTATTTTTCTTTTAAATTTTTTTTTTATGTTAAAAATGCTGGCTTTAAATTATCAAACTCATGAAAGGAAGGAAGCAAAACAACAGGACAGATAAATATTTTCTCAAGACCTGTGAAATTTTAGCTATAATTTTCTTTCATTCTGTCAATCTTCTGTCTGGGTATCACTTTAAAAAACTGATTTGAATGTCCAACTGCTTTTCCATGAAATCTCGATATAATGACAAGTATTTAATGATAGCACAGCTCAACGCTACAACATTAATGAACAGCTAAATAGTAATGGAATTATCCCAATCTAATTAAAGCATATAAAGTTGTTTCAGTCTGTAGCTGTTTTTTCACTTGTGAGATTTCTCTGGGAATAGTTTCTAAAGAGGGGCTTTTGAGAGGGTACACTTAGTCACAAAAAAAATAAGAGGATAAGAGGTGAATTTTTGCATGCAGTGGGAGACAAAAACGGGAAAGATAATTATGTCTGTTTATATCTTGCATTCATACATTGCATTTAAAACAAATGCAATAAAACCCTCACCCCTCTCAAAACACAATTTTCCATGCTTTTAATCTGAATTAGGGCACTCTAAGTTAAAACTGTTACAATAATATTTAAGACTAGAATAAAAACTGTGGGCTTAGTTCATGCTGAAGTAGGTTTATGCAAGTCCCTTGTCACATATAAAGTTCATTGTTGTGTTAAGCTCCACAGGTGAATATCCTGCAATACATAGGACTAACCTTGTGTAGGTATGTCAGAGAAGTACATTTAAACCTTATTGCTATCATCACTACAGAATATTCACCAAGAGACCTCTGTCTTAGCAAGACTATTCATGGAGTAAGACTGTTCACAACAATGTTACAGTTGCAATCACTCCAAGTTGTCCCTTGGATAATTTTCTTTTTCTCTGTTGAATATAGGAAGGAACTTGGGGAGATGGGGCTTTGAGGTAATGCTTAATGAGCATTGCTCTGTCTTTTGTTTTGCAACTGAGCATTGCACTATTGTGGTTCTTTTATTTGTCCTCAAGCTGCAAATGACTCCTCACACATAACATACTAAAGTTGTTCAGTAAAAGGAGTTAAAAAAATTCCAAAAGGTAGCCTTCATTTCCTCTCAGTCCTCATTGCTCCTTTTCCATGCCTCCAGCTAACTCGTTCATTCTGTGCTAATGAAGATGGAAGGACAAGAGTAAAATAATGTCAAAGGCTTGGTCTGGATCTCGGTTTGGCTGTGGTGGCCACTGACTCATGAGATGCAACTGCTACTTCTCCTCAAAGACAAATCTACACCTTTTCCTTCAGAAGGAACAGGGTTTATCTAGTGAAAGTAAAGGAAGGGAGCATCCAAACTACTAGAGATGAAAAGAACAGGTCATGGTCTAAAAGATTGAGAACAACCGTACCTAGACAGTATAAAAATAATAAGAAATTAATAATTTCTGGACAAAGAATATGTATTGGATAAAGAGTAACAGTGCACACAGATACAACCTAATTCTAATTGAGTTTATAGAACAGCTGAGAACACACTGATCTAAGACTGAATAAAGATAGCTTTGTGAGGAGGAAAGGAACAATTTTGTTCAGAACGTTCCATATTTTTTTCCCATTTTGAATGTTTTATACCTTTCTTATTTCCTCTGTCATGAATGACAAAATGTGTTGGACAGCTGCCCACAACTCAAAGGTGGAAACATAGATAAAGGTATAGCATGGAAATGAAATAACTTCATGCCCTTTTCTGTTCTAGAATCAAAGGTCAATATCTCTGTTTTTTAGTACATTCAAGCTGCCAGTATATGGTGTATTTCTTGAGATATAATTCAAAAGAGACTATAATTTTGGGGTTTGCCAAGCAAATTATCAGTCAATGTCCAGCACTTTTCCTTTGTTTGTTTTGAAATTTATACTCTGATCAATATTCAACCAAATTAAATCCCTTCCTAGTTATGTTATGACTATTTACAAGACCTCCTTAACTGTCCAAACATTTTCTGATCACTCTGGCTTTACAAAAGAGCTCTATCATAATCTGTCTGTAAACTCCACTTTCCAAATTTAGCTTTTCCTGCACTCCAAACTACCATCACTGTAGTTATCAAACTGTATGTATGGTATTGTCTCCTCAGATACAATGATACCCATTGCTTATATTATTATTATTGTACTCATTCTAATCATGTGTGATTATTTTTTGTATATCTGCAAAACTGAGATATCTATCTATTCCTTCATAAACAGGTCTTTTGTCTCTTGAGAGCTGATATAAAAAGCATATCACAACAAGGGAAGTGAGGAATATTCAGTTGAATATAAGTAACAAAATGTGCTAATTATTTATCTTTGGTGTCTTTGTTTTTAGCTTGCCCATAATATACATTAATGCATTTTGAAAGTTTAAAAATATTATCATAATATAACCTTATGTTAAATTTTTTTTGCTTCTAAAACTCACAGTACTTTGTAAAGCAGTCCCAACATAAAAAACAATTTGAAAGTTTCAAAATGACTTGCATTATAAGGAGGATGATCATGTTGCTCACTGTTGGAAAGCAGCTTTCTTCCTAAGTGTTTTTCTGTGCAAAGTGATCTTGTATACTTCAGGAAACCAATGAGGTATTCACTTCTCCCTTTTGAGTAATACTCATCATTGAGTTCACCTACTATTTTTTATCTCTCCAAAATTACACATAATTTTTAAGACCAATACTTTCTTTTGATATTTGTTCTACTTCAGCTGAAAGCCTGCCACTGGAGCCTGGTTGTGCCATTTGACGTATTATTGCAGAAGAACACCTACAGTCTCACAACCTCTGGTTGCTCCTTAAAAGTCTTTTTCAACAAAGCACTAACCTAGATAAACTCTTCTTAGTTTGTTATATATAAAACCACAACTCCAAATGCTACATGTGCATATCATCACATGCTGCACAGAACTATGTAAAACTCCCTTTTTTCCTTCCACATGAAAGAAATCTCTGCAAAGCTCTTAAGGATAATGATGCAGAGAATCCTCTACCCTGTATTAAAGGATGAGCGGATAGTCAAGTTCTTTCACATATACATATTTCCTCCTGTGATGCCACACATATTCTGTTGACTTAGATGTCTTAGCTATCTGCCTTCCTAACTTTGTATTTCAGTGGTCAATGTGTGTTGGGAAGACAGCCTTTCTTGGCAAAGAAAAAAAATTAAAATTTTGCTAAATCTTCAGGTACAGAGAGTGCATGATAGCAGAGGTAAGGAAAACAGCTGGGCTAACTACAACTTTAATTAATTTTTCCCTTCCAAAATTTTCATTATTCATGTGGTGGCTGCAGATCGTTTTTAATCAAAGTGTGAAAACAGTAAAAAAAACCAGCTTTGTGCTCAAGCAGTTTATTGCCTGTTCATTATGTTCTATTCCACTCAAAATCTTGTAAGAAAAAAGGAACATAATATACATCTAGCTATGAACTTATTGTTAGTCCACTTAACTATTTACCAGTCCAAGAGTCTAAATAAATAGTAGTATTACTCTTAAAATCCTTGTATGTGAATTGGCTAGTGTCTACCCATTTTACCTGGCCTTATTCTCATCCTTTCAGTATCTCATTGGGATCGATGTTTAGCACTGCATTATGCCTCAGGAGCTGCAGGATGGAAAGGTTTCAATAGGTTTTGAACATCACAAAGTCTCACCAGGAGACTTACATTTCTTACCTCTGGCTGATGCCTCCTGGCTGATCCCAGCTGAGAGATGAGCACAACCCTCACCATTTTCCCATGCTCAGACCTGGGGAACCCCTGGGTTTGCCAGACCCTTCCCATGGAGGCACTGGCACAGTTCAGGCTCAGGCAGGAGAGGCAAAAGGTACTTAGACCTGAGGTAGGAGTTGAAACCAGCCCAGCCCAACTCTGGCCAAGGTGAGCCCAAGTCAGCCCTGAGACTGGTGCTCTCAGCTGAGGGAACAGCCTACAGCCTTCAACTAGAAATGGCAAAAAAGTAGAATTTATTACGTTACTATTCTGGCCACAGAGGAAGCTGTTATTTGGTTATGGGTTCTGATTTGATTTTGTTTTCTTTTTCTCATCTATTTTTATAACAAATATGTTCAAAGTCATATATTACACTCCTGCAAAAGTATTAAAAAAGCTTTCATCAGCATAATAGGTTGTATTGAAATATATCTTAATGAAGAGTTTCCTGGAACACATGAACACATACTAAGTCATTTTTCACATGGACTTTACTCAGTAAATTGACTGGATGTCTGTTAGCCACACTCCACGTTAGTGAAACAACCACATTCCTCCAAATTAACTGCATCCAGGTTTGCTAAAGAGCATTAGCATCTTTCTTTCCTAAAAATACTAAGTGCATTGTGTACTCATACATATATATATGGTAAAAGCTTTTTTCTTACCATTTTCTTGCACAATGTTGAATATCATGAATCTAAAAGTGTGATTTACTGTGTAGACTTATGTCTGCTTTTATGTGAATGCATAGCATTTATTTTTAAAGCTAATGCATCCTCTCTGGAAACATTACTAGTCTGTAATGACATCTTTCTTTTGGTTTAAAGCTGGGCATGCTTGCATGAGCTCAGAGGAAAAAGTTTTTATATTTGTTTTCATTATTGCTGTTGTGTATTAAAAGGACAAAAGACAAAATGCATAAAATGATTTATAAAACTTTTAGATGTTGCATGCATAAATGAAGATGTAAAAGGTGTGACTCTTCTCATTGTGACCAAAAATGATTACAGGAATGTGAGATCCAACTGAATGAACTCACATACAATGAGAAAGTAAAGCTGTATATTTATTCTATACACTTCTAAATGACCTTTGGACATTTGGCTTTTGATTTTAAACACCAAGCAGTGCTAAACTGAAATTTCAAAAATGTCCTAAATAATTGGTTGCAGTCAAAGGTGAAGGATATGCAAGTAATAATGGGTTTCAAAACGTATTTTTTTATTTCCCTGTTGTGATTTGAAGGTCATGGCAGTTTATATTCATTTTGGAAGAGAAATTGCATTGAATAGTGGCAAATTGTGATACTTCTGTAGTTTAATAGATATTAATTAATTTCTATAATGTACCATATTAGGATAACACATATTAGGATAACTTACACTGGATGGTTGACATATCTGAAAATGGATTAGAGTTGACTTTTCATTTGCAAGCATTAAGCAAATGAAAGAAAACTGAATGACTTGGTCACTTAGATTAAATGTCTTTCTCCACTTGCAAGCTTTGTTTAGGTGTGTTTATTGTTGTTTGTGTGTTTATTGTTGGCCATGATTCCCATCATTATAATCAACAAGACTGGATAGGGGGTAGAAGTAAGAGAAGGTCATTTCTTTGGCTTAAGATCTAGCTCAGAATAATTGACTTTCCTGGGTACTCCAAGATACTTATCTGATCATTTGACTGCATGAGGTAATTCATCCTAATGTGGGTTAGATACATAAAATAGATAAAGGGTTAAAATTATGTGGGATGAGCCTTTCTCCTAGGGAACCTGTTTCTTCAAAGGCACCTGATCTAAAAATTGATTCTAGTGTTCTAGTGTGTACTGGAATAACAGGGATGTGGCCAACAGCTCTACCATAGATGGAAATTGCTACCCTGGCTTTAAATAATGCCTTCTTCAAAATTCACATTTAAAGACTGAGAATTTGTCCTTAGAAATCCTAGAATTTTATATATCTACATGCTTTTATATATGTATATAAAATGCATATAAAATATGTATAGTTGTGAAAATTACTTGCCTATTGTTTGTTATGTGCATTTTATTAAGATCTTTCTGAAAACTAATTGAGGAAGAAAGTGTAAGAAAAAGGTAAGAGTATCTAAATAAAAGTAATTTCTTTTTCAATAGGTATATGCTGACAAGCATCTAGATGCAGCATTAATAAAATTGTAAGACTTACGATTTAGAAACCAAAACATAAACAAATGTGTAGTGAGAAACATCATTTTGTTATCCCTGGTTCCATTATTAAAAGCCATAATTTTGAGTCCTGCATTTTTAGTAATTCCTGTTGTATATCCTTAGCAAATATATCCAGAATGAAAATCTAGCCTAAACATAATGGACATAGTCTTTTTCTTGTATGTCTTTCAGACTGAAGAGGAAAACAACAGCACACATTATGAATATCCCTGACTCATGGAAAACAGAGTGTTTGAAATCTACAGCACTGTTTACTCCTATTGTTGTACAGGAATATAAAAAAAAATAATTGTGTGACTTGCTCTATGAATCAGCCCAAATCAGCATAATGCAGTGACCCTCCACAGTGCACTTCTTGCCTTACAAACTCTGTGAAACCATGGGTAAATTTTCACATGATGAGTAATGATGCTGGGGAGAGTCTGTGGAAAGATAATTGAAATTGTCAGGAGAGTTATCACATGGAAAGAAATCAACTAATCAACCCACCAACCCACCAAGAAACCCTGAAAACAACAAAACAAGTCGCTTTAAAATCATATGCCATTGATTTTCCTTCATATCAATCTGCCTGGGTTAATAGGATCATATATGTATATATATGCTAGCAAGAGCAGAGGTGTGACATGTAGAAGGCACTTGTGTCTTCTGTCTTCTAGAAATCAGAACTGCAAGCTTTCTTCTGCTCCCTGTACATTTAAGTATTTAAGATTATGTCAGTATTTTTTTCTGTAGGGTTACTGACTTCAAAGAAATGGATGTATAAGTTTCTAAGTAAGCATGTGCTTATATCTTTGGCTTGATTGAAGACAAAATTTCCAGCAATGTACTGGATTAAAATTTTGAAAAATGACATATGAACACATGTTTATGAGAAAAGTAAATGAAAGCAAGAAATATCTTTATAATTTTTTGGACTGTGTGCTTTCTTTGTCAGACAACCTTTATGTGTTCTGTGTTAAATGTCTCTTACTTAGGTCTTAAAACATGGTGTGGTCTGACTACAATCTCCTGAAGATGAGCATTAAAAAGGAAAATTAGAGTAAGATGGAAGGATGATAAAAGTTCTATACTGAAAGTGAATAAAGAGAAGCTATAGGCAATAGCAAAAGAACACTAATAACCAGCAGTGGGAAATGAGGCATTCTAGATTAATAATTTTATTTTTACTTTGAAATACTTTTTTCTCAGTATTAGTTACAATAATAATGATTCTCTTCACTGCTTGAGAATGAGCACAGAACCTTTACAAAGATAGTCACATAGTTTTGTGAAGATGTCCTGCTGCTTCACTGCTGCACTATTGAACTCTGTGGACCTTTTTTAAGATGGGATTGAAGGGATATTAAGGAGAATATTAAGGATGCATGCTCAACTAGAGAAAATAAGCTTCTTATGTTATTTACATATTTTTGTGGATTCAAAATAAAAAAAGAAAACTTTATTATAATACATATTTCTTGAATTTTTGATATTTTCCTCTCTGCTTTTTGGTGAATGGACTGTGTTATTCTTATTTTCATTCTGGAAGAGTTTGCTTTTAAACCAATCACAATAAAGAGAGTTTGAGGATGTGGGAACTGTTTGGCCCACACAGCAAGGTGCCCAGGGGACCCCACAGGTTGGGAAAAACCTCTGGAATACCCCAAAAGTTATAGGAAGGAATAGCTTCCCCCCAGGATGCTTCATTCTAATATGTTAATATATTTTGCGCTCTCCATTCTGTTTGGCCCCTGCCTTCATCCAGAAGGATTTCCCTTCCCCTCTTCCCATTGGCCCCCTAACCCCAGTCCCACCTAGTCCCCGCCTCCACATAAAACCCCTGGGTTCTGCCTCATTTTTGTCTTTCTGTCTGTGCCCCCTTCATGCATGGGGTTTGGAAATAAAAATCCCCACGTGGAATTTGCCAGCAGAAGGAACCTTCCTGCCTCTTTTATTCACTGCTATTAGAGAACTTAATCAGTTGTTGAGTGTCCAGGAGAATACTGACCCTGCCCAGACCCGAGGAGCAGAACAGGGACTGTTCCTGCCTCCTGCGACCCTCTGGAAAGCTGGGCATCTTGCACTCCTCCCAAAGAGTGGACCTCAACATGAGGAGACTGCAGCTATGTCAGAATAAGTAGATGATTTAAAACAGCTGCCATTTGCTTTTGGGACAGTTGTAGATCACAAAGGATGTGGCATCGTTCTCATAAATTTGTATTTCCTAACAATTGAAGGGACTGGCTAGGTGAACTCACTGTTCAAAATTGAAATTATTAAAAGAAATTGGTTTTAGAAGTCTGTATAGGTAGTTGCATGCTATCTTCCTAACCTGGTAAAGATTTCATATACTGAGAAAACACTCAAACAGCCAGTCATGATAGTTGCAGAGCTTTTAATCCCATCCACAAGGCCTCTCATACTCCCTTTGAGGCATATAAATAAGACAGAGACATTTTTTCTTTCCTCTTAGATTCTGTACCTGGTTATACTGCTTGGGTCCTAAATCCTGTGCTGAACAGTTCATAAGGCTTCCAGCTAAGCCTTGAGATCTTAGTGTTCACAAGCCCAAGTGAACAAAGACCTCCAAATTTGACCTGTAATGAATAAGTCCTAAGTAGTTAATTATCAAGGGAATTACTATTTTTATGCCACAAACTGTTTAGTTTCATTTGAGAATGCTTCTTTAGCTGAATACTGCCAAGTGACGTGGCACAAAACCTCCTCACCTTCTAACATTTTACCCAGGTAACAGCTCTTTGAAGTGCCATGTTCAGAATGACAGGAAAAGTATTTTGTCTCCGGAGCTTTCACTTAATTTATTATGTCTCTATTTAGAGTTTCATAAAATAAAATAGACAACCATCATAAGATGTCCATACAAATTCAGTATCAAGTTAGAGCTACACTAGGCAAAACCAGATGCCATGCCCACCACTAAGATGGACCTTTTACGTGGCATTTCTTAGAGGACTGTGTTTTGTGATTGCATTCCCAGTCCTTCATTATGCTGAGATTAATGAATTTGCAGTACTGTAAATTTTGATTAAACAACAGATTCCCTAGAATACAAGTAATAAAGCACATCCATGGCTTTCATTCCAGGTACCTTTTCATGATTCTGTAGCAGAGTGGATGCACTTCCTCAGAATCACAAGACATGCTCAGTTCTATCTAAAATCACAAAACTGGAGAGCCTCAGAAAATGCTAATGCATTTCAGAGATTATGCTTTCTTGGCTATGGTCTCGGAACATGGTGACAGCTATCGTGCTGATGCTTCCCATTCTCAAAAATCTGTCAAACCCAATTAAAAACTGCATTCTGGTAATCCTTGTCCTTTTCAGTGGCAGCTTGCTGTGGAGATATTTGTCTTTCTACCTGCTCCAAATAATCCTTCTGTGTTTATATTCTGTTCCTCTTCCCATATGTAGACATGGATGTACATGAACACATTTTCTAGAACAAAGAAGACTAACTGATTGCTCTGTCATGTGTGCCAATATTTCACTAGGTTACTTTTTAATGTAAAGTTGTTAGATTTATCCCATAAAACTTGTGATCATGTATTTTCCCTTGCTGTCCTCCTTCCAAAGATTGCCTGTTTTTAAAATGTTTTCTGGCAATGCATTCACTGGTATGAAGTTTTTTAAAATAAGACATCTAATTTACGAGTCTCTGTTATGATGTTATTTTCCAACTGTTATGATGTTCTTTTCTGAGTTTTCCAATTTCAGAAATTGGCTCCTCTACAGGGTAATTTGGAACACCACAGATAAACTCCTGCTCTATATTGCCTTCTGGAGGAGACTGCAGAGGAGACTAGGAAGCTTGGTCAATCATACTGAGCCTCAGATTAGTTACCTTTTTCAATGGGATCATTATCTTAATTTTGTTGGAATCAGTAGCATTTAGTTATTTCAAACTACACAGAAGCATTGAAACTCCATTAAGGAAATCTGTTGAGTGCCCTATATTTCAGTAGAATGCAAATTCCCAGGTGAAAACCATAATTTTATATTTATTTTAATAAGATCTGCAAAACATAAGATCCTGAGTATCAATTCTAAATGAAGACTTGTATACAAGCCAGATGAAATTTTTATTTCATCTGTCATATTTATTAATATATTTTCAACCTGATTGTCTAAAGTTGCTTTATGTTGAAATTAGTCCAAAAAAAGATTGTGACACTGTTCTTTACTGTGACCACTAAGAATGCTTCTGGGTTCTTTGGCTTCTAGTGTGTAGAATTACTTTTAAAATTAATAAATATTGCTGTATACAGAGTCACCACAGAGACAAGTGCTCAATACCTCCAATTTGGCTTTTTTTATTATTGCATTTGGGGAAGTTCTTGGAAAGAAAATATGTTGAGAGTTAGAAAACGCAAAGAAATTACTTTTAACTCAAGAGGTTACTCTACCTTGAATAGTTTGTGAAAGTAGGTGGTGGAAAGAAAATGTATGCATATACACATGAATTTCAAGTCTTTGCTTGCAGAACGAGCTGCAAGGAGGCAGCTAAAGGAGTATTTGAATGAGTAATGGCAGTTAGTAGTGTCTGAATTTTGCTATAAATTTAACACTAAAGTTTATGGTGTGAAATGTTTCTACAGAGACATTTAGTCCTTTGCTTTGAGATTCAGCACTTCAGTATAAAACTATCAATATACCAAGTTATGGTATTGCATAATTGTAGCTAGAATAAGCAAGTTCAGTTTCAGGAAAAATAAGAATTCAGAGTGGAAACTGTAGGAATGTGGAACTAGATTCTTTCTATTAATGTGGCTTGCCTACAATTCCGTGTGTTTTGTGGATAACACAGAGAATGTTGACAGTGGTAACTCATAAGTATATGCATATTCCACACTTATGTTTGTTATCAACCTACATTTTTTAAGCACTCTGCAAGGATTTTTCTTGCAATGTTAGAAAATGCAATTGAAATAGCTAATGCCAAGAGTTAGAATGTAGATTTGTTAAAAACTGCTTACCACTTAGTAGCCAGTGAAGATAGCTTTTTTATTAGTCTGTTATAGAAACTTGAGAATACAGCCAAGATCCTATCAGGAAGGGAAAAAAATTAGTTACAATTCATCTAGCACAACTCCTCTTTCTATACCAATTTTGCTCACACATATGAAGTTGGCAGGTAAAACCTGGAGTTTTATTCCAAAAAGACTTTGTGATAACATAATTTACTTGCTAATGATTACAGCTAAGATAGGAAAGAAATTAACTGGAAAATATAAAAAGTCACTAGCAAGCAATTTGTAAAAAGGCATAGTGTTCTGGGGGAACGTTAGCCTCAGTCCACTTGGTGGATTTAGGGAAGGTTGGTTGATTTATTCTGGGCTGTGCACAGAAGAAACAACAAAATTCTGAGGAGGTTCAAAACCACATTTTTACTTGCAAACTTTAGAACATTATGGTGGAATAAGGCACTTGTCAAATTTTAAAACAACACCCAGACAAAGTAAGGCATTTCACAAACTTTAACTTAGCAAATTTATACTTAGCCAACTTTAACTTATCCAAAGAACAAGGCACTTGCTAAGACATTGACTGGAATTTTTTAATCTTGCTTACAATATATTTAGAAGAAGTTAGAAGAAGAAAGAGACAGGAAAAGAAGAGAGAAAGGCATATAGTCACCACCCATGATCTAGAAATGAGCTTTGACTGTTGCAATTTCAACGTCTGTCAAAGTGATGGTTACAGTCTTGATCCATCGGGGGTGGAAAAAGCCCACAAAACACAGAGTTCAATATTTTAATATGCACTCAGGTTATGTGGGAATGCCTAGGTGCCTTTGCTGGGGTAGGGAGTTTTACAGTGTTATAACGCTGTGGATCATGAGGCACTTCAGGGGTCTTTGATGGTTTATTACACCTTCTAAGACATGACAGCTGCCTTTTAGGTCAGCACAGTTGAGACAATTATGCCCCATCAGAAGGGTTGAATGCCTTCAGATGAATGTCCCAATATCTCCCTCAGAGAGAAGTTTTCACATCTGAGCCAGTTGTGTAAGGGCAGAAATTGGCATGATAAAAATCATTATCCCACATAGCAGGAATTGTTTCTTATTGGCCTCTTTCCTTATCTGGCCCAAACCCCAGCTTGTAGCCTGTGGAGGTGGGTGTGCACCCCCTCTGCACCTGGGCTGTGACCTTTAACTCCACCAGACAAGTACCAACTGCTTTGGCAAATGGCAGATTCTTTGAGACCTTGACCATCAACATTTTAGTCTCTCACAGTGATAAGAGAAACAAACGGATGCAGTGCCAACTGGCTGAGGAAAGTTTGGTGCATACAATGAGGAGAAATTTTAAATTTTTATGTACCTATACTTCAAAAATAATTTAGGGTTTTAATTCTATGCATACAATACTATCTCATAGATATACTATGATTTGAAATCAAATTATTCTATATTTCTGAGGAAATCTGGATTCAATAAAGACTAAACTGCACCCCTCCCCCACCCCACCCCAAAAAAAACCCCACAACNNNCCCCAAAAAAAAACCCCAAACCCAAACCAATTCTGTTCAGCTGAGTAAAGTGTTGTTGGGCCTTCTAGCTTAAAGTAAAATAAAAGAAAAATCCAACATCCCAAACCTGAAGCTCTTTTTATTGATACAGTGTCTGATCCTTTTGCTCCTATTGGGAATCACTGCTGATGGCTATATAATGAGAACCTCATGAACCAGCAGAAGCTATTTTTAGTCATCAGTAAACTTTAAACTACATCCAAGATTTAGCTGTTAATGTTCTTGTGTTACAGCAAAAAAGAAAAAAAATGTATAAGGCTGGAAGCATGAATTTCCATATGTGTTGAGTTGTTGGGATAGATGGTTGTTAAAACTAAATGATGCTAAATTTATGTAGTTTTATTAGGCTACTGACATAAGAAAAAACTTGTTGAGAAAAAAAATGTGCGCAAATTTCTAAAGGGCTTTCTGGAATAATGAAAAGATTCATCTGATGTCTTTATTATACATCAGAGACAGTTGTCCAGACTCTCTTTAGAGACCAGGGTGTGGTTCCTATCATCCCAGAGAAAATATATAATTACATCTTAGAAATGTTAATGTAAGAAGCCTTTTGATCTGCACTGTTTAGCAGTACTAGTCTAAGGTGAATGAGAGGAATTCCATCAAATTTATCACTATCATCAAAGGTCTACCATGGTGTAGCCTATTTCATATATGTATGATTTGATTTGATTACGTGCCAAGATGTGTCAAAGAATCACTTTCTATTCTGGGAGAAGGTAGGAATTCTTTTCAAATTTAAGGTTGAAAAATAGTTCAAATCTTTAAGGAACTTATTGTTTTCTATGTTGCCAAGAAGTTTATGTTATTATAAATGATGGCCAGAGAAACCTGATCATTAAAAATTGGCACCACTAACCATTACCATGGCTATGGAATTTTCAGTATTGTTACCTGTGCACAGATTGGGGGAAATAGTATGAAAAAATCATGTTTGAATATCTAATTTGTAGGCAATACCTATTGCACTATCACAGCACTATCACTATCACATGGGTATGTGACAAAATATGAGAGTAGACAAACTTCTTGGCCTGAATGTTTTGCTTTACTTTTTTTTTGCAAGGGCAAGCTCAAGCAATGAGAGTCTGTTTGGTCTGGCTGAGCTGGAGTTCATTTTTCCTCAGCAGCCCTCACAGTGCTGTGCTTTGCCTTCTTAGCTGGAAAGGAGTTGATAACACTCCGGTGTTTTGGCTGCTGCTGGGCAGGGCTGGCACAGCATCAGCGCTGTCTCCATCTCCCCCTCCCTTCACATCAGGGGGCTGGGAGTGGCCAATATCCTGGGACACAACCAGGCCAGCTGACCCAGATTAACCAAAGGGATATTCCATACCATATGACGTCAGCTCAGGTATAAAAGTCAAGTGAGGGAGGAAGAATAGGGGATGCTTGTTATTTTGTAATGTTTGCCTTCTGGAGCAACTGCTCCATGTGCTGAAGCCCTGCTTCCCAGGAAGTGGATAAATTTCACTCACTGATGGAAAGTAGAGATTAAACTTTTTTCTCTTTGCTTATGCATGCACAAGCTTTTGCATTTTTATTATTATTATTTATTTTTATGTTTTTGCTTTTCTCAACCTGCAAGTTGTTTTCCATACTATTTCTTCTCCCCTGTCCTGCTGGGAAGGGGAGTGATAGAATGTCTTGGTGGGCACCTGCATCCAGCCAAGGTCAACCTACTATAGAGAGAAAATATAAAACCTTGAAAAAATTTCACTGGTAATCAAGGTTTAGCAGAAATTATGGGTGAGGAGATTAAAGAAGCAGATGAACCACTTTTAAAACATTTTTTTTTTTTTTGTAAGGGATATTGCAGTAAAGAGAGAATTCAGGTTAAGCAATAAATGGCCATCTGAACATAGGAGGAAAGTAAGAAATAATACAAGGTTATTACCCTTTGCTTATTTTCAGCAGAAAAGGTCGATATAGCTAGTGGTCTCTTCAAAAATAACAACAGTATTTTCAGTTTACATCAATAAATTTTAGAAGTTTGAGTATGAATTCAATAGGTCTTTCAAGAGGCCTAAATTTCCCAGTCACAAAGTCCTGCAAAAAGACTGACTATAAAGATGGAAATTGATATAAATTGAGATAACACCATCATAATTATGGGAGAAAACAGTTGCAGATTCCATGTCATGTAACTAGACCTGATTCTCGGGTTAAATTAAGTATTATCAAGTGTTTTGTTGTAGATCAGTATCTAGACCTCAGCAAAACACTTGCCAAATGCCTTTGAGAAAAACTTTGTTTAATTATACTTACTGATTGGCTTTTAAAAAAGATCAGCATTAAAAGCGGGTCTCAGGAAGTCCTCTAGCTCTTCTACTGTGTTATTTCTCACATGATTTTTATGACAGCGCTTACAGCAAACACGTCACATGAGAAACCTTTATGAAAGGTTCTGGCACAGAGTACATTTGGAGACAAGAGTGTTTAGGGCCTCTGAGAAAAATCTCACTGCTTGGAAATAAACTCTTTGGCGCAAGAATAGAGCTCTTGCCCAGGCTAACAACACTCTGGGGGTCTCTTCTACCCCTTTACACTCTATACTTAAAATCTCCCTGGAGAAATTACACAAATTAAATTCTGTGGGGCAGTACTTTTAATTTTTCAAAAAGTAGCAATAAAAGCCTCTGTGGACCTTTCAACTTTAGGACTAAAACCCTGAAGCAAGCTTTGTTACCAAGTAAACTGCAGTAAGACTCAATATTTATATTTCTACTTACAGGTCAGCACAAAGTTCATGCTGATTTTGCCACTGCTGCATATGGTGTCTTGCTGCCACATTACATTTTGAATTTGTCATTATTTATATTTGTCATTATATTTTAATCACAAAAGAGAATTCAAAAGTTTGGAAATAAGTAAAGTAAGACATGATATTAAAACTATTGGTTTAGGAATGTAGATTGCTTTATTTCTTTTATTATTCTGAAAAGCAGCTCTGTAAAGAAAAATCTGAGGCACCTGGTGGATAACAAGATGTACATGAGCCAGTAGTGTGTCCTGGGGGGGCAAGAAAACCATTGGTTTCCTGGGATGCATTAGGAAGAGCAGTGCCAGCAGGTGAAGGGAGGAGATCCTGCCTTTCTACTCAGCCTTAGTGAGGTTGCACCTGGAGTGCTGTGTCCAGTTCTGGGCTCTCCAGGACAAGAGAGATATGGAGCTGCTGGAGAAGGTCCAGGGGAAGGCAGTAAAGACTAGGGAATTGGAGCATCTCTCTTGTGAGGAAAGGCTGAGAGAGTAGGGCCTGTTCGGCCTTGAGATGACTGAGAGGGGAACTCACCAATGTCTATATCTGAAGGGAGGGTGTCAAGAGCATGGAGCCAGGCTCTACTTATTTGTGCTGAGGACAGGAGACCACAGGCAGAAACTGAAATACAGGAAGTTCCAATGGAACATGAGGAAGAGCTTTACTATGTGGTTGACTAGCACTAGAACAGATTGCCCAGAGAGGTTGTGGGGTCTTCCTCACTAGAAATATTCAAAAGCTGCCTGGACACAAACCTGAGTAACAAGCTCTAGGATGACTCTGCTTAAACAGGGAGGTTGGACTATATGACCTTCAGTGGTCGCTTCCAACCTTACCCATTCTGTGATTCTGTGATTTTCATGTTCTTAAAAATGAGGCATAGATAAATCATGAAAAATCATAGAGTCATAGAATGAAAAAGTTACACTACATTTTGTCAGTTCTCTTGATTTTAACGAAATTGGTAATAGTTTCTCATAGTTCTGTGATTTTTATGAAATATTTTTGAGACCAAGAACTTGAAGGCATGTTTGAAATTACTTTTCTCTAACAAGAATCACAATTTGTTGAAAACTGCAGATATTTCCAGAAAAATTCTTTGGGTTGTTTTGGACAAGCAATGCGCCACAGGTAGAATTCTGAGCTGTAGCAGTTCACAGAAGCAAAAGAAATACCTGAAGGACAAGACCACTAATTTCTGTGCTCCTACTGTTTTTTTCTTACTGTACATTAAAGAACCTTTGGGGCTTTGAATGTTTGAAGAATTCTTGGGTCTGCAACTTCATGCACTTTCATGTATTTGTTCCTTAATAATCCACCACTTTTGCAATACTTTGCAAGAGATTTAAGAAGTAAATCTGTTAGTGTATAAATGAATATAGACAATAATATAATTTTCAATAAACAGTTATAGAAACAAGCAAACACTTTAGCAATGGAAAAAAGAATATGATTATTAAAAAAAAAAAAGAAAGAGAGTAATTTAGGTTTTCTGCTTTTGAACCTTCCTTTTTTTTTAGTGTGGTTGTTTCACAGGTTACTTTGGATGATTTTCTTGTTTCATTGACTCACTTTTTTTGTTTTGTTTTATTTTTTGATTTCTGCCATGTTTTCAGGTAATTTAGAAGAATCTTTATGCAGTCCTGGTTGTTTTTTGGTTTTTTTTCCTATCTTCTTCATTTACTGCCCAATCTATAAATAAGAGAGCAAATAGAATTGAGGAAAAGCACAGTCACTACTGATGTATGGTCTTGTCTCTGATCTTTTTCCTGATTTACTATTGCCTTCAATGAAAGTTGGCAACACACACTAAGTACAAAGAGAGTTTCAATAGGAAGGCAATTATCCATCTATTTTAAAAAATGAACCAAGTCTAGCTATTCTACTAGCTTCATAATACTGTGCTATGTTTTATGAGGTAGAAAGTGATGCTGTTATTGGCAAGATCTACCTAAAGTTGAATTATGAGAATAACCAGAGAAATATTATTTTTTTCTTTTAAGATATTGGCTAAAGAAGATAAACATGATTTAATTTTTAGGCTAAATTTAGTGCAGGATTGAGTATATAATTTTGCTTGATTTAGTTCTTCTTTTACAGTCTGTGAAATGTAAATGTGAATGCAATAGAATCTAAATCTAAAACTGTCTCTGATTATGAAAGCTCCAGTGGATTCTATGAAAAAGTTATGCAAGGAAAGATTTTTATATTGATTGAATGCATCTGATTCTGAAAACTGTGCATCCTTTTTCTTTTTTACACTCCAATATTAAGCTCTTTGTAACATGCACTAGAGATTTCTCCTTACTAAACAACGGGCTTTTTATTTTCTGTAAACTTGACATAATGTCTGTTCTAAAAGGTTCATCCTTTCATCCTGATGCTGTAGCATATTCCTCATTCAAAGCTAATAATGTTTTACAGCATCTTTGCTCCCCTCTGTTTTGTCAAGGAAACCCCTTCTATTGTGGAATTGCTCAGGTTTATATCACATATTATCATCTTCATTGTTATTAATAAACTCATCCTCCTGACAGCAGAGGTTAAATGACTTTGCTGATAACTATGTTGAATACATAGTGAAGTTGGAAATTGGCATCAGAAAGTTATTCTGTAATATCTCTGTTAAAATATTTTAATAGAAGAAATGAAAGAGTTTCATAAGGAAATCAGCAATAGTATATGTATGTGTGCCCCAGCTGGTCTTATTCTAGGTCATTGGCTTTTCAAATGTGAAAGCATAAATAGCCTTTCACATTGTCTGTAGTTTTACATTGAACTTTACTGCTCTGACATGGACAATGTGAGTAGGAAAACAATGTGCATTTTCATTTAAGGAAAGTGGTATCCAAACATCTTTCAGGGCGTTCATACATGCAGTATCATTATAACCTACACTATTGCTTCACTTGATATGAGCCAATTAATCAGTCTAAATAAAATCTGCTTTTCATTCATGTTCTACGTGTTTTATTCTACATTCTATAAGAAACGAATATGAATGAATCATTTAAATTCAGGTCTAATCCATTCTTTAGATACGTTATGTATTGTCTCATTTCCTTTTTTACTACCCTGGATTTTCATTTGATCTGCTTAAGCATTTTAAGGTAAGTATGTATTTTAATAATCATTAAAAAACACATTTCAACTCCATTTTATTGTATTCTGTTTTCTGCTTTGAGACGATTTCTTTAATATTAATGATATGTTCTTTTCTTGTGTATTAAGCTTCCCTTGTGTATCATCTTGGGATAATCTTGTCTCCAGCTTACTGAAAAATCTGTTAGGGAATTTCTATGTAGTTTCATATAAATGACATATATAAAGTTTGCACAGCTGGTGTCAACTATATTTATTTATTTAGGCTGAGGAAATATGTAGTTGCATAAAGGGAAAACATTTAAATTTGTCCATACCACATTCCAATGTAATTAAGAGTCAACATCTGAAACAGAGTTGAATTCTCTGTTCACAATTCACAACTGCATATAGCAAAAAAACACAGAAAACCTTGCCTGTAAAAGCAGAGGATAAAGGAATTTTTTGATAACTCATAAATATGGTGGCACTTTATTATTTACTGTTTTTTAAACTGTTTCAGGCTGTGAGCTTTTTAAATTATTTGTATATGAATATAGATGCAACTGAACTTATGTGTCATCTGAACTGGGATTACATAGTATAATTTAAATTACTGCAAGTACATATAATTCAAATTTTCCATGGGAAAGTGTTTCAGATGATAAAAATTAAAATTAATTAAAGACTAAATTGTGTTGATCTAAAAAAAAAGTCAAAAATATTACTCTGGGTAAGGGAACGAATTTTTAAAAAATATTTTCAAAATATTTAATCTGTCACATATGGTACAGCACTATATGTCTAATATTCTATCTAATAAGGATATGCTTTTTTAAAAAGTACTACTAAATCACATTTTAGAAAATGTTTCTATTACTACTGTAATAGAAAATTTCAGAAGATACAAAGAATACAAGAAGATACAAAAAAAAAAAATACTTTCCTCTAATACCCATGATGACTAATGTTATAAATTAGTTATAACCAGGTATATAGATCTTATCTAGTAGTCCATCTGAGGGACACTACAGTGCTACCTAAAGTGTATTGGAATTTGTATAAAATACATGTTCACTAAACCTGGGTGATTTTGCTTGTAAAGAAACACCGTTCAACAGACGTTCTGATTTTTTAGAGTATTTTTCTGCCTTTATCTTTTCTGAAATAATTTAGGCTTCTTCCTGTGCATCCCTGGATATATTCTGCATGCCTTGTCAGTAGACTGTGGTCCCTCATGGAAAAAAGGTTCTTCATGGAAACTCCTGCTCCAGTCAAGCATAGCGTGGGTGGATGAAGGGAGGGATTCCAGGAACTTTCTTGCCTCACACGTCTCCCACTCAGATACCTTGCCTCAAAGTAGAGCCAAGCACACTGTAAAATATAGCTATTTTCTCCCAACCTGACCCTGTGGTTGCATTCAATTTCTCCCTATCTCTGGCCCTAGACACTCTTCTTCTATCAAGGCATCCTTCACCTTTTTCTGTCTTTGTGAAACTCATTGGCATGCTTGCACCAGGGATGAGAGAACACAGATGGGAACAGCTGTTGGATTATACGTGGGCTTTGAAGGAGATGGAAATTCAGGACACTAGGCTTTGAAGGCATCTGTGCCATGTCTGGAAGGAGGAACTGTGATCCCTTGTTATGAAAGCCAGTGCTGGATGCACAACACACACATAATACCGGTATTTTGATCCTACCCATAATTACCTATCTGCATTTACAAATATAGAGATATATATGCATTATATACAAATGTAATGTTCCTTCTTTTCTGCTGTCTACTTTGGTTCACTCTACTTTTTGCTTGAAAATCCCTGTAGCACGTTCTGCATTCAGTCTTACTTGAACTACTTTTCATTTGTGAGCACACTTTATCCTCCTTAAATCCTTTCTTCTTTAGGCTCTATGCCTTAAACCGTCCTTCCTGCTTTCAGATTTAAAGCCTGCATGAGCTTTCACTTGAAACGTTATGCGGATATTTGTCTCCTCTTACATTACAAGTGAATTTTGTTGTAGAGTTGCTGAGTTAATATACGTAAAGCACTTTTGTGCTCTGTTCAATTTGCTTGAATCCTAAATGGGTACAGGATGCTGGTTTCAAAGATAGTGTACATAGGAAACCTGATATTAACCTCCAACCATCTTGTATTCTGCAGCCTAAAAGACATGGACACTGAGGAGCTATGCATAATGAATGTGAAGAAGTGATCTACATGGCTGACACTTTTAGAGGTGTTATACCTGAGACGTGTGATGAAATATTACCAAATTGTTCCCAATACACCTTTTAAAAGAAACAGACTTGTTCCCTGTATAGTGATTCGTTTTTTGTACTTCTCTTGATATTTTCTTTTAAATACTTGTGTCTGTGCACTCTGTCAATGATTTTGTGTTGTGCAAAGAAGAGGTACACATATAGCTCACACTGCAGTGAAACTCTGGTTTGGGGTTTGAAGTGAGTTGTGAGATATACATAAACCTTCTGGTGCAGTGCAATAATTAAGCCATGGGTAATATTTATGTAACATTTGAGTGAGGTGCTTCACCTCTTAGCTGAACCTTCAGGACAAAATTTAGTATTTAAGCTTACTATATTGCTTGTGAGGAGAAAAAGCACTTCAGAATGGGAACAGGTTTGCTTTTTTTTAAATAGCATGCAGGGGAAGAAGTCTGATTTAGATGAACTTTAGGCACAAATCTATAAAGGTTCTATTCAGCTCATTATATATATTCAATGAAAATCTATAATACATATACTCCAGTGGACTGGCTAAGTACTAACACGAAAGGGTCATTATGCATTTTATTAGCAGAACTGTTTTGCAAGAGGAATTAAGGAAGTCTGGCATCAAAATACCTAATATTCCAGTGGTTTGAACACTTCTTAAGGCTGTCCACCACTCAGCTCATGTCTCTGCATCATTCTTATTACTTACTTTCTCCCTCATGAAATACTTCCTCCCACATAACAGTGGGATTGAGGGCACCTTCAGCAAGTTTGCTGACAACATCAAGCTATGTGGTACAGTCAATGGGCTAGAGGGGAGGAGGGATGGCATCCAGAGGGACTGTGATAGGCTTGGAATTTGTGCCCGTGCAAACCTCATGAAGTTTGAACACAAGGTCAAGTGCAAGGTCCTACATGTAGGTCAGAGCAGTCCCAAGCACAAATACAGGCTGGGTGGAGAATGCATCAAGAGCAGCCCTGAGGAAAGGGATTTGGGGGTGTTGATTGACAAGCAGCTTAACAGGACTCAGAAATGTGAACTTGCAGCCCAGAAAGTCAACTGCATTCTGGGCTGCATCAGAAGAAGAGTAGCCAGCAGGTTGAGGGAGGTGTTTCTTCCTCTTGACTCCACCCATGTGAGACCCTGTCTGGAATACTGCATCCAGAACTGGGGGCCCTGATATCAGAAGGACGTGGACCTATTGGAGTGAGTCCAAAGGCAGGCCAGGAATATGGTCAGAGGGATAGAGTATCTCTGCTATGAGGAAAGGCTGAGAGAATTGGGGTTGTTCAGCCTGAAAAGAGAAGACTCTCCAAGGAGATCATACAGCAGCCTTTCAGGGAACCCACAAGAAAACTGAAGAGGGACTGTTTACAAGGGTGACAGGACAAGGGGAATGACTTTAAACTGAAAGAGAGTAGGCTTAAATGTGATTTTAAGAAGAAACTCTTTACTGTAAGAGTGGTGAGGTATGGAACAGGTTTCCCAGGGAATCACAGAATTGTTATTGATGGGAGGGACTTCTAGAAATCATCTAGTCCAATTCCCCTGCCAAGGAAGGGACAGGTGGGTTTTGAGCAGGTGACAAAGGAATGTGTCCAGGTGGATTTTGAATGTCTCCAGAGAAGGAGACAACGTGACCTCAATGGGCAGCCTGTTCCAGTGGTCTGCCACCCTCAGTGTAAAGAAGTTCTTCCTCATGTTGAGGTGGAACTTCTGTATTTTAGTTTCTGGCCATTCCTCTTTATCCTTTCACTGGGCACCACTGAAAGAGTCTGGCACAATGTTCTTGGTACCCACCTTTGAGATATTTATAGTTGTGGATGCCCTGTCCCAGGAAGTGCTCAAAGCCAGGTTGAATTGGGCTTTGAACCACCTGTTCTAGTGAAAGATGTCCCTTGCTATGCCAGGGGGTTTGTGACTACAAGATCTTTAAGCTCCCTTCCTACCCAAACCATTCAGTGATTCTATGATTCTCTTCTGTTCCACAACTACACATCTATACATCTGCTCTGAACACTTTAATAGTACAGTTCTCTGGTAGCCACTGCTCTTCCAGTTCTTTGGGAGTGCAGAGGCTGTCTTCAGAGCTGTTAAGATTTCTTAAGTTTCAAGGTCACTGCTAGGTAGTTTTGGTCTTACAAAAGAATCTTACTGGCTAAGTAAAGGCACAGAATTAAGCAACAAGTATTTGGGTGAAAAGACAAATAATCAGACTAATGATCATAGGTGTGATAGCTAAAGTTTGTGTGATTCCTTTTGAAAATATTTGTAAGGACCTATCACTTCGCAAACAGAAGAAAAAAAGAGAAACATATTATATGTTTTCTTATGCATATTACCATTTCTTGACCTTGCTGATGTTAATGGAAAGGGGCAAGCTGGTTACAAAATTTATTATCTCCTTCATCTTTGGTCTACAGAGAATTATTATCAGTAAAGGAATAACCATTGTGTTTGCAGATTTTGGCATTTCTGTCGTTCCTATTTGAAATATGTTAAAACTTAGCCCAATACGCATTTTGCATTATTGCAAGTTTTTAACATGTGACACAAAGCATTTGAGGGAAAAGTGTGCTTCATTATTAAATCCTCAAGGGCTGTCCAGTTTGTGTTCTCAGAATAAGATTTAGCTGTTCTTCAAAAATTGCTGAGGAAGTTAGGCAATTTAAACAAATGCATTTTAATCTACATAGTTTATGATTTCCCACCAGTAGCTTCCCCCTGGAATGTTCATAGGTTTCATTTAATATTTGTGACTGAATAGTGACAAAATCATTTCCCTTCTCTTCCCCTTGCTTTGTCTTGTCCCCTACCGTTTCTTCTCTCTTTGAACCTCATGAAACATAATTTTCTGGTTTCAGTGGGGTCAGAACTTTTTTCCTACATTTGAATAAAATATAGAAATACACAAAGCATTTACAGTGCTGGAAGAAAATTGAATTAGTGTTCCATATATACCTATATTTCTGTGAATGGTTGATCTATCCATTTCAGAAATAATAAAGATTAATTTTAGACCTGAGAGGACATACAAAAAGTCAGAGATGTCATGCCAGAAAGGATGTCATGGAGGTAATCTTTGTCTGATCTTCAGTGGCAGGAAAAACTTTGTAAGGTTACAGCATCCTTAATCCCAATATCCGGAAGCAAGACCTACTTCCTAAGGAGAGGTGTGTAAATCTCAGTGATCTACTTGCCAGTGGGATGGGGAAAATTCCATTTTTTTCCAAAGGAAAGCCATAAGTATTAAAAAAATATATTTATGAGATTCAGTTTATAAAAATGTATGAAAAACTTTTTTTTTTCTTTTTTACTATTGTCTCGTTCTTTCTGCCATCCCAGCTGCCATCTTTCCATTTAAGCTTGCATTTTAAGATAAAGAGCAATTTGTCTATGAATGACACCATCTTTGGAATGAGTTTAACTAAAAGGTAGAATTTCAGGACTGTTGTTAACTGTAAAAGCTGTGTCAAGCCTGCAAGTTTCTTCCCTGAAATAGGATAAAAATCGTCAGCATTCACGTCACTCTGGAGAGTCACTCTGGCAGAATATCATCCCAGCCCAAGGATGTTGCATAACCCTCTTCAGAATAAACTTTTTTTTTCCAAAACTTTTTGGCTGACTTGTGATGATTTCTGTTCTAAAGATATGCAAATCTTTTACATAGTCATAAAACAGAAGAAGGATCCTTCCATCCATTAGATTTCAGAGTACAGTCTGCTTCAGCTCCATCTTTATGCAAAGAAAGTTTTCTCCTCTTGTTCCATGCAGTAAATTTTGCATTTCAGAAAGGGAACAGCACAAAGGCTACCCACAAGAAAGAAGCATGATAAGTGCAGAAGTCGGGGATTTTTTTTTTTCTTTTCTAAGAGCTTTAAATCTGGTTGACTTTTTAAAAGTAAATATGTAGAGAATAATGCCATGAAAACAAGATAACTTTTAATATTGGAAGAAAAGAATGAGGGAAAACATCAGACAAGAAGCTTTTTACATGATGAAGAATTAAAAATACATTTTGTATCCTTAAAAATAAGTCAAGTTATTCTGTCAAGTTGCAAAAAGAATGACTCAGATAAAAATGAATTTTAAAGTGAGCCAGATGCCACAATATAGATGATTCAGAAAATAGTACTTCCTCAGACATGTCTTCCAGTAGCAAAATTTTATTAAATATTTTAATACATATGGCTAAGTTTATTGAGAGTGACTTTGAGTCCCTGTCAAGCATGTTCTAGAAAAGAAATATAAAGGCTATCAAAGTACTCTCACATGCCCATAACAATAGATATCTAAATATAAATATTAATAAGATATAAGATTATGCAACTAGATTTAATTTAGTACATTTTATTGTTAAAAAATGATCTTTCAATCAAATCTGTAAATCAGAGAAGTATTCAGAAAACAAAAAGCTATTGACATTGAACAAGAATAGCATCCCTCTTCAACTGAGTATTTTCCTAATGAATTGTGTGCTTGTGTACATTCCTGTTGCTCACACTCAAAAACATATTTAAAATACCTTAATACAGAAAATCAATATATTCCATAAAGTACACTATGATTCTGTCCTTAATGTATGGATGTTTTATCAGCATCAATTTTACACATTTCTTTGGCTCCATGGTCTTTATTTCTGCTCCTTTGTGATACCTATGGCTTTAAATAAGCAGATTCTTGAAAGATAAGGCATTCTTTCTTCATGACAATATGAACTTCTGTAAGGATTAGCAAAAAATCCTGTCATTTACATTATATTTCAAATATTCAAGCTTTCTTATTTTCTTAGAGGTCTTTGAAAAGAGAAAGAAGAAAACTAAATGTTACTTTTTTTTACTTGTGTGTCAAACAGAACACAAGTGCTCCGGCATGAAAACTTAAACTCATATTATTGTACCTACTTTTCAATTTACAGCCCTCTGCATTTTCTAAATGTTATATATTTATTAGACAAATAAGAATACCATATGTATTTAATTGTTTCATGTCACTGCTTAGGTAGAAACTTGTCATACAAAAAAACCTGCATGTAGGATGTTCTGGTCCCTGTTCTAATCTAAAATCTCTTTTTGAGAATACATGAAGAGACCTTATTTTTTACACCTCATAATACAACAGCCTCAGTTTCAAGGGAACACTATGCTCTTCTGGTAATAATTTCTCAAACAACTCAGCATGTTTACATGCTTAAAGGGAAATTACTTAAATCTGCTGTCTTTAGAAACACTGCATTTCGTTACTGGAAGACTGAAAAAATTGAATTTTGAATCAATAAAATGAAAAACAATAGATGTAAGTAATATCACATACTGCAAGTTCTAACCTGATAAATGTCAGAACAGCAATTTTGATGATCATGTTTATTCAGAGAATGGAAACCTACTGCATACGGCCTCATTTTTCCAGAAAACTTACTCATGTATTTATCTGTAAGTTGCCCCTCTGGGTTTATCAAATCCCATCTGTGTATGCAGCAAACATTTATCCTATTGGAAGGCAGGGTTATGCTTTAATGTTGTTTGTTTTTTGAGGCATCATGACTTGCAAGGAGCAAAACAACTGGGATGACTGTCTCCACACTGAAGTTCTTCTGCATGGCCTCTGTTTTGCAAGTTCTCAGAATTTATTTCAATTCAAGTGTTTGTTGAATTCCTACAGAAACATGTATATTTTGGAAGTTTGACTACATGATGACAAGTGGAACAGCATCAGCAAGAGAGATCTCAGCTATGTATACTTCAGCAAATTACGTGGTTTAGTTGGAATGGATTTATGCACTGGAATACTTGGTGCTGAGACTCTCATGTCCACGTAATTTCTGAGAGCATACTTCAGGTTGCCTTCAGTGCAGACTTATGGGTTGACTGATTTATAATTCTGGATTGATTGCATTTTCCAATTTAATTTCATCTATAAGAAATTCAGCTGATGTAGTCTAAGAATGCTGCACAATGTGAACTGAACAGTATATAAGTGGATTCAACTTCAAGATTCACTCCTGAAGAACACTTTTGATTTGAACTAGGAAGAATTAGTAAAGCAGATACAAAGAGTCCTGAATTCAGAACATTATGACATACCTAAGTCATAGGACACCTGGTAAAATCCATTGCCCGGAATCAAAAAATAAAGAGTATTTAAAATCTGGTTACAACTTTTAGGTGAGCTATTGTTCATTCTGAGATAGGGCTGTCTGGGACATAACTTGTCAACAAGATAAATGACAAAACAGATATACTGGAAATAGCAATTTTATCATGCTTGTTTCTCACTTGCATGGGGAAAGTTATGAATGCCTAGGAAAAATATGTTCCTTGAAATCTCATGTCCTTGTGATAATTTGATTTGTTACGTGGGTTGTCTTGTGGGGTTTTTGTTTGTTTGGTTTTGTTTTTGAATTTATTAAAAGAAATTTTCAAATACTGCTTGACACACTGAACTTTCAATTCTTAAATTTGAGACCAAATAAAAGTGGAAAACTGGCAGCATTATTAGAATTCTCTTGTGGGCTGCAGCGTGTTCTGTT
Organism: Orthonyx spaldingii; assembly: GCA_013397795.1. Taxonomy (NCBI): domain Eukaryota; kingdom Metazoa; phylum Chordata; class Aves; order Passeriformes; family Orthonychidae; genus Orthonyx; species Orthonyx spaldingii. The sequence goes on from VZTJ01005995.1 coordinate 362,359, forward strand.
CATCAATCTGCTGTACCCATTTTCTTAGCCCTCACTGGGAAATTAAATAATCCTGACTGACAACTGACACATTAATTGCCTTTGAGGGAGCACACCTTTAAAAAGCAGTAATTTAAAGTCTTCTGCTTTGGTGGAAGAACCAATTTGCAGCATCATCAGTCAGGGTTTTGACATGTAACTTTGCACTTGCCATTTTGTTAATAAAGAATCACACTTGAATCCTGAGAGAGTGTTTCCCTAAAGAGAAACTTAGATGTCTTTGTGAAATTAAGATGACTTTGATAGGGACATGTAATGAATGTTTAAATGAGTTATTAACCTTTCATGACTTCAGTGAGTGTTACTGCAAGACAATTCATCATTATATTGTCATAAACTGCAAAAAGGTGAATATCACAGTACGATCCATTTCGTTAAAAGTTTATTTCTTGCTAGTTTTATGTATAACAAAACCAGGTTCTTGTGCTTTTAAGGTTTAGCAAACTGCATGAAAAAAGAGAATATCTTGACAATAACTTTTATTATATATAAGTAAATAAATGGGAAATTAAAAAAGAAATCATCCAGCAATCAGTAGTTTCAAGTATTTAATTCAGGTCAAATTTTTCCATGCATGTTTATTAAGTCAAGAATAGTTATATCATGTTCCTTTCTATTAAAGACAGTCTATGTACGTAAATTAATTTATCAGAAAACAACTTCTTTTTTTCTTATCCCATGCAAAATATCAATGAAATGGAAATTTTTAAGAATTTTAAAATTTAGAATTGTCGAATTCAAACACATGTTCACATTCTGGGAGCAGAATATTTTCATTGCTGTAAAGTTCTATTTTTTTTCAGATGATTTGGGTGCATTCAAAATTCACTTTTGAGGAATGAACCAACTTGTTTGATTGGTTTTGTTGTGTTTTCATAAGCCTCAGTAAAAGGCAGTTTTGATAAATCTTCTTTTAAACCTATTGAAAAATGGCTTGGTTACTTTATGACTTGGAAATGGAAAAAAAATCCTGTCAATTCTTTTCAGGAAGTACAGTTTTTCATGAAGAAAAAATCTACACTTACCAATAAACTTGTGCAGCATTTAAGTGTATTTAGAATAGGAGTTATTAGCAGGCAAACAATTGCTTTTCAACAGTTTATAAAGCATGTCATATCTTTAGATCCTCTGTTGATATATCTGCAGTTCTATGAAATCAGATATGTTCTCTGTAAGGGTAAAACCATATCTCACAACAGTAAGAATGAGTGCCTGTTTCTGGTCCAAGCTACAGACATTCCTTAATTGTCATTATATCAGTTGAAAAGTGTCTTAAGTCAATAATTTTTTTTTAGTGACTAAAGCCAATTAATACTAAGAAATCCTCATATTAAATTGTAATAAATAACAAGATATTATAGAATTTTTTATTCCTTCATTTTCAAAATAATATTTTAAAAGAAGTTTAGAAATTGCTAATGCTTTGAGGATATAAAAGGCTGTTTCATTCAGAAACACACTGTAAGTATATATGGAAAAAAATATTGGGGAAAGCAAGTGACTTGCAAAACACAATATCAAAAATGAAGACTTTAAGCAATAACATGAAGAAGCTTTTAAGACTCGAAATGCGCTGTTTTGGGTACGTGACAATTGCTCCCCAAGAGCTGTAAATTATTATACGCAGTATGAAACTGGAATCAAACAAAGATACAAGATTATTTTCCACAACAGGAGCTCCATGTCCATTTGACACAATTCTGTGACAATTACCAAAAAAAAGTGCCCTTTCCTGTAATGTGTTTGCTCTCATTATTTGTCTTTTTTGTCATCATGTCAGAAATTTCAAATTTGAAAGTTAAATCATGGAAAATTGTCACAGTGGTAGTTCATGCAGTGTTAGAAGTACATTTACGTGATTGTTTTAGTAAATGGCTCATTGAAAAAATATTTTCTGCTCAGCTGAAAGTTTTGCTGCAGGGATTAAAGCATATGAATCTGAAATAAAATTCAAGTTATTCTTGTGTAAAAATTGACCTTTCCCTGATATGCTCTTAATAAAAATATTCGCTAAGTTGAATAGGAACGGGAATTTTGTGTTTATTTCATTTTACCGTTAGCAATAAAATTAATGCAACTTTATCCCATTTAAATATTTAAAATTTAGCTAAACCAGAAAAGTTACTTAAGTAAATAACAAACTACTTACGTATTCTAGAAATTATTTTCTTAAAAATTGTCATGTAAATTTCTTATCCACAATGATCTCATATGTGTAAGGTTCCATTTATTCTAAAGCAAAATATAAGAATAAGAAAAAAAAGCAGTATTTGTCTGAATTTTAATAGAATTATTTTTTTTACAAAGTAATTGTGAATGCAGGAAAAGCTACCCTAGAAATATTGAAGATATTTTAGTTCAGAATCTTAAATATCTGGGATCATCATCAGAGATATGAAAACTCCAGGGAATTGCTTTATCTCTACTATTTGCACCTGTAACACAAAGTAAATAAAGTTTTGTCATAGATATGCATATTTGCATATTCAAGATAGTTTTGATATTACTATCGTCTGGCTGCATCCACACCTCAAAGGCTATTGCAAATCATCATATGCAAAAAGCCTGTCACAACATTGTCACAAGTAATCCAATTTTCTTCTCTTTTTTCCCTAGCTCTTCCAATGTGTAATTAACTTTCATATGAAATGGCGATTCAGTCTTTTAAGATATCTTCATAGCTGATAATGTGCAGAAAGGTTGAGCCACTGCATTACTACAGAAGAAATAATGGGTTACAAAATATAGTGAACTGTGAACCATTAAGCTCATTTTGGCAATAGACACAGAATCATCTGCAACACATGGTTGTGATTAAAGAAAGGGCAGCACTGTTTTGTTTGGGTTTTTTGCTAAAACCAGTATGTAGTTACCTCAACATGACATCTGAAACTGGGTAGCATCTAGCATCTCTAACGTAGATTTTCAGAGTAAGTCTCCTGAAAGTCAAAAGTATTTGTGATTTTTGCCTTGATAATTGGCTCAGACACTAGTAAAATACTTCTTTCTTACCCAGTCTACAAGGAGTTGTCAGATTTAGGACACACTGACTGCTGCCTCAACCTGAGTGTTGGGATTTGCATGTGAGAACTGCTGCACACAGGAAGCCTGGGAAAGGAAGGAGCAGTGTGCATGTGTGTTTATGTATGGACAAGAGTTGCAGTTCTGGAGCCACCACTTTCTCTCAAGCACATTCTTGATTATATGGGAGGATACTGCTTCCATAAAGGGGTTCTTTTTCTCACTGTGTAGGAAAAATGTGCTAGAAGCTTGAATTTAGTTTCTACAGGGAACAGGAATCTACTGGTTCTTAGCACTTGAACACTTGCTTTTGCAGCTTTAATAATGTATTTTCAAGATAGATTTTTTGGATGTACTTTCATACAGGTAAGTAATAACGTTTTTAGGACCCCAACTCAACTCATTCGGTGAAAAAACTGATCTGCTTATTTGTTTTGGGGGGAGGGAATAGGCAAAGAGCATAGCCTAACTTCTTTGCTTCCCTGGAGGTCTGATTCACTAGACAGATGAGAATAAATTCTCATTTATAATTTCCTGCCAATTGTCTTCCTGCTGGAGGATGGAAGACTGTTCCTACTGCAAATGAAAGCATATGCTGTTGCATGGATGCATCAAACTCGAAATTTTTGTTTGTAGAAATGCTGTGAATTTTCATTCTGTTTCTCATAGAGCTCAGACAAATGAAAGGTAGTAACTCTTGCTAAAGTATTAAAGCTGGAGTAGCGAACTGGGGTAGCTTGATGGCATCATGGTGGAGTAATCCATGGGTTAAATTCTTTTCTCACAATAATTTACTGCACAAGACAGTCGTTAAGATGTCCTATCTCTAGGACATCTCTAGGATATCTCTGCAGAGAATGAGCTCTGTTCTCATATGCTGAAGTAGATAGGAAGAAAATGATAGCATAAATAAACTCAGTAGATTTTGAATTGAGAAGAAAGCTACACTCTTTCCTGTTCTATGAGACTTCTTTTCATATGCTTTATTTTTCTCATGCTCTTCATTTTCCTGTAGTTAGTATTTTCATTAGAAATCAAACACAGAGCAAGAATATTACTTCCTTGGTGTTGGTGCATCTTCAGCAAAATTGTACAAGAAAAACTTGGTCCAATGACTGGGAAATTTTCATTAAATGGGAATTTGCCCTGTAGCAGATTTGCAAACTGTTCAAATTTCTGCTAAGTTAAGTCAATCAATCTCCATAACAAGAAGATAGTTTTATGGAATGCCTGAGGCCCTCTGATTCCCTATTGGTCTCTATAGGGCAAAAATTTCAAGTTTGGTCAACTTGTTCAGAGGAAATATTTTGTTTGTTAAGAATGCTCCATAACAATATAATCAGAATTCCTGACATCTTTGTCTGTGCTAATAAAAAAAATTACTTCCTCTTCCTTGAAGTAAATTTTTCTCTTAATTCTTTTTCTATTGTACCACACTCTGTTTCCAAGGCACCCCAAATAATTTCAACTATGCCCCCTGTTCACCTAGAAATTTGCAATTGCCTCATTTTGACAAATAGTATTTCAAAGGAGGTTTTGATTAAAATTGTTTTGAATTTAAGTGGCATATAGAAATACATACAGGCTTTCTGTACCAAAAAAAAAGTGAAGACCACTGAAACATAGAATTAAAAAAAAGAGAAGAGGGGAGGGGAATTCTGAACTGGTTTGTCCTGATTTAAGTAAAAAGTATTTGCCACAGGTCTTTGTCATTCTGCTTTGTGAGACTGAAGACAAAAGTAAAAAAGAAACCCTAAAAATACTGAAGTCTTTAAGAGTTTGCATCCTTGATGTATGGGAAGCTTAATTTCTCATACAAAATCAGAGAAATTCTAGCCATATTGCTGAACAAAATGGACATAATGTCTTATTAGGAATTCAGCTGTTTGAAACAAGGCGACTTCAGGTATACTGTGCTAATACTTGTCTTTCCAAGCTGAAAGATATTGTAGGTTGACCTTGGTTGGATGCGAGTTGCTCACCAACTGCTCTATCACTCCCCTTGCCAGCAAGATGGGTGACAGAAAATAAGATGGAAAACAACTTGTAAGTTGAGATAAGGCAGTTCACTAAAGCAAAAAAGCAAAAGTTTCCACTTGCATAAACAAAGAGCAAAAAAATGTTTATTCTCTTCTTCCCATCAGTGAGTGATGTCCATCCACTTCCTGGGCAGCAGGACTTCAACATGTGGAGCACTTGCTCCAGAAGGCAAACACTGCAGATAACAAATGCCCCTACATTCCTTCTCCTTTCCTTAGTTTTTATACCTGAGCTGACATCATATGGTACGGAATATCCCTTTGGTTAATTTGGGTCAGCTGGCCTGGTTGTGTCCCAGGATATTAGCCACTCCCAGCCCCCTGATGTGAAGGGAGGGGAAGGGGAGATGGAGATAGCAACAGCAAGAGCACTAGCACTGCCCAGCAGCAGCCAAAACACTGGAGTGTTATCAACTCCTTTCCAGCTAAGAAGGCAAAGCACAGCACTGTGATGGCTACTATTGAAAAATGAACTCCAGCTCAGACAATACAAAAAAAAATATATACTCTTAATGGAGGAAAGAGTGCATTGATGCAAAGTAATATGCTCTATTTGATATACTATGGGAGTTTGATAATAGAAATGAAGTAATTCTAACAGCAAACAATAACCCCTGATTTTTCTAGTCATTGATGAGCGTATGTAATGTTTGAAGAAGATGGAGGTATCATTAAGGTGATTTTGTTGCTGTATGTATTGAGACTTGCTCTCGGTGCAAGATGAACACTTTTATCTGACTTCTGTATGAGGTCCCTGATATCCTAATTCTTTTCTCAAGTGTATTCCATTTCCTTTAATCCAGAAATCACTGTTTTCCAATTTTCTGTTCCGTTTTCTGTTTTTTCTTTTTCTTCCCCTTCTCTTCTTCCTTCCTTTTTTTCTCCCCTCCCCTCCCCTCTCCCCCTCTTCCCTCTCCCTCTCCTTCTCCCTCCCACCACCCTGTTAAAAATACCCAACAGCCATCTATCTTGTGGCTTCCTTATTAATTGATACATAAATTTGATTTTCTATTTCTCTTTCTACATGTAAAAGCAAAATCTGGGCTGGTTATTTGTCTTCAAAGGACAAAGACAAGACAGTAGCGGGTTTGTTTCTATTATATCCCCTCTCCCTTTTCACTATGTCTTTAAACAATTTTAAGACATCTTCAGAGCATGCCTAAATAGTCCATTGTAGGAAGTTAAATGGTCATACCTTTTTTTTTTAATCTTTATGATTTAATTATTTTTCACCTCTAATTAAAGCAATTTTTAGGAATACAGAACTGTTAATTTCAGGTTCTTACAGGAAGATATAGAGAAATGAGGATCTGCCTAGAAGTGGATGATTTTGTCTCAGCTAGGAGCTCTCAAAAAAACCCCAGCTGATCATGTGAATAGCCCAGATTAAATTTCACTCTTGGGGAAGTCTGCATGTCCTATAGTTTTGAAGATAGGACTTTTTTCTTCTTTTCTTGAGTTAATACTAGAATTTTGGTAATCCAAAGAGCAAAAAAAAGCCTTCTTTATTTTTCAGGTCATCTAAGTGACATGTTTGGAGAATGCAAAGTATAGATAAGGGTACACGAATTTTTCTTCTAACTTTGTAACTTAAAATGTTTACATTTTCTATGGTAGCAAACCCTTCAGTTATTTTACAGGGATGATGTTTCAGTTGGTTGTGTTCTTGACTATGTATATTTAGCATGCATTTTAGTCTTCAGTGTAATTATTTTTTTGGCCTGTGAGTTTAAGACCTCTTTAGGTTCCAACCTAGTATTCCCTCAGCCCTCCCTTCTTCTTGGGCTCAACTTCATCCCCAGAGTTCTCTACTTCCACCGCCTTCCCAGCAGCACAGGGGGATGAGGAATGGGTGCTGTAATCAGTTCATCATATGTTGTTTCTGTCGCCCATTCCTCTTCAGGGGGAGGACTCCTCACATTGTTCCCCTGCTCCAGCACAGGGTTCATCCAATAGGAGACCATTAGAAACTTCTACAACACGAGTACTTTCCACAGGCCCTGCTCTTCTTTAATTGCTCCAGCTTGGGTCTCTTCCACAGGGTGCAATCCTTCAGGAACAGATTGTTTCAGCATGGATATCCCACGGGATTACAAGTCCTGCCAGAAAACCTGCTCCAGCCTGGGCGCCCTGGTCCAGAGGGCCACAGGTCCTGCCAGATGCCTGCTCCAGCACAGGTTTACACCTGTGTGTGTATGTGTGCCCTGGGGTTGTGAGTGCCTGGGTGCCAGCAGCTGGGAGAATGAGCACATCAGGGCTAATTAGCACATAGACTGTAAGTCCAGCTCCTGGGGAAGCTTGTATTATACAGATACAATATCTATAGGGATGTACATAGACATATTTCTCACTAATGCATCTTCAGCCTGTTCTGCCTGTGAGGGGAACAGGATAAGGCCACTGATGCTGTTTCTACTTGCATGAATGCTGTATTTTCTGTCTGTGCTGCTCTGTGTGGCTTGCCAGGGGGATACATATGTGTATAAAATACATGCATTTGTCTGCGTGTCTATTGAGAAAATGTGTCCAGTCTTGCTGCTGGAGCTAAATCAGCCTTGGTTTTGTTGGGCTATTCAGTTCAGCGACCCCTAGCAATCATATGACTCCAGCCAGAGGATGTCAGAACTATAAACAGTTCCAGTATGACCCTTCACTGAAACTGTAGATCAAGAACACCTATAGGATTCTTCTTTACTCCCTTCAGGTGTAGGCTTCTTACTATGTAACACAGTTTACAGGGCTCTTTTGTAGGCTCTTTCTCCTTTGATACCCACACCTTTAAAAGTGGAAGTACAAAGCAAAAAGGAGTATTTTTTTAAACAATGTTTTGAATATACTTTCAGCTGGATGGCTCTATTTAAAATCAGAAATTGACAGTTTATGTTGGCTAAAAGCATTTCCAATGCAGAATATAAAGTCTTCAAAGATAGAAGAATGTTACAGACTTTCTCTTATGATTCATTCTCAGCTGTCTGTGGGAACTTCTTTTAACTATCAGGGATTTCACAACACAGTTGCTAAATGTAGATGCAGCCAGGCTTTTTTGTAAATGACATACTTATTCCTAAAATGAATATGATTTCATATCCATTTCTCAATACAAAATATACAGACATATGAGGCTAGGGGTGAAACGGAAGGTGCACTGTCATCCTACTGTGATATATTTTACAGACTCTTGCAATCTCGAAAGTGTGGTTTTCAAAATAATTTTAAGTTAGTGGTATTAAGTGCTTTCCCTTCTCTTGATCATGGTTGAATCCTGTGTGGTAACTAAGACATATACAACTGCTTGATTCCTCCCCACTGTGAGAATGGGGGAGAGAATGCAAAGAGTAAAAGTGGGAATACTCGAAGGATGAGATGAAGACTGCTTAATAGGTAAAGGAAAAGCTGGGTGTGTAAACAAATCAAAACAAGAAATTAATTCACCACTTCCCATGGGCAGACAGGTGTTCAGCCCTCCCCAGGAAAGCAGGACTCCTTCACACCAGATGTTCACTGGGGAAGACAAACATCATAATTCTGAACTTCCTCCTCTTTCTTCTTTCCCCAGCTCTATATGCTGAGCATGAGACCATATGTTCTGGAATATCCCCTGGGTCAGCTGGGGTCATCTGTCCCGGCTGTGTCCCCTCCCAACTCCTTGTGCCGCCCTGGTTTCCTTCATGGCACAGTGGGGTGAGGAGCAGAAAAGGCCTTGACTGTGCAAGCACTGATCAGCAATAAGAAAATCATCCCTGTGTTATCAACTTAGTTTCCAGCACAAATCCAAAACACAGACCAATACTAGCTACTGTGAACAAATTAGTCCTATTTCAGCCAAAGCCAGAACACACTGGCAAATAAGGGAGAAGGCAGGGAACTTTATAATGCTAAAAGGTCTTATGCAAACTAAAGCCCTTTCGAATATTTTTGTACAAAGGGTACTAGAAAATAATTATGACAACAAAGTAGAGAAAAGATGAAATCATGATTCTTTTATAGACTTAGTTGGAAGAGCATCATGCAAAATTTTATATAATTCATTACTTACTAACTTAAATTAGAAATAGGAAGAAATCACAGAATTGCAGCACGAAAATTCTGTGACTGCTAATTTCACCCTAGCTAATCACTCAATTTCTCTTATTTTGATCAAATCACAGTGTCTGAACACGTATGTTTATACATCTTCCCTAATTTCCAATTTTCTCAATCATCTAGCTTTCATATTCTTCTAAAGGTAGCTTTGGACTATAAAATAGATGCTCTGAACAATGGAAGAATTAAAGCCATATTTTATTTATCAATTTAACAGGACAAAATTTGATGAGGAGAGGCTGAGGGACCTGCTTAGCAGAAAAAAAGAGGCAGGTTTAAGGGAGCTAAACAGTACCTTTCTAATATTAGGAAGAAAGTCATGAAGTAGACAGAGCCAGGCTCATTGCAGTGGTTGAAGGCAGGAGGGAAAGAGAGAATGGATATTCATCGAAATGAGAGTTGTCATAAACAGCAGTGGGTGTGTCTAACTAACTAGATATCTTCACCATGTGGATAGTAAATCCTCGAAACAGGTTGTCCAAAGAGTGTTTTTTCCCCAAGTTTCCTTTCTTAGGTGTTTGTCCAATTATATAAATCTCTGAGCAATCTGATTTGATCTCACAACTTCACCCTAATTTGAGAAGTTTTGACTAAGGTCCTCTTCACTCTGAGTCATCATTCTGTGAGTTACAGTGAAGGTCTTCCCTGAATATCTGAAAAATGTTTTTCTCTACACAGAAAATTGGCTAAAGGTGTTTTGAGCTTTCACTAGAGATGCATGGTAAATGCTAGAGTTTGGGTTTCATTGTTTGGTTTGAGTTTTGGTGTGTGTTGTTTGGAGTTTTCTTAATTTTTTGTTTTAGTTTGGTTTTCTTTTACATTTTTTAGTTAGTTTTAGTTCATTGTGAATGCTGTGTTTTGTGAGATCAGGTTATCAAGCTGGTGAATTTATGTGATACATTGGATCAGTCAGTAACTCCACATTCATGGACAGGCTTCAGAACTGTAATTCCAAAAAAGGCACAACTACCATCAGGCAAAGGAAGTTTACATTATTTTGGAAATCTTAGTTTCCTGTTGGATAGCAGTATATGCAAGAACTTTCATGATCATGGTCAAAAATCTCATACTGCAGGAATTTAAGGCACAATTTAAGCCAGGATTTTAGAGCCCAAAGCACAATGGATGGACAGTCAGGGAGGGAACTGTAGAAACAGAAGACAAGAAACTCTATGTGTTTGCTCTCAGCGGTACTAGCAGCAGAAATTGCTGAATTGAGTTCTAGGTAGAACAGCTGATCACTGCCCCTCTCATACTGTTCCACCACCTTGAAAATTTGCTGCTTGAATTGCTGGCAGAGGGAGTCTTTCAACTGAAAGAGAATGGAAGAGGCATTTGAGATTCTAATCCCTGACAGGTGAATACATCTTATATAAAATATTGAAAAGCAGAAGCAGTCATGGAAACAAAGACCACATCCCCAGGCCATTCTTCCATAAGAAGTTTATCTTGTATGTTGTACTCTTTCTGAAGAATACTCTTGTTTGTTTATTTTTACCATTTCTGTCTTCATTCACAAGACCTGTTTAGACGAGTAGACTCAGAAGGAAGATAAGGAAATTGAACATTGAATGGAGTTAAAGTTTTTGTATTTTCCTCCAGATTCCTCTTGAATCATTGAATAGAGTGGTATATCCTAGTTTAGGAGGACTAAGAAATTTTCAAAGCTATGTAGAGGTGACTTGCAGTGAATTTGTAGAGCAAGTATAGACTTATGTTGGAGAACATCAAATCAAACTCCTTCTATTTTACTCACAAATATCTAATGGTGCATTCCTCCTGCCAGGTGTGTTAGATACATTGCAGGTATCCATTGAATACATATGTATTCCCAGTCCCGTGAACATAAAGGCCCAGAAGTTGTATGCAGACAGTTTAAAAGTCTGCAGTCCATTAAAGAGTTGGTTTGAGTTTTAACACTTCTGAGCTGTGCAAGGATTTTTTTCAAAATCTCAATTTTACACTGACTTGCATAATTTTAAATACATCTTTGGAAGCTTAAATCTTTTCTTTTGTTTTTACCTCTGGGGGTAAAGTTAGAGGAAACTGAGAAATTATATTCACATCCGAACAGAAATAATAATGATACAGAAATTATAGGGTAAAATGCAGCTGCTACTCCCTGGATGGAATGTGGTTGGCACACTTGAAACCTAATCCACATACTCATAATCTATAAATGTAAGCACCTGCTAAGGGGGATAGAATGAGGGCGGAGTGGAGTGGAAGCATCAAAGTCAGGCTCTGCTGAAATCCTTGCGGGGGGGGAACTCAATGGTTTTTTACAGCTGATAAAGAGCATAGCACCTGTCAGGAGGTGTTCTGCTGCTGAGCCAACAGCTGTGGTGAAATCATTCTCCTTGAATGACCTTTGTTCATTATAACCTAACTGTAATATTAGCACACTCCTCCATCCCAAAGTTACCTGTCTTCAAGGTATGACTGCCCTCACTGAGTGTGTGCTCTAGATTTCATGGACTATGTCTTCAAGAGTGAACAGAGAGAATTTTACACCAATCAGTAACAAAGGTATGTATGACTGGATTCACTCAAACTCCACCTAAATATGAAGAAATAGTATAAAAGTTGAGAATGGGGATAAGGCAGGGAAAGCCCCATTATAACTGCCGGGTTCAGTCAATGGCCTGAACCTGCCTTCTCCCCTATAGGGAAGCCTATTGAATGAGAACCACACTCTATGTATGCTGAATATTTTTATTGGGGATTAGAGCTGGTCTGTGTATTGCTTTGAATATGTTTTCGCAGTCAGATACTATCACCAGCAATCCTCAAACCTTAACATGTCACAATCTTCTATTAAGAAAGAGTATTCCATGAACTGTTACTGTGAGTCCCTCACAGGTGCTGGCAGTCACTGGCATCAGGTAACGTACTCGAATAAAATACAAGACCCACTGAAGGGTCATAAAGTGAGAAGATCCATGGTGAGATCTCCCTTATGCTGTTGATGTGTGTCTCTGACTAAGTCAGTCAAACCACCCTGCAATCCTGCAGTACTGCTCAGTAAAGTGTCCCCATAACAGGACACTGACAGACTGGTCAGACACAGATTGCCCCTTTCCTGGGGCACTGACAGGCAAATCAAACTCTAAGGGTTGAGGATATCTCCCCACACTAAGGGTCAAAGAAATCTCCCCTTTTCACATGACAAACAGGGAAAAAAATTTGGCGAAAGGTCTTTAAAAAAAAGTACTTCGAATTTTATATTTTTATATATAAAAATTGGGACAGAATGTAGCAAAAACTTCCTGATCATTGTCAAACATGAGAAAAGGATTTTTGTGCTTATATACCATGCAGGGTACATCCTTGAGATAATTCTATAACATTTCATTTTGTTTATAAACATCTAAAAAACATATAATCTATGGAGCAGCCAAATAATATTTGTCAGTGCATTTTGGTAGAATAAACCTCCCAGACATACTAAAATCTCTGAACTGAGCACTGATTGAAACTTCACTTGAACCACACACACTACAAGAGTCATAAGGAAACAATTAAAAACCGAAAGAAAATTCTGGTCGCCCAAATTTAGCAAGCTGAATGTATTTTTATCTTAATCTTTCCATATGTGAGGTGTATAGTTTACATTTTCTATTCCAGTAATATTTGATTTTTTGTGGATATCTTTCACAAATATGTGTCAATTTTAACCATTAAAGCAACAGGTAATTTTAAAAGTACTGAATAAAGTTCTTTGTTTAATAGTATCTGATTTTTCAGGTAGGTGGGGTACACATATTTGGAACAGTAGGATTGTTGACATTAAGTAGAAAGTAACCTTTATTTTTAAAAGCAATATTTGAAACATAAATGTGAAATTTATATTTGATTCCAGATATTTTTATCCCACTTTTACTTTTTTTTTTTTTTCTTTCAAATCCTAAATCTAGAGTTGGTTTCCTGCAGGAATTAATGAATTGTGAGTTTTCCCCCTGTTTTTAATCTCAGGACCAAAATTAAATTGTGTGATTAGAATTGGCTTCCCATTGAGTTTTATTAGCATGAGTTCTGATTTCTGTGTGAAGCCCTCATGTTCTCCCACGTTAAATTGACAGGATGTATATTTTGGTGGCATTTTGTTATCACACAGACTTGTGTTAAAATAATTATAAAGACATATAAGTTTAGATTTATTTTAAGCAAAATCTCAGAACTACATCAAATGCCCTCTGAAAGTGTACTGAAATTGCTGTATGTTGGCAGGGGTTGACTGAGGGTAACAGATCTTCTCTGTGGTCCTTGCTTCAGGCTGCAGTTTTCTCCATGCCTACTGAGCATGGATAGTGAAGTAGTGGATGAACACTCTATCAAAGCATCTACCAGTAGGTAATAAACTGCCTTCCCAGATTGCTACTGGTTGCCCTAGGTTGTCCCAGTGCCTTGCCAAATTCTCCTTCAGTACAAACCATTGGCTGAAATATTCCTGCGACTTGATGCACAGTAACTCAGAAAATGCTATATATAAATCACACTTTATCTCTGCATTTCCTGATCGCTGGTTCACCGTCAAAAATTCATGTTGCTCTTCAGTGAGAAAGAAATTATGTATCTCTCCTCCCTTTTCTTTCCCTCTCTGCTTTTCCGGTCTCCTTAAATTTATTCTCATTTAAGTCAGCAACAGCAAGGATCACTCAAGATATGATTATGCACATTTATTTTCTTTTGTTGTTAGTATTAAAAAAAAAAAAAAAAGGCTAAGGTCACATTATTCTGGAGAACTGCAGGACTAGTACTTGATAAAGTACAGTACTTAAATATATTTAAAATAAAGACATCACCAAGATAAAGCATAAAGAAACAAAAGAGGCAGCAGTTTAATCCTACTTCTAGGAGATAAATACTTCAAGTTTCCAATATTTGTTGTTTGCAGCCCTAACAGACCACAGATAATTCCCTCAAGAAAGCATGAAAAACAAGAAATGCCATTGTGCATGGCTACTGAAAACTCTTCTTTTAATAGGAAAGATTGTTTGAACAAAATCTCCAGAGTGCCTTTCTCAGAAAGATGTAACGAAGTCACAAAAAAGAGAATTTCAGAAGGAATTATCGTACTTAGGGCAACTTGAAAAGGAGACTGAAAGAGGTCCTTTCAGGAAATAAATACAGCAATCAAAGAGTGACAATTGTGGCACATGAGAATCCTCTCAGGGGTAGGTGCAAAGATTATGTTTTAGATCTCAAACTGCAAATATTGTTGCTGCCAGATGTGCTTTGCAGCAGTCATTAAAGAGTGAAGATGACTAAAACAGTTTCAATACTAAGAGTTATCCAAGTAATACTGTTACTTTCTCCATAAATACACCCTGAAATATATTGCCAGAAGTTTTACACACCTCTTGAGACATCATATTTCAAGCACACTTTCCAGACATTGAAAATAACTTTGGAGACATTACAATATCATAGATACTCATCAGCAAAAATAAATCCCTAGCTTTCAGTTTCAGCCATTTGTGTACTTCAATACCTAAACTCAAAGTTAACCACATAGCATATATCAAGCAGCAAAATAGGATAATTACAGAGTTTAAAGTCTATTATTCCTTTGCTGTGCCAAGTAAGTTCTTTAAATACTAATCAAGGCTCCAGGAGATTACTGAAGGGATAATTAACAAAATATGGTTCTTCTGAGGACCTACCAAAAGCAATATGAAATTATCAATTCAGCAGACAAACACAACAAAAAGAAAAAAGAGAGAAAAGAAAATATTGATATGGCAAAATTATAGCTGTAAAACAACAAAACAGTATGGAGAAGAAGTAACGTGAAGGAAAAAATAATTGAATGTAGGGAGAAGCAAATATTCTAATCTCATCCAAAATAGGATGTCTTTACATGAAATTAAAAGACAGTACTTTTCTACAAAGTGTAATACAGAATTTTTACTGGAACATAGATTTAAGTACTTGTGTCATTAAGGCCATCTACATAGAAATAGAATGAGAAGAGTAGCATACTAAGTTCCAGTCAATTAAAAAAATATTCAAAAATATATTAAATCCATGTACATTTTAAACCTTATATTTTGAAGGCTATTTACGTTAACTAACATTAAAGTCTGTGCTATTTACTGAGGTATTAACCAGATTCAGCCTTTTAACTACTCAGCATATTTTCTGTATTGGTGCACTGACTGCACAAGGCAGAATTGTATTAATTTTGCTAAGAAATCATACACAGATGAAGAAGAAACAGATTTGTGAACTACAGCTTCTTTTAAGCAATTTTTTCCTATTCTTGAAGCCAATAAGCATTTTTCTTCACTACGGCAGAACATTTTGAAATTGTTTCCTATGAACTATACTGTATGTGCCTAAAGTCCATTGAATAAAGTTAGGGTGGAAATTAGAAGAAAGTCTTTCACAAATGTGTTTATGAAGTTCTAGAATAGTAATCCAGTAGGTGGCTGCTTGGATCGTGATCCAGCTATTTTTAAGATACTTCCATGTTAAGTCATTATGCTGAGTTTATGTGACAATGTTTTGGTAGTGAGGGGCATCCAGGGCTGGCTTCTGTAAAGCTGTGCCAGAAGTTCTCCCCATGCCTGATAGAGCCAATGCCAGCCTGCTCCAAGATGGACCTGCCACTGAACAAGCTCAGACTCATCAGTGATGGTGGGTAGTGCCTCTATGAAAACATAGTCAAGGAGGGGGAAAAGTCACTGTCCTAGAACAACTGCAGCTGTAGGGAGGAGTGAGAATATGTGAGAGAAACAGCTCTGTAGAGACCAAGGTCAGTGGAGAAGGAGAAATTCATGCAAATCTGCAACCCATGGGAAAGACTTAGGCTGGAGAAGTTCATGGAGAGCTGTCTCCTGTGAGAGGGATCCCATGTGGAGCAGGGCAAGGGTTTGAAGAGTTCTTCCCCCAAGGATGAAGGAGCAGCAGAGACAAAATGCCATAAGATAACTGCAAGCCCCATTTCCTGTCCCCTCATACTGTTGGGGAAGGAGGTAGAGAAATCTGGAGTCAAGTTGAGCCTGGGAAGAAGGGAGAGGTAAGGGAAAGTGTTTAAAGGTTTAGTTCTTATCTCTTATTAACCTAATCTGATTTGATTGGTAATAAATTCAACCCCTTTCCCCAAGTCAAGTCTGTTTTGCCAGTGATGGCAACTGCTGTATGTTCTCTCCCTGTCCTTATGTCAACCCAGAAACCTTTGATTATATTTTGTCTCTCCAGCCCAGCTGAGGAAGGGAGTGATAGAGCATCTTTAGTGGGCACTTCGTGTCCAGCTAGGGTCCACTCACCATTGGCAAGATGCTTTTTAGGGATGCTGAAATTAGGTCTTGTACTACCTTGATGATCTTTAGCCAGCTTCTGTCGCTGCCGGTCACTGCCAGTTTTTTCAAGCTGCCCAGTGGCTTGAGTGCGACTCTCTGTGCTCGGCTCTCTGCCGGACCCCTGCAGGCTTCAGGGTATGCAGGTTCTGGTCTCCTAGCAATGGCTGGAACAGGCGCAGCTCATCCAAGGGAGCTGACAGTAACAAGTTGTAACAAGTGGCAGCTCGGCGGCAAAAAAGCGGGAAGGACTCTTTGCAGCAATAATTCCAGGTTTATTAGTTCCTGAAGGGGGTGCCACAAAGAGCCAGGATCTGAGGGTGTGCAGGGGTTTAAAAGGGGCAAGAAAAAGGGGCAGTCTAAGGGGAGAAACAGGGGAATAAACCGGTAAGGGAACAAGACGTGATTGGGGAACATCTAATGGGGAAACAAAGGGGTGGAATACATTAATATAACCAATCAACAGAACATGATAACAGAACTTTCGAGCAACTGATGAATATTAAAATAACTGTGAAGGGGGACGGGGGAGGAGATGGAACTTGACTGGCACTTATGAGCAGTGGGAAACTATCAATGCCTGTCTTCCCCATCCCCCTCAGATTCACTGCTCCGAGGGGTATAGTTTGACCATCTTGCTTCTTCATTAACACCCCTGCAGAAGACAGGTGTGGCAGATTGTCCATTGTTTCCTGTGACTACAGCCACTGACTGGGTCACTGCTACAAGCTTCCATATTTCTTCTTTCTCTCCTACAGAGTTTTGATAAGGTACTACAAAAGAGTATCTACATCTGCAATGATAACATCAATTAAGTAAAACCAAAACTGACACTGAGTTGTTAGGCTTTTTGTCTTAGGAGTCATTTCCAGATGGATTCAAGGGCAATCACCTTCAAATTTTAGAACTGCTTCTCATATACTTGATTCTTATTAAATGTCTTTTCTTTCTCCATTTAAGCAAGGCCCTTCTGGGCTTGAGGAACCTATTTTCTCAGAATTTTTATTATGAGAAGGAGGTCATGGGTATATGTTCAAGGTCTATAATTTGACAATTTCAAAACATGGTATATTCCTACTTCACACATTGCTTTGTTTGAAGAGTTGGAATTTTTTTGCTTCGGTTTATTTATATGTGGTTTGTTTTATTTTATGTTTGCATTTGCATCGGGATTTTGTCCTAGTACTGTTATTTCTGTTTCCTCAAGGCTTATTTCAGAGTTTATATAAATTATGCTCTCACCAAGAGAAGTTTTTAACTTTCTGCTGTCCCTTAAATCTGCACAACAAAGAATTGAATCTTATTTTAGTTCTTGTGCAGTGGAATTTCTGTTTAATTAGGAAAGAAGTCTCTGCTGGCACATCTCTCAGGGTCATTGTAATGGACTTCCAACTATGTCCTCTTTGTCTTGAAACGATTCTAGTCATTCCAATCTGCAGAAGTATTCACTGGCTCAGGATCTCCCAGACAGGGCATTTCCTAATTGGAAGTTGGGCTTGTTTTTTGAAGTGATTTATTTTTCTTCTCATTGTTTTGTCACGAATTGCATTCTAAGCATCTGCTATATAGATATATATTTCCAGTTTTCAACTATTGGCTGTGAAGAGGTGCAGAATCAGCTGTACATTTTAGTGATGTAGGAGGACTTAGTTTGAGCCATACATCAGCAATGATAACAGGATCATGATTGCTGTTAGCTATAGTTTGTTTAATTTTTTACTCATACTCAGGACTATCTTCAATAATATCTTACTCAATTGGTTGAATAAAAGAAAATTTAAACATTTTACATGCTTAGCTGTTTAAGTTGTTCTTCTAGGACACATCACAGAACATTGAATATTTCAGAAATCTTTAAAAAATAATGCTATATTTCTTTAGGAAAGTCAAATAGACTGATAGAAACAAATGCCTTAACATCCCCATCATTTTGCTCCTAAAGTGAAAGCTGAAAGAATTTGTGAAAGCTGAAACTACCCTCCAGAGCCTCAGTTTTACATCAGAAAACAGCATTTTTTTTTACTATTGCACTTAACATGTTTTCAAGTCTACTCCCAGTCTATGACTTATGTTCCTTGGTGAATGAAAAGGTTTTAGTGTCCATATGAGGTATGCTACATTATTCATTGCATTATGTGATTTTTATTTTTTTTTCTACCTAAAAGGGAAGACTTTCACAGAATCACAGACTAGGTCAGCTTGGAAGGGACCATAGTGTGTCCTCTTGTCTAACCTCCCTGCTCAAGCAGGGTCATCCTAAAGCACAGGGCACAGAATTTTGTTCAAATGGCTATTGAATATCTCCAGTGAGGGACGCTCTACAACCTCTCTGGGCAACCTGTTCCTGTAGTCAGTTGCTCACACAGCAAAGAAATTTTTCCTCATATTCAGGCAGAACTTCCTGTGTATCATTTTATGCCCATTGCCTCTTGTCCTCTTGCTTGGCACAATCAAGAAGAGCCTGGATCTATCCTTTTTATACCCATCCTTTAAATATTTATACACATTAATGAGGTTCCCTCTCAGCTGCTTCTTCTTGAGTCGGAACAGGCTCATCTCCCTCAGCCTTTCCTCACAAGAGATATTCTCCAGGCCCTTGACCAACTTAGTATCTCTCCACTGGACCTGCTCTGTTATTCTGTGTCTCTTGTACTGAGTAGTCCAGAACTGCATGCAGTTCTTCAAATTTGGCCTCACCAGGGCTGAGTAGAGGGGCAGGACCACCTCCCTCAACCTGCTGGCAATGCTCTTCCTAATGCATCCCAGAATTCCCTTGGCCTCCCTAGCTACAGGGACACACTGCTGGTTCATGGACAGCTTGCTGTCCACCAGGATCCCCAGATCCTTATCTACAGAGCTGCTTTCCCTATTTCTTATGTGGTATCTTGGGTTTTCTATTCATACTCCATTTCCTCAGTGGCATTTTCTCCCCCTCTCTCCATTTATTACCAATCCTGAATCAGAGATCAAGATCCTAGTTGCATTTTTTTCTAATATTTTTCAACTGGTCTTACATATGTAAGAAAAAAAGAAAGACCTCTCTCCTCTTATACATTGAATCACAGTGTGATGAAGTACCTTGTTGTTACTTACAGTTCTCTCTTTCAATAGGAGTAAGACAGAAATGGATCTCAGTTTTTCATTGTGAATTTCATAGGATTAAAATCTGTGAAATAAGCTAGTGTATCAAAACTTACTACAAAGTCTCTCTTGCCTATAATCTAAACAGGTACCCTACAAATTATTAAATATGAAAAATATCTCATGTGAGTCAAGACAATGATGTTCAGGGGATTGAAATAATAGAATCATTTAGATTGGAAAAGACCTTTGAGATCATTGACTCCAACCATTAAACCAGCACTGCCAACTTCACCACTAAACCATTTCCCTAAGTCCTCATGTACACAACTTTTAAATACCTTCAGGATGGTGACTCTGATTAGTCTGTTCCAATGCTTGACAACCCTTTCACTGAAGAATTTTTTTCCTAATATCGAATTTAAGCTTCACCTGGTTCAACTTAAAGATGTTTTCTCTTGTCCTGTCACTTGTTATTTGGGAGAAGAGACCAACCCCACCTGGTTACAAAACTCCTCTCAGGTAGCTGTAGAATGGGACAAAGTCACCCCCCAGTCTCCTTTTCGCTTGTTGGAAGGTGCAGTTTGTGGGATGACAAAAGCTGTGTCATCCCTCACGTTATAAATTGAGAGTGAGGTAGCAATTGCTAGAGCAAGAGATTGAAGGTCACTAAATTCTTCCATACCTCGATCCTGATCTGTAGGCATTGTAGTGGCTCTATCTGATATTTTTGGACAGCATTTTCATTTGTACCTCTCTTCCACAAAGGGTAGAAATGAAACTGCTGAGCACAACTCAGCGAGAGGCCTGGTTACATTACAGATAAGAGTAGGAGAGCAGGAGTGCACAGTTGCTTTACGGTTCCATGACAGAAAATACTGGTTTGTACACCATACTTTTAAAGAGGCTTAGAAGGCTAGAAGGTAATTTTTATTAGACTGTACATGATAATCTAAGGAGATGGAAGGAACAAATGTCAAATAAAGTATATCTTCCTCTGGGGAAGACTTTAAAATTACAAACTGCAGTGCATTCCTGTAATGGCCAGCTCTCTTTGCTTTTAATCATTTAATAACATCTACTCTTATGAAACGGAACTATGAACATGGAAAACAGATTTGAAGAATGATCTAGGAGAGAAATATAAATGAGTACATATCAGGTTAGTGAAAATATATTCTGGTTCTCTCATGATATTTGGATGGGATTTCAGTTTCAGTAGAGAGTTTTTTTCTAGTCATTAGATGGAGAAGAGCAAAGTTAGTCATCTTCCATGTTATTGCAGAGTATACGGAAAAACCTCAGTGACAAAAATAGTGCTAAACTGAGCAGTCTCACCCCCAATAAATATTATTGGAAAACACCTACATAAAGATGTATTTTTAATTTAAAAGCCTCAATCTGTCATATTTAGCTTTTGAATGTACCAAACTTCAATCATAAGCACAGTGCTGAAAAATGTTAAACCCAGTTTAGCATGATACTCCTTCTGATCATGAGTATCAATAAGAATCTGGGTAGAAGTGTAACAAAATGAAAAGTGGTCATCTGGTTCCAATTTTAGTTGTATTTCCAGTTAAGTTAAAAAAGAACAAAAAAACACAGGTAACAGCCATAGTAAGAAATCACACTTAGTTCCCCAGATAATTGATTCATTACAGGAATATGACTCACTATAGGACTATGATCCAGTGCTTAGCAAATGTTGCAAAGCCTTTCTTCCACTCCAGGTGGTTCTTCATGAGGTCTAACATAACCAAACTCTGTACCTATTATCAGGTGAAAACAGTTGTCAGTATCCACACACTCCAGCATGTGATTAGCAGCAATAATATAGGACTTAATATTCCCTGATGTTGCTCAAATATAATGCTATTTCTGATACAAGTGACTCCATCCAACCAACAGGCAATACACAAAATTTCTATGCATAGAGCTTGTTCTTCTCACTTATATCAAGACAAAGATCTTTTAACTCTTGTTTAACTTGTAACACTAGTTATGTGTCAATAACTTGCAAAGAGCTTATGCACTCATTTTGAGACCACCTAACTATGGAATCATGTGATAATTGAAGTTGTATTGATTTTGGAATAGATCTCTGGACACTATCTGGTAACAGCATTCTTCCCTCTACCTTACGCTCCCAGACAAAGGTCAACACCATTGTATTTAGATAGTTCACCAGAAGTCACACTGCCCACTTCATACAGATAATTTGCTTCTTAAAGAACTCATTATTTAACTCATTATTTGTATTCCTTCTGATGTGGAGAGATGTGAAATCAGATCTTACGCAAGGATATCAAATGTCAAGAAAATTGTTATATCTTTCATTTCTAAAGTTTTCTGAAGCTGAGCAATAATACAATCAAGTTGACAAGATCCTTGAATTTAGAGAAAGAGAAAACAAAGAGTCATGTGACCAAATCCACTGGAGAAAGATCTTGCGTTCTAGTTTCACATCTCAAACTCTTTATTCTAGGAGATCAAAATAATCAGAAATACTGTTGGGAACCCAGCTGAAAGCCGAGATTACACCTTTTTCTCTAATGCCATACCAACTTACTTTTTTGATTTCTGCCATATACATATGAATGAATGACTTCAGTTAAATGACTATGGGTTTAAATTTCTCCTCAATAATTTGCCGCATTTATTTATGTACAATATCTAACATGATGATGAGTCATGATGGTACCTTCTGCTTCCTAAAGAGGTGACTTACAAAAGCAAGAGTCAGGCAAAAATGAAAAAGAAAAACAATGTTGGCTACTTCAAAATATTCCATGGTGGACCACATTTAGGAAAACTCTGTGTGGCTCCCAGGCTTTCAATCATAGTAACACAAGTCCCTTTCTGAGGAATCAGACACAACAACAAGCTATGTCACTACTTCAGAAAGTCAGGATCATACCCAAATGCTCCAAACATATTAAAAAAAAGTCTTCTACAACATAACCCATAAGTGATATGGATTGGAATAAAGTTTTATTAATATTTTACATTCAGTGATCTTCAATTTGAACTATTTGTGTGTTAATGATGCATAGTAGTAAAGCAAACAGAATGCTTATACCTCTATGTTAATTGTGCATTACTCAAAAACTAAATATTAAAAAAAAGAGGCAAATATCAAACTCACAAACAGAAGATCTCAAAACCCAAAAACCTTTGTAGCAACGTGAGAAGTACTGCAATATTCCACAGTGTAATTAGAACAAATAGGTATAATTTGCTACTGTGTAGAAAATAAAACCATTTGGTATTAGGCGATTCTTCCTAGTTGCATTCAGTGAGAAGATCTTGTTCTACTGAAGCACATAGGAGACTGGAAATACTTTGAGGAAACAGAGGAAAAAAAGAGAGAGAGAGAGAAAGAAGCAAAAAACCCAACAGGTATTACAACTGTACCTTGAGTCAAATTTCACAAATATATTCATACATAATCTTGCCCTCCATTGGATTTGTATGGTGGTGTGCTGGTCTGTTCTTCTGTGACAATTCTTACATTCTCATGTGGAACACTGAAAGGAATTTTATAAGACTGACATCTAATACAGGAAATTATTTATACACTAGCCTTGCATTACAATGTCATATGCTGATAATGTGAATCACTATGGAATGCTATTTATTCCAGTACTGCCCTTTCCTAAAATATTTTGCACATGGTACTTGTTTCATATCAAATTTGCTTTTTGGCAGGACGGGTTGTGAATAGCAAATTACCTTGCAAAGAGTCATGTGTTCTCTTGCCAGCGTTGATTCAGGGGAACTTGCACACTTCTGCATTTCAGGCCTGCTTCTATTCAGAGAGTTCTCATAACAGTGAAGTCTTTGGACTTTAATGAAACTCCTTCTCAACCCACACTTTCTCATAGAGGAAAGAATTAAGCTCTTCTAACAGTTTCCTGAACACCGTTTGCTCAATAAGATATATGGTCTTTGATTAATGTTCTAGATTAGGACTGAGGGGCTGTCAAGACTGTGAAATCTTTAATGCAGATTTGTTGAATGGGAGTTAATTCTGTAGCATTTCTGCTGACTAATTAGAGGATGGAAATTTTTAATTCACAGCAATGCTTTTAAAAATTATTGTTATAGCAGTAAATGAAAATATATTTATAGTTTTAACTGAAATCAATATGAGTACCTTTATTATTGTTGAT
This sequence comes from Orthonyx spaldingii, assembly GCA_013397795.1. NCBI lineage: Eukaryota > Metazoa > Chordata > Aves > Passeriformes > Orthonychidae > Orthonyx > Orthonyx spaldingii. Next base: position 386,098 of record VZTJ01005995.1, read on the forward strand.
ATACATAGCATGAACAATACAAAAAGAAAAGGAAAAAAAACCCAAACAATCCCAAAACAAACAGCAAGATCAAACATGAAAACATTATTTCAAGGTATTACCCTTCGGCTTGACTGACTTTGGCTCTTCTTTCTGTTAGAGAAAAAACAAACATCCAGCCTCAGTGTATTATTTAATACCCTTGGAAGGAAATTCCAATTTTCTGAGATCGCATTTCTAACCTGTGAAGGGCATAAAAATACCAAGGACTTCACATTGTGATAAAGCCAAGAGTTGGAGTTGGGAATGTGCCAGACTTTGTAGAGCTGACCTAATGCAGACACCCTAGTCTTGCTTTCAAAACAGTCATGCATGCCTGAGTTCTGTCATTGATAGACAACTTTCTGTTGTGTCTGAATCTGCTGTTGATGACAACATCTTTGTGACCTTCTTTATATTTTTTTCACTATCATACCTATGGTTCTTTCAGGTTGTCCATGTCATGCCAATATCTACATGTGAACAATATGTGTCTTCAGACGTCTCAGCTGTAGAGCAATCACACCTGTCATGCTTTCTGCCAGAAAGATGGTGCCTATTCTGTGATTATTTTAGTTTTTAGAGCAGGGTCCTTTCTAGCTAGACCTTTTATCACCTCTATCCTTAACTACCTAACTTATCAATGATTTTGTAAGAGTTTTGAAACAAGGTGTTGTTTTATATTACTTACATAGGACTTGCTAGACTTAAAGAATTGGTAAAATAATCAGTTTGCTGTTTCTCAATGAAAACAGTTTCTGCTAACCTGAAACTCCAGGGGCTTGTACTTCTTGTTTAAGAAATCTTAGTAATGTTAAAAAGGCAGAAATGAAACAACTATTATCTGCAAAAAATAAATTTCTGACTAATTAGAAGAAGCTGCAGCAAGTAAAAATTCTTCTCTTTGGATATTTCAAAGGTTAAATCAAGATGGAAATAGACATGGAATAAAATGAGACCAGTGAAACAATGGAGACACTGCTTCCCATCTCTGTTAAAGACCAGCTGTTGAGTTATGTGGCTACAATTACGATTTTTTTTTTTTTTTGTAAAGTCTTCTATTAGTCATGAGAATGCACATTAGGAAATAATTCAGTTTGATTTGGTATGCAGGGCTAGGTGGATTCTGAAGCACAGTAGCTGACGAATAAATCAATATGTTATCCATAAACTAAGCTAAGCTAAGCAAGTTTCTTATGGGATCAGTGAGATGCAATAAATACAAAACCCCACAGAACCATTTCATAGTCACTTCATTGTAAAACTACATTTTAATTTCTCATTCCGTCTGCTGTTGCATCCCCATAAAGTGATTTGAGATGCAGTTTAGATGAACAGTGTTAAACAAAATTAAACTCTGTTGTATTACAGCTGTAGGAGCTGCAGATGTTTTTCCACAAAAGAATGGAAGCCTTTTGAAAGTGGTTTCCTAATGGATCCGATGCAACAAAGTGATAATCTCATAATATTTAGTTATAGATATGTTTGATATACATAATATTTAGTTATAGATATGTTTGATATATGCATTTAGTTATAGAGGTGTCTGGTATGCTCCTTGAAATTTTTCCATGTTGTCAAACATTCACGTATTTTTGATTTATCATCATTCCTTACCTAGCATTGGATGGAAGCCTAAATATTAGATACTCAGTTGTCCTGCAGTTACTTAAAATTAAAAAGTGGTGAAAGCCAAATTAGACGAATCAAAATAATGAATTTTTATTGTAGCTATATATCTATATGTAAAATAGGGTTTACACTGTACCTGTGTAAGCATATGCACATTTTATCAAGTGAAATTTACTGTGAGAAAAAATTAACTTTTCTAGTGTTCAGAGAATAAACTGATCAGATTACCAAACTGCAGGCTACTTTTCTCTTTCCTCTGTGAGGACAGAAAACTATTATTTAGGACTTCCGAGAGATACATATGGAGTCTGTGTTAAATTCTCCTTTCCTATTACATAGGTTGCAGGGCCCTGTCTGGACAAGAAAATAAGTTGATCACTATAAGATTGTAAATGTGCTATAACCTGTGTACATTCATTTTTGTATATGTTTACTAGTGAATTGAGGTGCTTTAGTAGGTTGCACATGGCTTCAAGAAGCAGGACCAAGACACTCTCTGTGATAGATACCAAGGACTTACCCCGGAACACAGCCTGCGGTTGTCAGAGCGATATGCTGCAAGTTGGTGAGTGCTGAATCCTAAAGCAAATAGCAAATCCTCTCCTCTCTTACTCATATTCACTGATTCATAACCTCACCTATATGAACATATATATATAAATTAAAATGCATTAGTTTATGTAATTTCTTCATCTGCCTACTGAACAGTTTGGTAAAGAAGAACCATTTGCTTGCAGTTGTATAAAAGATGCTCTGCTGAGAGGAATTTCTTGTCCCTGAGAGGTTTAAAACCAGAAAACATAGAAGAGCACTGCTAACAGGGACTTGACTGCACTCTTGACTATGCAAAGGCATTATTCTGATAATTACAGACTAAAATTCTCAAAAAAAAAAAATGGAAAAAAAAATGGTAGATTGTGTGCATTCTTACAGAGTCTGCTGAAAAGAACTGGTATCATGGCAGCAGTTTCCCTATCTTCTACAACCATTCATGTATCAGGTTTTTTCATTATCAGGTCTTTTGTTTTTCACTGTCTGTGGCATCCAAATAAGGACTCTGTAGAGCCTTCACATTCTTTGTGAACTCTTTAGTTAGGGTTGAGTCTAAATATAAAATGAGCATGCTATTTGTAAATCATGCAAAACCACAATGTTACAGAAGATTGATGTTTGAAGTTTCATCAGCACCTGAGAAATATCAAGGTTTAATTAACAAGTCATGCAATGGTGTATAGAGTCTTTGAATATTTATGACGACATTATAATTTTTGGAAGAGACCAAGACAAGCATGACATGAAACTGGGAAATATTTCAAAATGTTTTAAACAGAAACATTTGCTAGAGGATGCAAAATTAAATGAATTGAGGCATTGATTTTAAAATTTTAGAAAAATAGAATGACCAATGAATTTTTAAGTGATTGAAATTTGTTTTCCTAGTGAATAATTTTTTGGGATTTATCTGTTTTACGTTATCAGATATATAGCACATGCAAATTGACATTCCTAGGATTTGATTTGTCCAATTAAGTATGCAAAATGAGGAAATATACTCAGTAAGACTGTAAATATATCCCTAATTCCACCTACAAGTGTGCATTATTGCAGGGGAGATAGTCCCTGTAGCTTGTGGCAATATGTGCACCTACTAGAAAAACAAATGAAAACTCTCACTGCCCAATCTTTTTTATTCCATATAAAAATTTCAGCCCTATCCAACCGCAACCCATATTTCTCTATATGAATTGTGGCTTGTCTACTGGTTTAAAAATTCTTCTTGTAACCTGTACAGAGCTGATTATCTGACACGCCTTGATCCCTTGATTTAAAAATTGTAATCCTATTTTATATGAGAAAAAGGAAAATAATCCGTGGGCACTAGAGGAAGAACAGATTGAATAGGAAGCAAAAAAGGAGTTTCCTAGATCACTTACTTTTTCAGCCAAATATTAATCTTTTAGGTTTTTTGACTTCTCACAAGTAAATTAGGGTCAGGAATAGATTTACTAAAAGTTTGAAATAAATAAAGATTTCACCTTTTAAAGATAATAAAGATTTCACCTTTAAATGTTTTTGAGTCAGAGCATGTATAACTTCATCTTTTGAAAGGCAGAAATGTATTTTTTTTAGATAGTATATTTATTTTGAAAATTTTACTCAGTCTCAGTGTTTAAAGATTTCTAAACAGATCTTTATATTCATAATAGTAAGAAAACTTGTGCTATTCTTCACTAATGGTCCAGATGATTTATTTTGCCTTTAGCACATATCATTTACAGATGCTGTGAAAGATGTATTTTGCTTGAAATTACCTGAGACAAGATTTTATTCAGAGAAGAAATATGTGTAATTTGACTGAAAGAGCTAGCAATTGGTTAAAACAAGAAGGAAAGGAGGGGAGGAGATGGCAATAATAGCTAATAGAAAAAGAAAAAAAAAATCCCTCTCATTATAGCAAAACCAATTTTTTTTTCTATTTTTCCTTTTCAGATCAAGCTAACCCTAGGTATCCTTCATTGTATCAAACATCATTATTAACAAAAAAAAAATTAGCTATTGTGAAGATGCAGAATTGAGACAAAAACCTACTTACAACATTATAAAATTAATTCTGTATCTCATGTGAACCGTTCCTGTTTTCTCTTTCACTTTAGATGACACTAACTATGCTCAAGGGAAAAAAAAGTATTTTGAAGCCTGCTACTTACCCCAACAGAAAACATCCATGTGAAATTAAAAAACATTAGAAAAGATAAAGCAGATAATTTTGTTCTTGAATTCTACTCTCCCATACATCCTTGCTGTGGAAAAAGACTGACCTATCATCTTATCTGTTGCTCAAAGAATTGAATTTTCTGGCATGGAATTTTTGAAACCTTTGATTTTATATTGCCTTCCTAGCCATAGGTCAGGGACACTGTTACAGAAGATGAACCCTTTTTCTTGTCAAAGTTGGATGTTTTATAGAGACAAAGTAAAAAACAAAGGATAAACAACAGAATTAATAAAAAGATGTGCAGAGGAAAGAATATATATTAAGGAAAGACCAACAGCATGAAATCTATAGCCAAAGTGTTACTCAGGGGTCATAAAATTGAAAAGAATATAGTGATGCAATTCTGTCTCCTGTCAGACTGCTATTGTATGTTTGGACTTTTTTTGTTTTCCCCTAACAATTCTGTACTGCAAGGTTAATTGCTCTTTGCTTTTCACATTCACTTTGGACAACTTAGGATCCAGGACAACCTTGATAAAATTCCACAATTCCCATATTAATCATGGCAAGCTGACAGTACTGCGCAATGTTCAAATCCCTCAAAGGATTGAAATCATAATTTCCAATACAAATTAAATAATATCTTGAACATTTGGAAGGTACTGAGTGGCTTGAAAATGGTCTTTGAGTGAATTTTATTAATGACAGTCTACATATTCTGTTATACAAGCATATAATTTTATTTGCATATATAACATTTGAAGTAATAAATATTAAATTATTTAGATAATCCTTTTTAATGTTCAGAATTGTAAGGAGTGTAACTATAATTCAGCATTGGTAGTCAGTTAGTGAATAAGAGACTGTAAAAGAGACTTCAGATACAGAAGAAAATATTTGCCTTTACTCCTCTGATCTAGAAGAGGTATAAGTCAGAAGGACATTACTGGCTATGAGAGCTTAAATTTCCAAATTTATTATGATCTCGCTGAACCCTCACTCTCCACAGATTTTCCATATTTTCTTGATGCTGCAGATATTCTTGCTGGATTTTTTAAGGGACTAGTTCAAATGAGATATGGTTGTTCTGTAATAAGGTAGGGTACCTTTGCAGATGGAAATGCTGTCCCTGTACAGGATTGCAACAAGCTACTGAAAATGTTAAGGATGTTGTAGATGGCAGACAACCCTTTAGAGGATTCTCAAGTGGCATGGAATGCTGAATATTTATCATCATACTTTATAGTATTTTACAGGTCGGTCTGCATGATATAGGCCATAGCTGTCTGTAATTCAGATTTTGTAAGAACATATAAATGTAAATAAAGATGGACTGATATTTATTCTTTTGTATTCAGTAATATAGTGTTACTTTCCTTTCATTAAATACAAACTCCTCCTTGGCTTTATATCAAATAGGGAGTTAATGATTCATTTTGCTTTTTTCCAATATATGAATTTTTGGGGATTCTTTTGGTCTATATGTAAAATTTGCTTCCAAAATTTGGTACTGAATATTTGACTGTCTTAGAGAGATGACAGAACACATTTTCTGCTCGACCAACATAAGAACTAAGAGACAGTAGAATTGCTTCACTTTATGTCACCTTCTATTTTATTTTGATGGCATTAGTATGAGCAAAATAATCCAATATTCAATCATATGTACTATTAGGGAAAATACATTCATTCGTGTTGATGTCCCTCATTGTGCTTCATGTACTCTAGGAACTGAACATTCAATAAAATATTTATCAAATGTCTAAAAAAATATTGTTATGCAGCAAGTGGTTACTAAACAAAATCTCCTTCAGATAAAGCAGTTAGCTTTTCCCCTGTAGTGTCTGAAATCATTATCCTGGTTCCAGAGTTTAGTCATGTTTTAAAGAATCATTTTTAACAAGTAGTTGCTCCTTGCACTTATACTTAAAAACACGGTGGAGACTCATAAAAGGCAATTCTCACAACTGTGGAGGTGTCTAATTTAATGAGAGATTTATCAGTTGAAGGGTGTCAAGCAGCAGTATCAAGTGACCTCCCTCAGGAATGAAATTTAGCACAAAGTTTTAAAGCTACAAATCATTTGTAGCACAAGGGCCTGGTTACATTTTTGAATAGAAAAGCTGCTTATTCACAAATAGTTCTGAAATGAAAAAAGGATGCAAACAACGCTGAATATAGAGAACCTGCAAAACTAAAAATATGAGAAAACATGGACAGAGACAGATTATGACACTGGGGTGAAAAAAAGCCAAACGGCTAGTTGAATAACAAACTTCAAGATATATCCTTCTTTAAAATTATTTTGGTGATTTTATTATCAATGAAAGCAAGAGTTGTGCTTCTATTTTGTATTTCTCCTTTCTTTTGGTCCTTTTTTTTTTTTTGCGAAAGAGCAATGTGCTGCACCTGGACTGGGCTTAAGAGATTTTCTTCCCAAATAATGCTGCAACTGAACAATTAGTGAGGTCTGATGGCAGCTAATTAGCAACTATGAGGTGGCAAAACTGATGAAGAAATGAGGTAAGGTATTCCTTCAGCTCAAATCTATTACCTAGAATGAAATTATTTCCATCCTTCTCTCCTTTATTTAGCTATAAGATCTCTGGTGGTATGTTAGATGTGCCTGATCTCACATTTTGCATCACAAAACAATAAATGTTGTTGTTCTTTTAGTTTATGTAGTTTATCACGCTTTGTAAAATTTATTATGGCTTTCATTTTAAAATATAAAAATAGTGGCTGTGTGTCATTGAAACTTTGCACGGAAATATCCACACACAAATACATGAACCATTCCAAGACCCTTGTCAACATAGTATCTTAAGCAGGAAGACATTTTGAGAAAACAGATTGGTTAAAATTCCTATAAGTTTTTGTATGAAAAATAAGAATTAAATATATTTGCTTTGTTAAGAGTATAAAAATCAATGAAGGCTACAGGTAGATTATATGAGTGGATGGGAATTTATTGAAAAGTTCATGAGGTGGTTTTAATCTTGAAAGATAAGGAATTTTTAATAAGAGATTTATAAGATTAATTTGCTTTCAATTGGAGGATTTTGGTAGCATTTTGAGGAAGGTATTGCAGCTCCAAAAATTTTTATGACTTTGTAAATTGTAGGCTCTTAATAAAATTACAGATATAAAGGATACACCTACAAATTAAAGAACATCCATGAAAAACATCAAAGGTTCTCTAAAACATGTTAGTATGTTAAAAAAATGAAGAAGAAAAAAACTAAGAAAAGAAAAACTAAAATATTCTGCTTATCATCCTCTTATAGTAGTTTTTCACAAGGAATTCTAAAACACCTCAGAGTTAATATTAAATATTTTACTCTAATACTATGAGAGAAATGACTCAATCCCACCTTCCAATTTCCTATTTAACTTTTGATCATATCTTCCTTAAGAAGTAGTAAGCCTGTAGTAGCCAACTTTTATACTCTTCATGAAGAATTAGCAGAACTCACGAAACTGTTATTAAACTCTCTGCTGTTGAAAGAGCACTAAAAAAGTTTGTTGTAAAACACATCAGAATTCTTATATAAACTATGCAAATAAATGCATCTTTCTTTCATTATCAGGATGGTCTAGAACAATCTGTACATCAGATACTCAGGTTATGATGCTGTCAATCACATTCTGTCCGGAGAGTCTTACATCTCTCTAACCTCATCCATTTCATCCTTGACGATGTCAAAGTTACTTTTCACAACAACATGTTTTTTCACGTTATGACAGATAACTGATTGTCTCATCATATGCTGAACTTTTAATAAGCCACTTTGATCAAGAGATGTTTGAATAAGTTCAAAAGATATTTGAATAAGTTACCATAAAGTCCATGATGCAATGCATCTACAAAACATCCTATCTTTTGCATAAAATTTGGATTGCATGTCTATTATTGCAGCCAAAAATTAATGACCATTATATCTCTATGAAAATGTATGTTATATATTTTTCCTAGGGACAGTGGTCAGCATACATGAAATGATAACCCACAGTACACTGTTAAACTTGCATAACAGTACACTTACATAAAGCCAAGAGCTGTGTGAAACACCCTGAAGTATGCTCTATACAACCTTAGACACAAATACTCTTCATAAACTATACCGGAAAAACAACTTGAAAGAAAATTTTTCAGAACCATTACTGGAATCATCTCTTCATTTACACACCAGAGACAAATGCCTTAAATGAAGTGGGTTGTCCAACATACCAGATGCCCTCTGGCTACATTTGAAAGTGAAATGAAATAAATTCTATTTATGAAAGAGTGACCACCTCTTCCTACTTTTTGTTTGAAACAAACGACCAAGCGGACTTGGCACTGGAACGTATGCCTTCAGTGGTCCTTTTGAATTAATTTCTTGAACCGAAGAAGACATGTATAAGAATCCTATGCCCATAACATATTCCTTTGTGTCTATTTAATTGTGGTCTCAACAATGTATTTGTTTATACAGTGGCATAAATTAGATTTACATCAGACTGGTTATTTGAATCTCTTCATATTTAAGATGCTCACACACTACGTTTGCACAAGTTGGGTCTGTAACTCTGCTGACATTAATTTGCAAGGACTAGGGTTTCAGAATATTTGAAAATCAGTCTTAATAGGTTTTTCCATCTGTTCTGGTTTTAGATTTTACAATAGTCAAGAGTTTTGTGCAGTGCACTGTAAATTTTGCTATGTCTTTCTCCTTAAAATACAACTAAAGCATGTCTGACTGAATTACCCAATGAGATGCCTAATACAGTCATTTGTAGGTTTTGTATGTAAACACACTATCCTAAATTATACACAAATATTTTCTTATTGATATACAATTTTTGCCTATAAAATTTAAACTGACACATTTATACAACATGAGTTTTGAAATAATTTACAGAACAAAATAAAATGGCCTTATCTCCTTGAGGTATAAAAAAAATGTAGTATACTGAAATATGCCCTATAATCCAAAGATTCATATTGTACTTTGAAATTATCATTCAATGAAATTGAATTTGTTCTTTATCAAGTATTCAAAAGATGCTTCTAATACCCATCACATTCACTATGTTCAGACTCATATTATTATAATGTAAAAACTTATAAAATATTTATAAGGAGATGGTGCAACAGTACTTTTTAATTATGTTTATGTCTTTCTGCTTCATTTAAAATATTTATTACACCATGAGAAGATATTTAAATTTGGAGAGAGTGAGAAAGAAATATAAAGACTTTGTAAAGCTTATATAGATTATGCCAGCATCAATATCTTGCATTATTTTATCTAATTAAAGCATATTGTGGAGAGTTAATTGGAAAAATCCTTGTAGGTTTTTTTTTTTTTTTTCTGTAAGAAGTAAATCCTTTACAATTTCCAAAAAAAAAAAAAAAAAGAAAAAAAAAAAAAGGGGGTTGGCATTATTAGAGGAGAAATCAATTATTTTGTTGTTGTTTTTCTCTTGAAATGTTTGTGTTCTGTAAGCTTTCAACAGAGTGTTTCATCAATGATTTTTCCTATCTGTTTCATAGTGTAAAGAAAATCCAGGATTACTTGAACTCATATACAGAACTCCATCCAAAGAATCTCTAAAGTCCTGCAGAAACTTGGATACCATAGTTTCCATATATCTTTTATCAATAGAAGACAGCCAGAAGTAAGGCAGATCTCAACACACCCAAGATGCCAAATTGATTACAGGTTTACACTTGGAAATAGAGCTCTTTATAAATAAAATACTCTATCTAGTTCTGCAGCTGGGTGATTATATACTTAAAGAACAGAAAGTGCACCTAAAAAAGAGAAAAAAAGAGCTGGTTAGGTTTTTTCTTTCTTTCTTTCTTTTTTTTTTTTTCTTTTTTTGGTCTGGTCCCTTGTTCTACCAACAGAACAAGAGGGGGATTAGACATATCTGAGGTGCTCCACTCTATGAAGTTTTGAGCAGAATGTGAGTGTCACAGTCATGACCAGGATTACAGGATATTGGAGTCACACTTAGGAGAAGGCTGAGCTGAGAAAGTCAGTTTCAGGGCAGGACACACTGAAGTTCAAAAGCTGAAATCAAGAAGAAACAGTCCAAAGAACTAAGATAAGAGATAATTGAAGTCATTACTGAGCAGTAGGAAGTGGAGTCAGAAATCCAACTGAGAAAAAAGGCAAAAATAAGGACTCCAACTCTGCCATTAAATTCTAAGGATACTTTTTTTCCCCCTAGATACTCATGTGGTATCAGTCTAATGATCAGAAGATTTTACTTGATGCTACACCATTTTCAAGTCAAAAGTTGCATGGTTGCTGGGCACTCTTCATGACTTCTGTGTCCTGTACTCTGGTAGTGGATAAAAATTCATAATTCATTGTAATTTTCTTCCAGTGTGGAAAAGTGATGGTATGAGAACTTTAATACCCATACATCTTTCTATTATAGCTTAGATGGGAAGATATAAATGAAGGTATTTTAAAAATCAATTGCATCTTGCATTCAATAGCTTAAGGTTTTTTGCTTGATATGATTGCATATGATCAATTTAAACATTTTACTAAAACACTGAGGTTTTTCCTTCTGAAACTTGTTTGGTTTTGAGATCAGCTGTCAAAATGAGAAAGATATGCCAGTTGAAGTGATTGTTTAAATTGGGTTATTTGTTTGAGACTTTTTTGAGGCTTTTGGGTAGGATTAATTGGAAATAGGAAGCATGCCTTCAAGACAGTGATCCAGAAAGTCCTCTTCCAGAATTCTTGGAGCCAAGAAGCACTTCAAAGCAAATAGATGCTCCCTACAAATAAAATTCTGAATTATAGACATTAGAAGATTAATGGATGTTGATTGAAAAGAATAGCTATATTTTCAAGTGGGAAAATAAAGGAAAAATGAACTAGTCTTTAAAAGTCAATTCTACAGTAAGCCAGAAACACTTGAGACTAGACAATAAAAAGGTAACACATGTTATCTCAAGGAAGATTATCCATGTGAGGTATTAGGAAAGTTAATGTGCTAAATTCAATCTCATTTAATTTGTGTGTTACTGGCATTTTTAGTGATAAAAGCATATTCCGTTTGTATGGACCAGACTGACTGGAAACTGACAGTTGTTTCACTGAATTGAATTAGATGAGTCATCCAAATGCATCAGCAGTAAATGTGCCTCTGCAATTTTTAAAGCTTCCAAGGCTTGATGTTACCTTTATACTACATAGCAACTTATCCAGACTAAGTAGTAGTTACAGGACAGCCCCTCAAAGTTCATTGCCCTTCAGAGATATTCCTCTAAATGAACTTGTTTGGATAAAGAAATCACTGAGTAAAGTAGGTCTTGAAGACCTCAGAACATTTGAAGGAAAGATGAAAAGAACTCTGCAGCACTGCTTGTTTTCACCAGCTTCCATTGCAGAATCCTTCTACTGGCATTGACCCTCACACAAATATGAGAGATGATATTCTGCCACTGTCTTAGGAAACTGAGAGCTCTGAGGGCATACTAAGTACCAGGAAAAACTTTTTAAAAGAGTAGAAATTAGATATCCACCAGAGGCCACACAGCCATTTCCACTTTGCTGTTTCATCTGCATTGATTCCCCTCCTTCCAAACAGATGAGAGACTCATCAGGATCAGGTATTTATATAGTAGTATATCACACATTCAGGTGCATCAGAGTTCTGTCCCCCCTCTCAGAAATCAAAAGTCTAAAATGTGCCAGTTCTTGCAGATCTGACAGTTAATGTCAAAAGTAAATAGATTTTTAAGGGAGGAGGTAAGGGAAAAATCAGTGTTTAGCAAAAAGTTTAAGTCAGTCATATGTTATTATCTCAAGCAGAATGATCTTGGGCCAATATAATGAAGGTAAGTTACAATTGACTTTGAAAGGATTAACTTATACTCTTGAGTCTCCTCAGATGTAGAGCTAATAGAAAGTTGTCTGGGTACTTGAGTTTTCACGTCTTACAGCTCAACCAGAGATTCAAAAGCTAAATCAAACACTCTGGGACACCTGGGAGAACTCAGAATGCATTCAGCAGTGAGCTGGTTTTTCTGATCAGGAGGGTTTTTTCCCATCTATAACAGTGTGGATAGTGATCGTCATTATTCTCTGTTAATGCTCTTCTTCTAACAATTACCCAAATAATTCAGCACAAATTAATTATATTAGTTAAATGTTACTAATTCTACCCTTTCAGTATCCAGCAATTTCACAAGAAATGGAAGATTATTTACAGTATTTATGATGCTTTGTCACTGCAGTATCAGAGCTCCTTATAGTTTTTGAGAATATTGATCCTCACATCATGTCATTTGATGAAGAATGTAATGGGGGAGGAGGAAAGATTAAGTTTATCTGGTCTCTGCTCCAGGCTTCGCATGTATACTATATACTAACAAATTCTCTGATAGAAAGCAATTTAGCAAGAGGAACAAACAATAGATCTCAGGATTTCCTGTGGAGTGCCTTCAACTGGGGCTCAAGATGTTGCTCAGTTTTGTTCAGGCTCTCTCTGATCCTGTAAATTTACTTAAGCGTGCTTTTAGACTGTAAGTTGGAGCCTGGACTGTGGTCCAACACACCTGTTCTCCTGAGGAAAAAGTGACTGATGCCACACCACGGAGTGACAGCTGCTCCACTAGAAGCAGTGCAATCCATACCTCCAGCCCTTGTGCTGGGTTTGGCAGGGGAGGTCAGGCTGCTGTACAAGACTTCAGCCGAGGTGGCAAACACAGCTGTGCAGTTCTGTAGACTGTCTGCATGCTCTTGCACCTGATCTGTGGGTTGGTTGGAATTTCAGAGATGAGCCCCCTCACTGCCCTAGGAGCATATGAGTTATTAGCACAATTGTGAATAGAGCTAATGGTGATCATAAGCTCTTTGGAGAAAAAGAGTATGACATCTGTCAGGGGACAGCCTGTGAAAGAAGAGACAGGGAAGATTGCTTGGATGCAATAAGCCGATTTTATTGATACAGAGTAGAGTATTTATACCTTTTCAGCAGTAACTAAAAATAGATCTTCATATAAGCAGCAATCACTATAACAACCTTATCTATGTTTCTTAACAATATTGCAAAACTAACAGCTAGCACTAACTAGCACAGGTACATACCAAGCATGCCTTTTTCACTTATACTAGTTATTTTGTGGTAGGCCACACGGCCTGCCACGTTTTGCGACCTAGGACCGTTAGTGTGTTCACTTCTGACATGAGTTCTGCAGTACTCTCACTCCTGCTTTCTATCTGTATCTCTACAGACATCTTCATATAACAGTGTCTGTTATCTGCTGTGAGTTTCGGCAACTGAATTTCAAACAAAATGTCCAGAAATTTCATTGTCTAAACTCAGAAAAATGTTAAAGTCCCACATATTCCCTTATGCAGCTCTTCATGACAGGATTTAGGTAATTTGTAGCATTGCTACCTGTAATTTCCATTTGCTTTAGTCCTTCACTATTGAGGCCATTTGAAGTATTTTTCTTCTTGTTTTACTTTGTAATGATGATGAATTTCTGTAAAGCAGATGACATACATGACCCAGACTATAGTTGGTGAGGGATCTGAAATACATGTCTCAATCATACCCTAATAGTTCAGTGATGAATTTTGATGATAAGTGGCAAACATAAGGTTAAGGCTGATGTCAAGATTTGGTACCTAAGTAGGTCTCTAAACACATAGATTCTGATAAAATACTGTTTGCTGTTAGTTTCCATGGTTTGTTTTTTCAAAGAATTTAATTTAGCTGGTTAATGCCATCTGTACCTCAAATAAAGCACTATGGTCTTTCTAAATATTAATTTAGAAGTGTTATATGATATGCCTCAAATGTATAGGTCATTCTTTCAAGCGTTATTAATCCCAGTATTTTAGAAACAAAATTTCTAGAGCCTCACAGCCTTAGCAGAACTGTAACCGGAGACAAAGATTGCTGAGGTTTTTTTCTTGCCCCTGAGATTGTCAGTGGCCAAATTGGCCTCAAGTATTGGGCCCTGTAAGGCCGTCCTAATTTGCAGTGCTATTGGTCCTTAAGCAAGTATGCAGCTAGCAGAGGCTTAAAAACACATTTAAATTCTGGACCAAGTACACTTAAAGTTGGGAAAATAACTAGACAAAGAGGTTTTTAAAATCAATCCCTTGTTGCCAAAAGTGTCACTTTAAAACCAATTTACATTTCTCTGGCAGTGCAGGGTAGCTTTATTGGACCAGGAAGAATAAGACATCAAATGGAACTAAAAATTGTAAGACATAAATCCACATAGCAAGTGTGTGACTGAATTTTTTCTCCTAGTTTTGTAATAAGCTCAAGCCTGAAGATGTAGATAAAAAACACTTCTTGATATGAGTGAACTTCTCTGGAAGATGTTTAGTGGTACACAAGTTACCAGATTTTAGACAGAAATATTGTGCTGAAACTTTATACTTTGGTTACAGGGAGCTCCATATATTACTGTTTATGAGCCCCTTTTGTCCTTCCAGTCTGCAGAAGAACAGAGATTTCCATCTCATGGTGACCAGTTGAGGGGTATGAAAGCATTAATTTCATTGTACTTCCTTTGAAGAGTTCGATCTAAATTCAGCATTGGAACAACTTGGTATATTGTTTCTGACATCCTTGTGCATTCACACTCCTTTGCATAATGCTCTTTATGTCTTCATCACATGAGTCAGCCATAACTACTATGCTTTCTGAAAATCAACTTCCCTGGCTGAAATCACAGTTAAAAATACGTCTTGAATGCATAAGTAGCAGTTAACATCTCTAAGCCATGTTTGTACCTCAACCTGCTGCATGTTCTTTGAATGAACATTAAGTGGAATTCACGGTGGGGCAGAAGCAATGAAAGATGAACCTTGTTAATGAGCAATGCCTCACTGCCTCTGCCTTGATTAATGTCAAAGACTGTTGATTAAAAAACCCTCTTTCATGTTCTCTTACTGACTGATTTCTAAGCATCAATTAAAAAAATCTCATGAGAATAGTATTAATAATGGCGTGAAATTCTGCCTGACAGAGAGGGTCAGTAACAGAGCCTCTGATGCACCTGAGTCTCAAAAAGGGGGCTTGAGTGAAGATTAAATTGAGGCTATAACTCAGAGGCCCCTCTGATCTCAAATTTGCTGTATTTATGTATTTTCTTTCAATTATTCATGATTTTCCTTCGGAATACAACAGACAAGTCCTACAAAAGTAAAACATTTTTCCAAACTCATCAGAATTTATTCCAGGAGTTTAGATTCTTCCCATAGCATTTTCCTTATTCTCTTTTCCTTTGTCAACTAGAAAAAACACATAATGGAAAGGTCTTTGTGAAGATCCAATTAAGTGTTGAGGAAATATCATAACAGAGAACTTTTTTCTTCTCTGGATATATTATTTTCTTACAAGCTTAATTCCTTTTCAAGTTCTTTTCTCTGTGCATGCATGGAGGATACCTGATAAACCCTGAGAAGACTTATAAAAGTTCTATTTTCACTGAATCCCTGCATTTTTTTCAAAAGGAGCAAGGAAAAAGATTTATTTTCTCTTTTAACACTAACTCTTCTGTTGAGAAGACAAATAGAAATGAATCTTCCTTAGCTCACTAATATATTTGTAAACAGCGATTCAAATATGCTTCCCTTTTCCTGTGTTTGGCTGATTGACAGCTTACAGGCAGAACCATCAATTCATTTGAGCAACTGAGAAAGAGCAAGTAAAATATCATCAAGTGAGAGTCAGAGCACTGGCTCCTGGTGCTCTTCAGTTGTGCTGCTAAGGCGAGGAAGAAAGATGTCCCAATGGCCTGAGAAATTTGGAATAAATGAAAGCCACCTCTTCTTCTTTGTGATTGCTGCCTTACCTCCTGGAAAAAGAAGACATAAAAGGTGGATAAGATGCACAGTTTTTCTGTAGAGGACAAAAAAGCCAGAAAATATCTTTTAGAAAAAACAGATTCTTGGGAAAAAAACTCAGAAAGCAACAAGTGTGAGTCAAAGTAGGGAGTTAGGCAAGAAATGCAGTGCACTGTGTATGTTTTTAAGTGTAAGACACAGTAAAGACAGCAAAAAAGGTTTTTAAAAAGAGAATATCAAAACTTTTCTACAGAGCTTGGTCAAATGACTCCACTTACTCTTTTTGTTTCCTATTGTTTTTGTCTCGGATCTTTCTTTCTGTTTTTATTGTTTCTATTTCTGCTGCACTCCCTTCAGATATTCTGGTAATTTATTCACTTTGATTTTCTCCTAGCTAGCCTTCGGACTGCTGTTTGCAAACTCTGCCTTTACTATAAATCTAATGAAATTATCTTGACCCCAAATAGACTTTGTAGAGTGTCCCAGCAAAGTTGGTTGTTTCAAAGAAAAGAGAAAATATGTGAGAAGCCAATGCAGAACAAATAAGTTTTATTTCAACCATTTCCATTTACCAGTGTACAGTTTTTGCAGTTGGAACCCAAACACAAATTTGTTCAGCTAACACAAAGTTGCTAAGAGCAAAAGCTTTTCTCACTAGTGTCTTCTGGGGCACTTCTTATTTCCTGTTTCTAAAACAACCTTTTCATGGCTTTTCATGCCCAGCTCTCCTAATAGAAATTGCTAACTCATAGTTCAAATACTCTGAGCCAAATGTATCCCTGGTGTAACTCCATAGTCTTATATCTGACCCTCTGTGCTCAAAACTGCTTCATGACACATTCAGACTCCTCTTTGTTCTACACTAGCTGGCATTCTTCAGGAACTATTGCACACAGGGATATTTCCTGCTGGTAGACTCATGCCAGCTTTGTGAAGTACTTGGCAGTAGCAGAGGATCATTTGTAAAATTACTAGCCCACTTTTATCTGTTCGCTTACAGCATTATTTGGTTAAGTGGCCCATTCTCTGAGAAAACTGAGCAGAGTACAATTCTGCTCTTTGTTACAACAATTGAGCAGTGTTGAAGCTTTCCTATTGAGCATAAATGCAATACGATGAAATATAAGTACTGTGCCATGGAAAATTTAAGACAATGTGTTTTTTCTCCTCAGACACACTGTTCTGTTTAATTTATCCATGCAGCACAATGGTGACTGATTTCATCCTCTAGAGAAATCTGTCTAATTCCATTTGTGTAGGAACCTTCAGGAACAGAATTCTATCTTACAAACTTTAGAGATCTAACCTGCTTTCATTGTAGGAGCAATTGTGTACCTATTGAGTAAAATAAGAGAGAAGAGTTTTCCCTCTTTTTAACTACTGCTTTCAAAATAATTTCCATCCAGGCACCCATTACCAAGTCTTAACAGAAAAATTTCGATTTCACTTAACATTTCAGCTCTGTACTCATAATGAATAGTGTTATGCCTTTGCAATTGTTACTTTATGTAGTATTTGTACTAGAAGTATCATAAGAAAGTACCAGATTGAGTTTTATATCCTATTTGAGTAGGATTGAAAATTCAGGTTCCATTTGTCTCCCTCAAGGTCTGCCTTATCTGAATATATAATGTGTGCTTAAAAAAACCCAGCAAAATATGTTAACATGACATTTAAATAAATACACATAATTTAATAAGGTTTGTCAGGATACTACGATCAAAAGTATTCTTGATAGTCCCAATGACAACACAGAGTTATTTTAATGACTCAGAGATGGTAATCTTAATGCTTAACCAAGACTCTTAGATCACATTTTGTCTCAGAAAGTGGGAAATGTGGCTAAGCTGGAGGCATCATGAGTGCTGCTGACATTTGTAGGCAGAATACACACCAAGTTGTTGGCGAGATCAAATGTGGTTACTATTTATAATACAATCCCTTTGCAGTATTTGCCTTCCACTCCAGCCTTGCAGCACTTTGGGGTACGCAAGGGGAGAAAAAAAGAAGTTGCAAGAATATGACTGTTACCACACTTCTAAAATCTCCTTGGGCTGCTGAATGCTGGTGACTCTATCCCCTTTATGTCCTCAGGAATTTTGATCAATTATGTCCTCTTTCACATATAATGAAGCAAAAGAGAACTTAGTGGATTTTCCTAGGTTCTGTATTACTTTTTGAGAAAGTGAATGAAATATGGGAAAATTGTTAAGTAGATAGCTAATGCAGGAACATCAAAAAATCTTTAGACTCTGACAGTCAGTTCAGGACAACTTTCTCAAGCACTTTCTCAGGACTCCAAGTTTACTTTCAAAGTAGAAACAACAAAACTCATAGATGCTTTCAAATATGTGAAATTAAATGATAGAACATAGTCCTTCCCATGGCCTTTTTTAATATATTAAAATATGTAGTGATGAATGCAATATAAGAACTTGATGAAATCTAAGGGCTGCAAAGGCCTATAATGTACTTTCCACTATTTCGGTTCTTTTAATAAAAACACTGAGATTTCTGGTGTAATTCACCTGACCAGCAACTGTGGAAGTTGATCCACAGGAAGCTTACATTTGGTAACAAATTTTTATACAGTATGAAGAATATAAACAGAAAGACAAAGAAAACTGTGATTCTGGAAAAATCTAAATTCTTGAAGGATCCCATGCTACTGTTCTAGTGCAGGAAAAATGGTTGGCTGCAATGGAATGTTCTATCATAAAATTTTCAGCTAACTTGCTCACATTGGAGAAATTCAGTGCAAGGCACATCAAATAACAGTACTGAAAGTCATACCTGTGTTTTCCGCAAATGTCCCCAGATTACTCAAACAACTATAAAATGGAGTCTGCTTGCACACATTTCCTACTGTGCAAATCTGTTCACCTCATGTTAATTTCCTTCTACTGTGAATGACCAAAGGCAACCATTAGCAGCAAGATTAAGGGAAAAGATTTTCATAAACAAGTAAGCTAGCTCCAGCAGGAGTGCCCTGATTCAGTATATCCACAAAAGAATTCTGAAATACCTCATGAGAGCTAGAATTATTTTTTTAAGAGCATTTCATAATTTTAGCAACTGTGAATGTAGATTATTCTACTGCCTATTGGCAAGAAGTCTAATTTCCCATCCCTCAGTAGAATGTAATATTCAGCCACATGGAATTTTTTTCATTTTCATTAATACTCATTTCTTCATAAACTGACTCATGCCTGCTCTATTGTTTTTTTTTTTTATTTTTCACCCCTGGAGAAACTGGAAGGTTCCCAAATGTAGGTGCATGCAAAAAAAAAGAAGAAGGTTGTAAGTATTCAAGTATCTTCCATGTGACAAATTATATCATTAGCAACAAAAATTCCTTCAATTCCTCTTCAAGATTATGATTCTTGCTTTCTTGCTATTAGTTGTCTTGTAAAGTAGTTTGTATAATGATCAGTTCTAGGCATTGTGTGCACAATTCTTGATTTATTATGAATATTAACCTAAAATAATATTTTAAAGTATTTTCATAATAATTTTATTTATAAATATTTCTTATTTCACTTTACAGCCATATGGTAACACAATAGCTACTTGTTTTCAGCATCAGGACATCAGCTATTCAATTTGACTTCAGAACATTTGCCTTTACTTATTTTACATTTCCTTCAGCTTCCACAGCATTTACAAAACCCTGATCTCCATCAGTAAAGCTACAAAACAGTGAACCATGATTCCCATTAATAATTTCCTCTCCTGAAGAAGCTGCTTGGGACACAAACCCAATTAGTTCTCACAATATTTCCCATGACAGATTTTACTTTTCAAACCAATCCCTTTCAGACCCTTTTCATCTAGGTCTTTTATGATACTAAACTGTTCTGTGGATTCATTCTGCCTGAGTCAATTATAGGAAAGTGGGTGTTTTTACTATCTCTTACTTTCTACTATCTCTATCTCATTAGTGTTGCACCTTACTAAGCAAGTCTAAATACAGACTTGGGTGTGGGTTAGAAATCAAATAAAATGAAGTAAAATAAAATAAAATTAAGTAAAATAAAATAAAATAAAATAAAATAAAATGTAATTCCCTGTGTTCAGGGTTTTGTTCATTCTCTAAGTGTCAAATACTGAGAAATAACTGCCCAGAAATACAATCCAAAAGTGGAGGAGGTCTGTCTGACTGAACAAACTCGTGAAAAGCATTCTGCCTCAGGCTTGCAGCAGCTGAGAGATTGTGAGGAGTATATGACAAATATGTCTGCTTATTTATATCAGTGGGACTTTGATAGGACATTGTTTCCCTTGGAAAAAATTGATTTTTCACAGCAGTAGTGAATAGAATGTCATAATGCTAAGTTTCATAAAATGACTAAAGCACTGACACCAGCCATTTCATGAAATGCCTGACACTTTTAGGCATTTCATATAATGACTCGGTGGAACAGTTAAATAGTGTAATAGAATGCCTATAATTCCAGGAACGACTTTCAGTCATATCATGAAAAGAATGATTTCTCAAGATGACTGCAAGGTATTTCTAAAATCTTCACTGTGAGCTATGAAACAGGTGCTGTAAGCTGGGGGATTGCCAGTCAGTGTTCCAGGCCAAAGACAGATTATTTTTGTGGAGAGGTATCATAGATTTGACAAATGGTCTGAATTAAAACGTCCCTTTTGTCATTTAACCTGATGTACCTTTTGCAGAAGAACAAATTTCATATGATAGTAACAGCAACAACATCAACAACAAAGTTATTGCTCACAATACTTTTTTAGAGAAAATAAATGTCGTTACTGTCCAGGAAGCTGGCTAAAATGTTTCTGGGAAAGTACATTTTTGCTGAAATATAATTTTTTAATGAAGTTAAATCTTTCAGGAAGCTTTACATCTTTGAATTCATTTTTCAGCCAGAAGATTGCTGAGGTTCAAAGTTTCCGAGTCACCTTCTAAAGTGTGACTGTGTGTCTGTGTGTCTGATTAACAGCATGTGATAGGAGCAAAAGCATAAGAACTGCTGGCCTGAGCATGCGATATACTCACTTTTTAAAAACATATTTGGCAAGTCCTGTCTTCAATCTCATATGAAAATCAAATATGTTTAACACCCCAGGGTTGTCAGAGAACAGAATACATACCTTCCTGTACATTTACACCACTTACTCAGAACAGCTAAAATCCTGTGTCAGATCCTAACAACTCCTGCATATTGCTGCAGTAGGATTGAGAGCAACACACCTGATTGAAATTGCTCTGGTTGGTCTGCTAGGAGGTGGTGCACTTTTAGGACTACTTTTTTAGAGAAGTGATTTAGAATGTTTTCAATCACTTACTTTAAAATGTTCACATGTGGTAGATACTATTACTCTGCAAAGATCATAATATCAAATGTTTTACTCCGTTTCAACTGACACTCAAAAGTGTCTAATCTGCACATGTCCAAATAGTTGAAACACTAAAACTTTGGATCTGAATAACTGCAACAACACTATTCTCTTACTCTACAGTAATTGCATTGACTTCAGCGGAATTAGATCAGCACAAACATGGAGTAACAGACTAGTTAAAATAACCCCCTGTGCTTTATTATCCTTTAGAAAATCTGGTTTGGATCTTCATTTTAAATACAAATTTCTGTCACAACATAGAGAAGCAATGAAAGGAAGATCCATACTCTGAATAAGGAGTTTTGAAATCAGCAGCTGGGATAGAAATAAACTAGTATGTTAAAAATATTGATGGATTGCAATGTGGAAGGTGTTTTTCCAGTTGCATGGAAACAAGTGAGAAGCAAATTCACCAGTCTTTTCATGAAAGAAATTAGCATTAATAAGATAAAAAACTACTGGGAACTTGCAAGAATTGTAGGTGATATCTCTGATGGATTATGTTTTAATTTGCTTCTGGGCAAGTTTAATAGTATCATTTGACTTTTAAACATTACTTACAATAGAAAAGGAAACATTCCAGAACTTGATAGATAATATTGCCTAGGTAGATATATATGATACATTGGCTTTGTAACCATTTGGAAGCACAAAGATATTTATTGAAAAGCTCTTATGACAGCAATTTATGTAACTGAAATGAAAAATGGCAATGCAAAAGCACACAATGGTATTGGATCACATCTAGATTATAGAGGAAGCCTGACATATTAACAACATTGTCACAGCCCAACAGCAAAGTAGTCTTATTAAGAAATTCCATGGTTTTTGTAAAACTATTAGTAAATAATGTTAGTTTTATATTATACTATTGTCTTTCAAATATAAAACTTTTTGAACAAAAATTATTACACCATATGCAAATGTTGTCCATAAATTAATTATAGAGTGTTGATGATCCTTCACTTAGAGTTCTCAATAGAACTCTTTTGTTAGTGTGACAGTATCATGACTAATGTCTTTATTCTTGGTAAAGTAAAATAAATTTGTACACATATACAGCCTTATTCACATATAAAATCTCATGGCTTCTGTTCAGAATGTTGCCAGATCTCTCCATATCTTACATTTATTGTATTAAGACCCACATTTGGAATAATCCTGCATTTTTGTGAAAAACAAAGGGAAAGAAAAATTAAATCAGCTTAATTCAGATGTTAAACATAAGTGGATTGCATATTAAAATTATTATTTCTGTACTTTTTTTCCTTTATGTACAGGGAGCTTTTATCAGAAAACTATTTACATCAGATGCTTTTGGATATTAAAGATGATATCACAATCCTTTATGTGGGTAATTTAGAGAATTGGCCGTTTGAATTACCTATTTCTTCTACCATCAACTGACAGAGCTTTAATTTAGAAGTTTAAACACTAAATTAGGGCAGATAAATCCCAACCTCAGATACCAAAATTTCATCATAGGTACCTAAATCTACTTCTGGATAAGACCATATTGCTGAACAACTCCTGCATATTAAATTTCTCTTATAGATTGCTCTGTCTTTTCTTTCCTTGAAGTACATAATCCAAACAACCCTTGTCATCAGACTTCCTATTAATCTTCAGAATTTTGCTATGCTACCTATTGCCTTCCACTTACTTGACCTGATCATTGCTACTGCCTGAAAGACATTTCCTCCTGTCAGCAACCTTTTGATAACAGCACCGAGATAGGTCTGGAATCTTTCACTGACACATTATTACTCTTTGATGGTCTGGGGAATGCAATTGAGACTAAAAAGATTTTGCTGTTACCCTGATCTAGTGATGCAACAAAAATTTTAATAAGATAGCTCCTGTCATTATAATGTCAAACATGGTAAACTTTTTAATACTAATTTAATTGGACTAACTGTCTTTTCAGCTTTCTAACTAAGCACTATCATGATTCTTCATTTATGAAAACATTACATTTTTTGAGAAAGTGTCCTGTGTAGTGTTTGATTTAACACATTAAAAGATTTCTTAAACTCCTCATTCTCTCATTTCTCATTGAGAAACATCTCTGTGCACCACACCTCTCATTTTCATCACACGATATATGAAAAACAACTAGTACACCAAATGTTTAGGGTAAATGTGTGATTAAGACTGGCCATAACAGTTATTAACCATTTTGAAGTGACAACAGGTTTAAATTTAAATTTTAGGAAGCTAGAATTTCATGTACAGCTAATGTTCTACGACCATAATTACTTCCCGTCTTCACCTGGTTACAATCCATCACTAGGGGCCATGATGTTCACTATGAATTCTCATCAGGCTGAACAGACACAGGCACCATGTGTCAGGGAACTCTCGTGCTATTTATGCCCAGAGAAAGCAAGGGAAGAAAGCCAAGAGTATCACCAGTCCTTAGATCTCATTTTGATGCTGTTGCATGGATGGGTAGGAGCTGGGGTTTCAAGACAAAGAAAACAAAAGAGAAAGAGAGGAGAAAGAGAGAGAGAAAGACGGAGAGAGAGAGAGCGAGAGAGTGGAAATAGAGGGAAAAGGGGGAGAAGAAAAGACACAGAGAGAAAGAAAAGAGAGCGAGGGGGCCCAATTTGCTCCCTTTTTTTGTTTACCTGGTGAACACGTCTGATGTAAATCAGAGTTTTCAGACATTTGTTAACATAAGCACAGACAGCCCTTCTCCAGGAAGTGAGTTGGCAGGGAGGGGGAACAACACTGAGCACGAATCTCCGGGTGGAGCAGGAAGCTGGTTCAGAACATCTCTGCCCCACCCCTCAGACCCCTCTCCTCTCCTACCACTTTTCCTGCAGCAATGCTCAGAATGTTTGGGACAAAACATGCATAGGTCTGGTCCCCTACACAACTACACAAGCTCAGTTTCTTTGTCACTTTTATCCTACACGTCTTGTACATCATTTTGCCTGGCTGCATAGTAATGGTCGCTTTTAATGCTTCACCTGTGGCTTCTGAAACATCTCATTTTAGAATCTGGCCCCACCTGCTACCATCTGGCCCCATTCTGCTTAATAATTTGGCTTCAGGATCTCTAAGTTAATCTTGGGCTCAGACTAACATCAGTGCTTACTCTGCTTGAAAGTTCTCAACAGAAAGAATTGTGATAATTTTAGAAGCCAAATGATATATGTGTTACATTAGCTGCAATTTCTGAGATGTTCACAGAGGGGCCAATGTTTTATCTACCTGTTTATATTCTTGAAACCCTGCAAAATCCTGAACCTTAGTATAGAGCTTCTCTGCTTAAGCACATTACACCTGATGTAGCATTTTTTATTCCTAGCTAGTTGGTAGATTATCATCCTTCACTGTCAGGCTAAAAGAGTTGGAATAAAGAAATGGGATAGAGTTTTCAATCACAAACTGGGATATGGACATTAGGACCCAATTTTTCATATTTGAGAGCCCTAAGTGCACTCTACTATTTACTCAGCCTATAAATATGAAACTGCTGTCTTTCTTGACACAACACAATAGCTGCTTTAGTTAACTTACAGTCTTCAGAAGAAAAAGCAGTCTGTATTTGGTTACATTACTTGACTTTCACAGAAAATTTTTTCTTCATTTCCACTGAATCTGACAACCACAAAGCACCTCCACTCAGTGGTATGAACTATGATGATTTAATAGACCTGAAAGGTTTAACAGACCACTTTTCTTGCTACTCTGGTTTAGGGAGGACTCATGATCACTCCACTTTTTACCCTATAGGAAAGTAAAAATGCTGATTGAAGACTATTTAGGTAAAATAAACAGAGAAGAAACAAGCTACATGAAACAAATCAGTGTTCTGAAGCTCTAAATTAAACTTTCCAATTAATTTAGAAGATCAGACTTTATTTATCTTACGTATTGACTAAGCACCATGGCCTGAAACAACTTCTATCAGTAGATTTCAGTTTCTAACATGATACAAGAAAAATTCAGAATAATTTTCCATATTTTTCATCCTCTTACAGAAGAACAGAATTTTTCTTCCTCTTTAGTATGAAATTTTCTATTTTGAGAGGAATATTTTTTCTTATTTCCATTCCCAGAGGACTACGCAAGTATGTAAAGAAAGTAAAATTTCCACTGTCTCTTTGCTGTGACACCTCGGAAATATTTTCTAGAGAGGACTATGGCTGTGATTGCAGAAAGGGTGATATTTCTTTCAAAATATGGGCTTACTTCTGATGGAAAGATGAATTTTAATTTAGAAATGGGGTACTTACTTGCTCTTTCACCCTATGTCATGACGCACCTTTGACAGGTTTTTTGCACTGATTTCCTTTCCTAAATAGGGTGTGATCAGTAGATGGTTCTCTTTTCTGGTCGAGATATAATTGAATCCCTCACAGATTAAGGATGATCTGTCACTGTTTTATACCTCAAACATCTTAGCAAATAAAATTAATATAAACCACACCTAACAAAATGCCTGCTCCAGGCTCTCTATAAAGAATTTTAGCAAAATTCTGTTTGCTATAGCTTGAAAAAAGCTCACAGCACCTAAGAATAATGACGTAAATTTCTACACCAACATGTAATTTATTCTGAAGAAAGCAGTCACTCTAGTTCTGCAGAATTTTTCCAGAATGCTCTTCTAGTGTTAGCCTTGCATTACATAAAATCTGGTGTTCAGTAAGTATATACTGTAATGGCACAGAAGGTACGACTCCACAAGTAGAAAATAGTCAGTCCAACCTCTCTGAAACATTCTGTCCAGCAACAATCACTTGTATGACAGATAATTTAACTTTTAGGTACCCTATGGTGTTATCATTAATTGTAAAACTCTTTCTTTCTGTATGGATCACTTTTGGTTCAGGAGTCTGAGATGGTAAAATTGGTGTGTACGTATTTCCTTATGTAGTTAAATGATGCAGCATCATTTAAAGGTAATGCACATTTCAGGTATGTTAAAGGATTGCTGGAAGCATTTATTAATCACTGTTGTTTAAAGCAAAAAAAAGGTGAGTATACGGGCTTTGGAAACTCAGGTGACAAGAATTTGTCTGGAGTTGTCTTATTGAACACTAATAACCACAGTTCTGCAGCTGACCTACGAGAAGCTGTCGTTCTGTCCCAGTTTTTCCTCCTTCTGGGTCTTCATGAAAGGTCATCCTATAATGTTGTGAATTATGCAAAGCAGGCAGAAGAATCCACCTGACTTTTGAGCTACAATTTCCTCGCAAGAGAGGTGATTTGGGATTACTCCCAAAAATCTGCCTCTGGCTACTGCTGGGAGAAGAACAGGTTTTATTGTTCTGACACTCAGTCAAAACCCAGGTTGACCTGCATTGCTAACAGTTCCAGGTAAGACTGGATAATTTAGTAATAATTTACTAATCAAAATGATTTACTTACTAATTGCTATTTGCAATACTTAGAATATTTGTTCATTAGTATATATTTTTAACAGTTTCAGGTTGGAAGAGTTTTTTTGTGATAGTTAAACACATAAAATATTAATCAAAAATTTGTCATGGGAAAAAAAAATGGAAAATTCGCAGACTTCATGTTTTTACTTCATTAAGTTAAATTTTGAAGCAATCACTCAGTAGAGAAGAGCAGTCTCTCTCAAGATAACCTCAGAAATTCTTTAAGAAAACAACATTGTCTTTGGGCCTGAAAATAGCACAAGTAATGCATTTTGTTTAATTAGACTCTGGTTTCTTTAAATGAGGAAGTCATGAGCTATATCTTAATTCTCTTTTTTTTAACCTTTAAAACTATACATTGCAAATTTGATTACATCTTTGTTATAGTGAGTCTGACATACAGAAAATGTTTATGCAAAATAATGTTAAATATGTTGAAATGACCCCGGGGCAAAAATGAGATAAGACATCACAAATGCAGAATTTCTTCAGACAGAGAAGGAAAATAAGAGAGAATCTACTCTGATTCGCTCACAGAGAAAGAATGGAGCACGAGTTCCTCCCATTCCTATCCCAAGAATGCACAAAGGCAAGGATTGTTAGGAAAGCTCTGGAAATAAGCTTGAGCAGGAGTTTGTGCTTATGAGACAGTCACTGGAGGCAGTTTCTCTCACTCCTTCTCCTTCCCTTCCCCTCCTGGATTCCCTGATGTCCAGAGAGAGTAATTCATGATGCAGTCTTAAACGTTAACAAGCAAAAATTCATTGGATTCATTATTTTTGTTCAGAAAATGTCTTATGGTTCCTCTAGATCTTTTATTTTTTTTTTTAATAAGACAAATTTTTTTGAGTCTGTGGGCTTTAAAGTTGAAATTGATACTAACATTTCACCCCATGTTATTGCCATATTTATTCAGAAGCAGAAGCATCTACTAAAATATCTACTAACCCTTCATGGAATGAGGAGTCATCTGATCGGTCCTGGTGTAACATGCTTGCTAGTTAAAGGTTTCAATAAATGGGGGAAGTTTTCTCCAAAGTACTTTCTCTCACAATTAAACCAAGAACAAGTAGCTAACCTCTAGCTTAGACTCACCAGCCCACAACCCAAACATGAATTCCAAGTTTGCTCAAGCAGCTAGAAGTATAGTGATTGAGAAAGATGGAAATTCAAATTTAATAACAACTTTCTTTTTCATGTAGCTTATGAATATGTCAAGAAAACCTATATTTATTATAGAAGTTCAGAGGAAGGAGATAAGGCTTATGATTCTCTTTTCTTGATTTCTAAACATTCAGCTGTTTGGCCTCATATATAAGAGTCTACTAATCATTAATTAATCAAGAAATCCAAGAGGGGAAGTTTATTTCTGTGTTAAGATTTATTCACTTTTTTGCTCTTGTATTTCAGAGGATTTCAAAATAAATAGATGCTCTTCAAAGACTGCAGCCAAGCAATTATTTTCTTTTAAAAAGCTTATTAGTTTATTGACTTATGTTCAAGTGGGCTTCCCAGCTATTATATTTCATTTTGGGAACATTATTTTTGCAGAATGATAGGATGATTAGTGTGATATTAGAGTTTCATAATTTGCAATGCTATAGTCAAGTGTTTGCCAGTATTTACATTTCACATCCCTTTGGTTCAATGGCTTCTTGCAACTTGGCTATTAAAGAACTTTTCACTGCTGGCCCATGAGTCTGTCTTTCAACAAATTAGTATAAAATTATTTCTGTAAGTTTCATTAAGGTTTAAAGAACTTGTATAATTTTTGCAATTTTTTAATATAACCAAATTTTACAGTTTTGATGAAAGCCACTCTTCAAACAGCATTTTAAAAGAATAAGCAATATTTTAAAGGCAAATGTCTAATATGCATGATAAGTATTTAGATACTTCATATAACAAGGGGCATAATTTATCTTTTCCTTTCAATATATCATGAAAAACATGTAGCTTGATATAACTTAAAACTTGTCAACATCATTATGATAAGGACTAACATATAGTCAATGAGACTTCAAAAAAGTTGAAAGCCTTCAAAACATACACAAGAGTAGCCTACCTTGTGTTTGGTAGTGCATCTTACCTAAAATGATGCAGTCTTGGTTCTTGACTAACATATTTATGGTTTCTTGACAATCTGCAGGGAAGAAGAAGAAAATTTCCTATCTCCTGTAGCTGACTCACATTCTCATCAAAAGCAAAGACACTGATTTTTCAATGCAGCTATTCAGCCCCTTACATTCCTACATTCATACATACATTCACTGGTATTAACATCAAAGAGATAAGTGCCCACTCTCCTGGATTGGCCTGCAATGCTTAAGCAGTAGTTCCCACGCAGCTGAGCCAACTACGACATTCATCACAACGGAGCAACCATCTGCCTGCATGTAAAACAGGTTTTTTACTATAGACTAAGTACTGTACAGGATATTTGTTAATTCTCAAAACACAGTCTGAATGTATTTAACTTAGATGTATTTAATGTTGTTCTATGGAATGGAGCAAGTGTAGCCATAGCCTACTACCTGGTTGGTTAGGAGTTTTTTCTGACAAGAATAAATGTTAGGAGGGGGATTCATCCAAAGATTTAAGAAATGTGCATTATTTAAATGCACAGGCACTGGTTATCTGGTATGGAGGATGGAGAGGCTCAAACAAGGCCATCAGGTTTGTTAACTGTTTTTTCAAAGACTGTTATTTATGTTTGTTTTCTCAGAATGGATGAACAGAATTCTTTTCATGGAATGAACAATTCCTTTAAGACTGAATACCTGTTACAAATCTTCTTGCCTCTTTGTGAACAGTTATGTTTTCATCATGTCATCCTCTTATAGGTGAATCAAGGTCAATCAATGGTAGGGGACACAAAAAAGAGGTATTGACAAGAGTTAGCAGGAAAGAGTATTAAACAAGACAGAGAAATGATGAATAGAGGAGAGAACAGCAAAAGCTAACAAAAGAGCATTGGAAGCATGGCCACTACTGTGCCCTTTGGACATAGAGCTAAGACCATTGTATTTTTGAGGCCATCTCTACTCTCTGAGGATGAGCTTAAAGAAGACGTGGAGCAATTTTAGGCCCATTCCTGACTCTGGGACCAAATAATCATCTAAACAGAAGCCAAGGTGGTTGAAAGGTAACTTCTTTAGGTTTTTTTTTCTAAAGTGGCATAAGACCTTTATCTGTGTCCAAAGTACATTTAATGTCTGAGTTACTTTTTTCTCCTTTTTTTTTTTTTTAACTTTCAGTAGCTCAATAATTTAGTGAGTGCAATCAGCAGTTTGGGAGATTAGGACCACAGAAGGTTTAATTGTGATTTAGAGCAGGATTTAATGAGCTTTCAACTTAACAGAAACCTTACTACAGTCAGTGCCTGCTGATTTTAATGTTGCCTTCCAAGAAAACATAACATGGACAACTTTCCAGAGTGTCGGTGAATGAATTCAATCAAGTCTCAGAGGTGACAAATAGCTCCTAGGCCAGGTTTTGTGCTCCAGTTGCAGTGCCGTCACCACTTATTTTATTTGAGTAATTTTATATAAGAGCCAATATCTTCAAAGCATTCATAAATTAGTATTGTAAATAAATTCTACAGATATTGTGAAATTTGATTCTAGGTAAGGGAAAACTTGAGCAAATTTATATTACACTGATTTTTTTCCTATGCTTGTTTTTGTTAGGTTTAAAGAGTTAGATGAATTTCCATATCATTTCATGACACCATACACTGTAGTAATAATTCAAAATTGAAGCACACTTACATTTAATGATCCATTGAATGGATAGCTGTTAATTTCTTAAGCCACAACACTTTCTAGAATAGGTGCACACCAACTACTCTGTGCCTGATTGGGAATCCAGTGATACAAAGTACAGCCAAATCATCTGCCCCACAAAATTGTGTAAATTCACTTTATTTTTGTATCTATTCTTCAGGGAAGTAAGATCCAAATGACAATAAAATTGACATATCTCCATTATCTGCATCAGAGGCTGTCTTGTCCTAATGAGCTGGAGTTTGAAACCCACTTGTCTTTGTCATGTTTGTTATCATTCTTTTGCAGGGCAGCATGATGAAGTAGTTGGAGGATAGCTGTGCCTCCAGCATAAGAGAGGTCTGCTACAGAAAATGTCACTGCAAATGCTGAAGTATAGTTTCCAGTATAGGTGTGCCTAGAAACAAGCTGGTTTTGAACCTTTCTTCAGTCTTCCCAGACATCCTTTGCATTGGGAGGAACTTCTCGCACTTGTTGACTCTACTCAGGCTGGGTACCAGAGTGTTTTATCCACTATGCTGCAGATTTGTCATAGATACAAAGTTAACAACACAACCCTCACAAACTGTTTCTGATGACAGTCATTTTCCCTAAGTAAAGCTATTAAGATCTTGGAACCTTTTGGATTTTGTTAATTTTTCCTTGCACATGGGTGTAGTGCCTTTTTATCATGTCTGGACTTCATTCCCATTCCTCACTGATATCTATTCAAGGTGGAATTAATTATAGAACCGTAAGTTAGGGAGACAAGAACTTCTTCTCTACTACTTCAAAAATGTTTTCTTCTTTACCTTGCCCAGAAGCATATATTCAGGAGGAATGCACCCCTAGAATCTTAAAGTGTTGGCACAATTTAGTTGCCTAGATTAGATTTGAATCCATCCTTCCGATTACTTTCTCTTCCTTTTTGCTTTCTCTAGTACTTGTCTGTATAGACAGGCTTAATTAGCTGAGAAATGTAATAGAAGTATCCATGACATTGATAAATGTATATAATGCAATAACTCTCCCATTCTTCACAAAAGCCATCAAAATGTTTGTTTCCTGACAGACTGATATTTTCTATGTGACTCACTGATAATTAAATAAGCAAAAGATTTACATTTTTTTAGTTATAAATTTTACATAAAACTTATAAATATTATGTATACTGCAAAATGTACATCTCTTTAAAATGTGTGCTTTGATTACACAGTGTTTGGTGAAAAACATGCCTTTCAGTCTCTACTGAAGTAGTATTCAAGACCTATGCATTTCTGAAAAGTTTTGGCTAAATAGATTCTGTGAAGCTACTTACCCCAAAACTCCTGTTTGTCAGCATTGTATGTGCCAGTCAGACTCATTCAGTCACTAGCTGTAAAGATTAATTAATATTTGCAGTCTTGGTCGTGCTACACGTATAAATCCAACACGTGCTTTCAGGAAGACAAGAAACACCTAACAGGTGCAGCTGTAGATATTGTGCTGGCACTAGACAATATGATTATTTGGAGAAGAGACATTTTTTAGAAATAGTTGTGGCCAGTATATTATGGCACTAATTCAATTTTTTAAGATTCTGTTTATCTGCTGCGCCCTGTGAATGAAAAGTAGTGCCTGAGAGTTGTAAAATATGTTTCATATATTTACATACTGTTTGATTATTTTGGCTTTGCATTGTAAGAAGATTAATCACCAGAAATGCATCTTACCAGCAATATTTTTTCAGAATTGTTATAGTACACATGAAGACTAACTTTGAAATTTATTTATTAGCAATCTTATTTCAAAAGAAAATAAATAGCAATGATTATTTCAACTGCTTATATCCCTGGAGACTTTGGACGCCAAATAATAAGAGATTAATTTATCAATGTTATAATGCTCTTGGAACATAACACAGTCCTACAGAATTTTAACTTTAAAGTCCTTTTAACTCTAAAATCCATTATTTTCCAGATGTGGAATGGGAAAAATAAAAAGAAAAAAAATTATAGTAGGTAAGATATTAATTTAGAATCAGGGAGATCAAAGTTTAAGTCTCAGTCCCACTGACTACTTAGATATTTAAATTAAATTGAAAGAATCCAACAGAAAAGCTAGTAGTGGTAACAAATTTTTACTAGGGGTTTTTGTATGCAAGTCTGTACATCAAACAACTTTTCCAGTCTCTTGGGTTGTTCCAGGGTCTGAGGGGCTCTCTTTCCTTTATATTGAAAAATCTTTAGTTCATCAAGAAGCTGGATGGGAAGCCCTTCAGATTTCTCAAAAAGTTTTACTTCATTAAAAGTGGTTTCTTTCACAGATTTACATTGTAAATGCCCAATTAGCCCAATTCAGGATTTGAGTTTTACATATCAATATACTCTTGTCTTTCATGATAGAAAAGTCTATTCCAGGTACTATGAAATCATAATTTCTTTAAAGAAAGAAAGATATTTCTCTATTTTGGTTGAAGAAAAGAAGAGTGTGAAATGAGATATGCTAATTGTCATGAAAACTTCCATAGATCATCACAGCTAGGATATTAAAGACTTTTTCTTCAATCACTTAAACCAATTATGTAGATATAACATTTCAAAAGTCTTTAAAATTTCTTTTCTGACTTGTTGTTGTTTTCTATTTAAACTTCCTTGATTTGCATTTGATGAGACATCTGTTCCCTCCAATGAGAAATAATTACCTTTCCTCATAAGGAAGGTCCTGTTGCTTATAAACGTGGATTTTGTTGGGAGTGGTGGCAGGGATTATAAATTGTCTGATATTTATGAAAGCAATGATCTATCTTGTAAATTGCCATCAAAACTGGGATTTGATTTCTGCTTTGTTAGAGCTGCTTAATGTCCATGTAAAACTAATGTAAGTAATAAATGCAAATTGTCTATATTTCAAGGAAACCAACAAAGCTGCATACTAAATTTGACCAATGGTCTATTCTATCAATTTGCTACTTTCTCTTTGATATTTAACTGATGTCAGAAGCCATAATTACATTATAATCTGATTGTAAAACAGTTTTTCTACTCTGAATGTTTAACAATGGATTCTAAAGTTGAAAGATTTGCATGCATAATAACATATACTCGTAATTACATTGTAGAAGTTTGTGTTCAATCAGTCCATTTTTTAATCCTGCTAAACACTTAGCATTACAGCATTGGATTCAACTGGTTATACTCAAGGGAAAAATATAATAACCATATTTTAAATTATTGAACCTTCAGTTTTGTTGAAAATCAGCTTCTTGTCATTGTAAGAGATGTGAAGAATCTGACTGAAAATATTTCTTTATGTTGAAACAATAAAATACATTTTTAAGACAAAAAAGTAAAGAAATATTTTTATTAGTAAAGGTAAGATCCCCTTGTATTAAAATGGGAAGCACTACAGATTGTACAGCTTGTTCATGGTGTCCAATTTATTAACAAAAGAATATACAGCAGGATATAAAATACACATCTTCAACAATGTCTAGAGATGAAAGGCAATGAAACCACCATTCTTTTCACAGTATAAAATTTCATAGAACAGTAGAGAGACAACATGATTCTCTTGAAATTTAAATCAAACAAATTATGCACTTTTCTTTTTTTTTATCATTATATACAGGAGGTAGAAACAGTGACATACTACAAAGGAGAACCTAGAAACATTACCATATCATGTAAGGACGGTATTAGGAAAGACCAGGCTCAGTGACAGATGAAGTTTTGAAGGTACATGAAGGGCACTAAAGAGCTTCAGCTGCTACATTAGTAGTGAAAATCTGAACAAGGAAAATGTGGGCTCTGCTGAATGAAGTAGGAGATTTAGTGGTAGAGAACGCAGATAGGCCTGAGGTATTCAAAGCATTCTTTGCCTTGGTCTTTGCCAATAAGATCTCTGCCCTGGTCTGTAAAGAAATGGTTCCAAGAGAAGAACAAGCAGCAGTGAATGAGAGTCAAGCCCAGGATTATTAGAGATGGCTTGACTCCTACAGGTCCATGGGGCCTGACAGCCTGTAGGTAAAGGCATGTCCTCACAAGGCTGCACCCCATCATCTCTGAAAATTCGTGGAGGCTGGGGAAGGACTCCAACAACTGCAGAAAGGGAAATGTTCAAAAATCCGTCTTTAAAAAGGCTAGAAGTAAAACGGTCTAAAGACCAGCCAGACTCTCCTTGTTAGCTAGGAAAATTATACAGCAAGTCCTCTTGTAGCACATTTCTGGGCACAGAAAGGAGAAGACAGTGTTTGGGAACAGTCAGCATAACTTACCAACAGGTGAATCATGTCTAAGCAATGTCATTGGCCCTGAGGATTGGAAGACTGCATTTGTGCATGAGGAGATAGGCAAAGACATAATGTATAGGGCAAATCTTTTGACATGGTCTGCCACAAAATTCTTGTATCCAAACTGAAATATCACAGTCTGTATGGATAGATAAATGATGGGTAAAAAACAGATGTAATAATCAAGCTCTGTGGTTAATGGGGCTTACTCAATCTTCAGGCTGATATGCGGAGTACCACGGGGGTCTTATTTTGGGATATGACTTGGTCAACCTCTTTATTAATGACTTGGAAGAAGGAATGATATACATTCTCAGTCAAGTTTTCAGCTGACACCAGACTGAGATGACCTAGTTCAGCTGAGGCAGAGGGACTTAGACAAGTAGATGAATGAGGAACAGGAACCTTGTGAAATTCAGTAGAGTCAAAAGCAAATTCCTTCAGCCAGGGAAGAAGAACTCTTTACAAAGATACAGACTGGGTGATGAATTTGGGGGGCAGTTCTGAAGGAAAGGCTCTGGAGGTCTTGGCAAACAACTGAGGATGAGCCAGCAGCACCCTGGTAGCAGAGAAAGACAACAGCAACCTGGACTATATGGGCAGGAAACCAAAGTGTCAGAGTACTACAGGACCTGGATGCATCTTCAGGGTCAGGACACCTGCAAGTCAGTCACTCAGGATCACAATCATCATGGTGAGAGTTACCAGGGTCAGAAACTACCCAGTGACAGTTGGGTAGGTTCATGCTGACTAGAAAGTTCCAGGGTCAAGCCAAGAAGTCAGTTCAGAGGTTGAGGTCTGAATCAACATGTTCCATAGGGGTCCATGCATTAGTTGAAGACTTGGCCTTGTACCTGTCTCACTGAACATAATGAGAAATCTTTTCCTTCTGAGAAGAGTGGAAAAGTCAGCCCAGAGAAATTGTGAAGTGTCTCTCCATCCTGAGAGGTTTTCAAGACCCACCAAGGATAAAGGCCTGAGCTGCCTGGTCTGATCTTTAAGCTGGCCTCTGAGCAGGATGTTGGACTAGTTTTAGTTTTTGTTTTCAAACTACCATCCTACATTTTTATTAAGTTAAAGATTTTTGAATGCCTCACTGAGGATGACAATGCATGTCTTTTTTCAAGAGAGGAGATGTACAAAAGATACTAAAACCATATCACACGTACAACAGAATCAAGTTTGTCACTCTTATGGGAAATACCATATAAAATGCTGAATGATTCTAAAAGCCTCAGTAAGCAAGGATGACAAAACCAGAGTCAGAAACAAACAAACAATATCTCAGAAACAGTGTGAAGATTATTTTGAAGTGGACTTGCAAGTTTTATTTGTACTGCTATGTCAGATCCAGAGCTGAGCTGACTCAATTTAAAGTCTTTCATATCTTGTTCAAAATTTGTCTGCTAAGGATATTCGTTAACAGCATCATTATGACAGTTGTATAACTTCATGTTTTTGCTTTGCTCTTGTTCTATTGTGAACTGTTATCTTCAAAGCTTTGGAGGCCTGCTGTGTCTCTTTTCTCATATATTTTCTCCAGGCTGAAATACTGTATTACACAAGATCTATAGCTTAATACATTTTTTTTTTTCCTTTAGGCAGCCAACACTGTTCATCATCCACCAGATGTTCAAATTATTTATTTAGTTTGGTACAGATTTTAATTTTGTAATTTGTCTTTGAACTTCTTAAGGTAGCAAAAAATCCTAGTAAATTAGTGTTAGAAGTCAGACTTCTATTTTAAAGGACAAATTTTTATTTTCAGATGTACTGATGTAAATAGCATGAAAAAAATATTCATGCACATTCATTATTTTGTGTGGACAATCAAGTGAATTTCTAGAGATTGCAGAGGACAAAGGGGTATCTATAATTGGAGGAACTACACTGAGACAGTACAGAATTTTCCCATTTTGGACTGAGCAACAAGAACCCCTGCTCTTCTAGAACTTTCTAATAGGCAAAATAAATGCATTTGCTCTGATGTTCTCCAAGGAAAAGAAGGTTATTTTTGTCATGGGGTAGCTACAGGCAACTTTGTGGACTGGAGTTTGACATCCTGATTACCTTCCTAAGAGTTCCTTATGTGGTCATTTGAAAGTAACACAGAAAAAACCTACAGGTTCTCATAAGCAATATTAAGAATAAATGTGTGATCTATGTACAAATTTCAAATGTATTCATGATTAAATATTTACTGTTAGAACTTGAAGAAAACTGAAAAAAAGTGAGATATATCATGAATGTGGCAATTAAGTATATGAAGGTCAGCTAATAAAAATGTGTTATGCACAGTTGTTAGACAATCTAGATTTCCATTCATACAGATATGCAAGTTGGATATTTTTATTTCTAATAAATACATCAGTTGATTATTAAGTGCACTTAGGAGCAATCATAGGAGGAACTTAATGCAAATTACAAGGGCAAAATATTTTCATTCTCACTGTGTTATATCTTGTGTTATTATAAGACACAATTTGTTGTTTACAGAGAAACAAAGTAGATTTCTAAGAATTCTCAGCCGAATCCTTATATTACCAATCTAGTTTTTTACAGACTATCTTTTAAGAAGAAATTAATAAAAATACTACTGGTTCTCAAATAATTTTAATTTTAGTGTTTTGATTTTGGATATGTCCAGTTGCAAAGGACACAACTTTACTTTTAGAAAAAGTAGATAGTTTTTTTCCCCTGAAGGTTAGGTTCAGTATGGCTACAGTGAACATTTAAACCCACTAGCTGTTTCTAAAAATTTTTGTTTGAGACCTTTATATGGCAAAATTCTCTGCCTAACTTCTGAGGAACTGTTAAACTTAGATTATGCATATTTATGCATCCATGCTAAGGCACTGTATTGGGATCAAGTATATATGAGATTTGAGGAATAGAGCTGTTTTCACTTCTAATCAATACTATGAAAACAGTAAAAGTGCATTCAATTCTTAATACAAGTTTTTATTAGAATGGAGATCTGAAAAAACTGATTTTGTTTGAGAAAATGGGTATATGATAGTAAAATGAATGGTTTGAAAATACACCTATAGATATATAGATTTGCTGGGGAAATCGTTCCCTACTGCACAGTACAGTAGGTTTCCCTACACTACAGTAGTTTTTTGTTTCTACTGCTTTGAATGGCTTCCCAGATTGCAAAACCACTATTCTGACTTCCAGTTGTCCATAAAAGATAGGTCTCACTTTCTGTTAACTTTGATGTGTTGCTTTTTTCTTACTTCTACTTAACATAGAAATGCCTCAACCAACATTTTCCCCACAGGCTTATCTCCTTCCTGTGAATCTCAGACTGCTTTTTCGCGATATACTTAATCTAATTTAGCTATCAGTTCTCTCTAGGGAGGGCTCTTTTGATTTTCTACTTTCTTCTTATTCTGATACACTATCCCCTTTTCCCCTTTGCATTGATTCTAGTGTTTGTCTGACACTTGCTTTGGTTTAGTTCATGACTCCCAGAGCAGATGTAGAAGAGGTGGGAACATGCAGCTGGATGCAAAGACACTAATCTTTTCAGCAGCAACCTGAGGCTGGATTTCAATATGAAATATCTTTATCATCCTTACACGACACACCAGATTTTTCTCACATGGATCACAAATGGATACCAGATTATACCTTGAATTTGAAACACTACATTTTGGGATGTGGGCATTTTTCTTTTTGATACACCCCAGTAATTGGAAAAGAAACACTAATCACAATTATTACAGGATATGAATGGATTTCTTGAACATCTTGCATATATCTCACCTTTGTAGCTGCAGGAGAACTGCATTACGGCTGAAAGTGACTGTTACATCCCTATTCTTATGTTTCTTATGTTGTGCAAAGGCAGGTTACATTAATGAATATCAGACAGCTGCAAAAAACATCAGCAGCATTTATGTGCTCCCAATTAACTGAACTCTTTTCTTCCCCCACTTTTGCTTGTCTTCCCTCAGTCCACTCCAAGATCAAGTTTCATTTAGAAATTGATGGGGCATACTCAGACTGAATGTCCCTTTTCTTTTTCATGCAGGTAATCATCTACTCTTTTTAAATTTTCTTTCTTTGGTTGTGAAGTCCTGACTCTTCTTTCCTTCCTTCTGAAAGAAAATATTTTTTTAAACCTTAAAAAATTTCGGCTTTCAGCAAGTTTAATCCTCAGGGGTAGAGAAGGGGGAAGCAACAAACAATTAATTTTACAAAAATATTGTCTTTTCAAGAGCTAACACAGGTACTTGCTTTTGCATTATAAATCACTATTCTTGATATTT
Organism: Orthonyx spaldingii; assembly: GCA_013397795.1. Classification (NCBI taxonomy): domain Eukaryota; kingdom Metazoa; phylum Chordata; class Aves; order Passeriformes; family Orthonychidae; genus Orthonyx; species Orthonyx spaldingii. The sequence goes on from VZTJ01005995.1 coordinate 425,360, forward strand.
TTTTTATATTTCATTTTGTTGTTTTTACCTTTCAGCTTAATATAGAACCAAGTATAATAGGAACTGAAAGTGACAGAGCGGAAGGATGTTCTTTCAAGATGAGGGAAACTTCTGAGAGGAAGAACAAGTACAAACACGTTTGAATTAAGTAGGAAAGTTGCAACAGGAACAAATAGGAATTTCAGATAGTCTGAGAACCAGCCTGTGTCAAAGAAGGATGCTTGGCTTTCCAATTTTAAGAAAGAATGATAGCTGTTATATAGGATTTTTGAATTATTTTATGACAGCTCTATAGCAAGAACTTATTTTTCAATTTTATTCTGATATTCTCTGAAGGAAATAACCTGAACCATAGGACACAGTTGGTTGACTTCTTCACTCATCTGTCAGTCAGGAGAAGCACCACAACATTCTGTCTTCTCATAGCTGGAATAAAAATGACAGTGATATCCCCTTTCTTGATCCTCTGTCTGGGAAATGAAACATAGTGCTGCTGCTTGCCTGTAGCTAGTCAGAGGAGAGAAACCAATGATAAACAACTGATATGACATGCACATTTTTCACATATTTAGAGAAAAAGGTGTTTTACATATGTTATATAAATGTGATTTAATATCCATGCTACTACATGGCTAATTACAGTTTTAGAAGTGGTTGCTCTCTTAGTTATTTGATTATTGAAGCTAATGAGGTTTTGATCTGTATAAATTTAGGTAAATCAATTTGGCTTCTATGGCACAAATCTTGGCAGCCCTATAAGTAGTTTTTCATTCAGCTTTCTATTGATTTCTGGCAGGAAGCAATGCTCTCCTTGCATGGTTCTCAGTGCAGAAGAAAGCCTTAATATCTACTGAATTCCTGTGTGAACAAATAAAGCTGTAACACCTAATTGGTAGTCACACTAGAATTGTGTTTTCAGGTGGCTCTCACTCTGGGTATATGCTCTTCATTAGCACAATCAACTGAACTTGAATTTGTTTGATTTGAACTCTTAAAATCTTTGACCCAGCTGGAGAAAGAATGATGCAAATGTTGTTTAGTTTGGTTGGGAACTTATCTTTCTGATGAAAACTTGGAAAGTCTTTATGGAATATTTCATGGCAGACTTCATGGATTTCTTGTGGAAATAGTCAGTGATAGTAATTAGTGAGATTGTAAAAGCACCTACATTTTAAAGGATAGGTTTTTTTAATACAAAATTTGAAGTCCTTTCTCTCCTTCTTTCCCACAGATGTTTTAACAGGTATTTCAAAAGTTTCTAGTTAATCATCAGAAGAAGGAAAATGCCTAAATTTATTAATAAATCTTTGGGGAAGAGGTGGATAATTTTTATCTTTCCAGTAGTTATGAATTATTCTGTAAATCAAGTGTAATTAAATGAAACAATAAGTTTCATATGTTTTATTAATCCAAAGTTATAGATGGAATGAATCCTACTGTTTACAGCCAGTCAGGCATAATAAATCCTGTGTATCTGTAAGGTGTCAGTTATTGGGCTCTGAGACAATTTTGGAGTGTATGCTTTTGCATTTTCTTAAACTGAACTTTTATGTTAGTTGATGACATTGTAACCTTTGTTCTAAGGTGCACATCCTGCTTACTTGTTTACTCTGCAATGTGTTTGAAGTCAGAACAAGACCTAACATCTGGAACTATGTGCCAAAAATGCTCTGTTGGTCTACTTGGAGCAAGTTCGGGATGCCAAGGGAGCACAGCTGAATTTCCTCAGCTGAGACTATGCACAAGAGTGTTGCTAATACAGCTATGTGCATATTTGACGTGATGAAGGGGCTTAATAACTATAATCATGAAAGACCATGTTCATCCTCTGTGGCTAGCAATAGTAAAATCATCTCAATACCATAACATCTATGGGAAGTATTGCCATCTGGTTTACAGATTATGGGGACAGAAAGATCTCTTTCAGATTTACAATCCATGAAGCTAAAGTCAATAGAAATTTTATAATGTAGAAACTCAGGGACTTGTAAGTTTTGCTGAGGCCAGTAGATCAGATGACATACAATCTTTCTGACAGAGTTCAGCAATGCTCAAAGAAAACTGGTTTTTGATTGTGGGGGCAAAATGATAGACTGTCCAATACAGGCAAGAAGTTTTTACTTTAAATTCCATGTTGTTTTCAATTCCTCCTACTCTCTGTTGGTTTCCCTTGGTGTTGATACGAAACATGCAGGAACCAATTGATTTTATTACGCACAAGCTATTCCCCTGCCTGAAAGGCAGTTGCAGGGATATAAATGCTCCATTTGTTAAGCAGATGGATCTCTAAATTCATTTTAGATATTAGCAACTGCTAATTTAATGGAAGGAGAAGAAAAGAAGAAAAATACTATAACATTTAACATCTCTCAAATATTTCAACATGTATTACTTTTTCCATGTTTTGTCTGAAAAAAAAAGATACCCCCCAAAAAAGCGGGGGTGGTGTGGATGGTGATCCGTCTATGAATTGTAAATGGATGCTGCTTCTGCTCTGCTAGTCATTCTCTTTAGTGCTGGCACTTTGAAAGACACCACAAGTCTTAGTTCCTAGGTGCTTGGCATCCTAGAGATGACAGATAAAAAAATGTACCAGATCTACATGTAGGTGGGCCTTTTGAACGGGGAGACACACTGCAATTATATATTTTTAAATTTTCTATCTTTGTGTATGTGAATAAAGTAAATTAATCTAGCTTCTTCTCTAGATTTATCAAGATTTTAATAAAGGTGTCTTGAATATATATATTCTATCTTTGAGTGAGCACTTGCAGCATTTTTACTTTCAAAGATCCTAAAGCTTTCGTTATGGCTAGCTTTGTGTTCATAGAAAGAAAGGAAAGAATGAGCTTTCCTTACCCAACAAAAAAGTTCAGTTTTTTCCCCTAATTCATTATTTCTCTGTTAGTTCAATTTCAAAGTTAGTAGGTGAGATAGAGCAATACTTCATTTTCTGAGTTTGCTTAAAATATAATTAAAATATTATTGCAGCTTTAAGCAGAAGCATATTTGAATTCAAGCAAAGTTGGTAGATGAAGAGGCTACCCCATTTTTGAGAATCTGGAATTAATCATTGATGGTAGATATGCAAAACACTGAAAACATCTACCTAGGCTGAACTTATCCTGATTAAGGCAATATTTAAAATACACAGCTTTATTTCTGAAAAACAAAACAAAAAAAAAACCACCCCAAAACTGGAAAGGTATATAAAGCAAAAATTGTTCTTGACTTTTGATAAAAATTTGGATTTTTAAGCCATAACAGGAAGATGAAATTTCTGTATTATGGCATTACAAAGAAAGAGAGAGATAAGATAGATGCTTAAAACTCCTGGCACTACTGAGTCAACAAATTCTAACATAAGTCAAAAACTGTAAACCATTTTTTGCCTACTGGAGTTTTTTCACTGCTTATAATTTAATTTATACTTCAAAGCCTACCTCAAATGAGAAAAAAAAACCCCACAATCTACAGTTATTATAACTCCATATGACAACATGTCTCAATCCACTCACTAGTAAGGGTTGCTTTTATCTTTCTTGTCATCATCACTATTTCATACGGTGATTGTGAGAGAAAGAAAATAATCTCTATCATTAGTAAATGATCTGAGAATGATGTCTGGTTATAAAAGTAGATTCCCTGTGTCTCTTGTGAAGAGGAGGGTGATGCTTCGGTAACAGCTAAGACCTTTTTGATTTCTGATTAAGTTTTTCCATTGACTGCACTAATACTGTGCCTGAGGGAAGCAAAGCTGGCTAGTTTCTTAAAAACACAGTGGATGTTGGGGTGAAAATTATGATTGTGTATTTGAATACCTGTATAGTTGACTGTGATAGCAGGCAAAAAATCTAAACATGGCCTGAGCAGTAAGAAGAGTTGTATTGCTTGTGTATTAATATTCAAATGTAGTTCCAAATCTACATTAAAAAAAAAACAAACTCTTGTCTTATCTCAGTATTTGTTGCTCCTTTCTTCTTTATGTGTAATTAAGTTTTTTGTTATGTTAATTTGTTAAATTGGGTTATTGCAATGTAACTACCATCATGCCCCCATTCCTAATTGTCAGAAGTACTTAAGAATCTTCATTTAATATGTGTTATTGCTGTGTTATGTCAGGTACTTCAGGATTTGATTCATGCATTGAATCCATCACTCGATAACTTACTGAGTCATAGGCCTCAGTTGTCATTTTCCATGGGCACAGAAAATATTGTCTGTCACCCAACATAAAATTCTGGTAGGCTTCCACAATTCTTATATCTTCTTGCTCTCTTTGCTGACACAAATGTTGTCTTCTTTGTCAGATGTTTCTGTCCAGAGTTTTGTTCAGTTATTGAGACAGAAGCTTCAAGCAACTTTTACTACTGAATATAGTTTAACTTTACTTTCCCTCCTCTGACCTGCTTAAAAACCTCTCCTCAACATAACCTATTGATACAGCTTTTGCCTCCTCTTTTATTCACTTCTAGTTTCTCACCTACACATTTATTTTCATAAAAAACTAAACTTATTAAGAATAATAATGAAAACAACCTTTCTCACCTTCATTTATTACTTCTTCGCTTAATTGTTCTTCCCCTTTTTTCCTCTGCATATTTATATATCTGTTATTCTTAGTTAGCATTTTCATCAAATTTGAAAGTGAAAAATATAGATCTTCAGTATTCTTTTATCTGTCATTAATCTCCATAATCTACAATTTATAAATTGTGCATAATTTTCACAGTGTTGGAATTTGTTACCTTCAACTCACTTCTCCTATCTAGAGTGTCAGGATACATTACAGTCATAAGAAAACATTTTGACTATTGGGACCTACCAATTGCCTTTCATAACCCCTCTCACAAACCTCTAAAACCTTTCCCCATGCTTCTCACTTCATTTTCATGCAAATTATCTTCACACCTGTAGATCCTAGTGCTTATCTCCCTACTTTTGGGTTACGTTATCTACTTTCCTCCCCCAGATTCCTTTTGCAGGAGGTACTTGTTTCTGAGTTCTTTCAGTTGTGCTTTACTTAAACTTAGTTTTGTAGTTTTCATTCAACTTAAGCTCTCTATTTACACTTGAGCAGTTTCTAGCTATAGTGTATTTCTGGTTTTTGGCAACTATTTGCCTGCAAACTGAAACAATCCTCAGACACATCCCATCCTATGGCTGACCACCAAATTAAACAACCAATTACTACTGGGCATGAAGTGACCCGAGATATCGTCATTTCTGCAGTTAGTGGTAGGATGAGTGTGTGAGTTTAGATGTCATTATTGCCACCTGAGAAGTGCTGGTGTTTCAGAATAAAATACACTTTATTCTGTCTAGACAAACCTTAAACAGTAAACATAATATATTTCTGTCATCTCTCAGTGCCTTCTTCTCTGAACTATACAATTCTAAATTTCTTAGTCCATGTCAATTGTTCTTTCCATTTATCATCCCACTTGCCATATGCTGAATTTTCTCCATCCTAGCTAACTCACTCTAGCTATACAAAATGGATTTTTCTTATTGGCTACCAAAGCATTCCATACAGCAAGGGCAATTTCTGCATCTATAGAGACCTGGAATAGCACAGAATAAAATGGAATGGCTCCAAATTTGTACCATTATGTGTCACAGAGGATTTTGTGCCTCAGCAACAGTAGATGTTTCTTCACTTAAAGATAATCTTATGAGCACATATCTAGAGAAAATCTTGTTGTGTAGTGTAGCAAGCTTATTAGCTGCATTATAACTGCAAGCACAGAACTCCATGCACACTAATCTATCTTGTTTCACTTTAGTAGAGATGTACCTCCTATATCACCAGATTTACACTGAAGGAGTAGAAAGTTATTGCGAGCAACTAGGATTTCTAAATTATTTTCTTAGAATCAAGTCTGATTGGTCCAAATTTTAAGGTTTTTCCTCAGGTTTAAGATCTACAGTTTTTTTTTCACTCTACCATTCAGTTGGATGTTACCATAACGGAACATTCGGAAATATGGCTGAAAGGTCTGTTTTAAATTGACACTTTACATTTTACTGCCGCTTTTGAATTTACTTTGTTTAATGTCTTGCAAAAGAACAATGTCAAAATGAGCTCAAATTTCAAAACACGCACTTTTCCACCAGGACAATCAAATAGCAAAGCATGTCAAAATAGGTACAGAGAATGAATAATAGCAAAGTTGTGAACAACAGTACACACCTGGCAAAATTCAATGTGTTCTTTACAAAAATAAAATATCCTTAAATCAAAGAAAATGTTAGCTTCAAAAATAGTATTTTTTTTCTTCAGAAATAAACATTGCTACACAAGATATATATAAGCAAAGAACAAAACAACTTTGAAACATTAAAACAATACATGCTGCATATAGAATTTTAGAAACAATGGTTTACAATGGCTGTTATTTTTTTCTGAACTCATTGAGTATCATATGCTATTTTACTTACTTTTCCATCTGTCACGGAATGGAATAACTGTATCTGATGTGTGATACGACACTTAGCAAACCTGTCAATACAACACCTGAATAAAGACCATAATGTCAGCTATTAGTTGCTCTGTCAAAAATATAGTCAAATTTCTTAAAGTCTGATGAATGTTGCAGAACCCTGTTTGTTCTGAAGTAGAATTGATTCATCCTTTCTATAAAGCGATCAGTTGAAAAGCAACATAAACTAGATTTTCTTAAAATACTATGTTGCTTAAAAAAAATTTTAAAATTACAAATTAAAAAAAGCCCAAAATTTTTGAGTGAAAGTTTGCAATAGAAATGTTTTTAGCAAATCTCCCTCCTTCCTATTATGCCTTTTAAAAACAAGTCCCTTCTTTCTCTTGTGCTCTCAATCAAGAAAATTTGATGACACTTTCAATTACAGCAAAACTTCCCTTTAGCATAAAATCTTAATTCCATTATCCCAGGGGGTATTTGGTTTTCCTCCTCTGTTTTATAGAAATTTGTCCTGGTTTCTACATGTGCAGTAATTTTTTAAGGAAACATTTCATACTTTGTTTGTATTAGGCACTAAAACACTGTCAATATTTTTAAAGATATTTCAGAGATTACATATGCACATTAAAACCAAGGAGCTAAGTACTGGAACGTCTTTGAAAGCAGGACCATTTAAGTAATTTGTATGCAGATTATTGGGATCCAAGATAAATATGGAAAATGAAACATAAATCACATGACAAGCGTTTGCTGGTGCTTGGCATACCAATGCCTCAAGATCAGAGAGCAGTTCAAACCAAAGTTAAATGGCAATAGATAAAACAAACGATGTATCTAAAGCAATGTAACATGAGGTTCACGGTCCAGATTTCCCTCAGACTTTACCTGATTTGAAAAAAGAGGGAGAGGTCATGTAAATTCCTTGTAGTTAATAAGAAAACTTTTCATGATTGGAATACCTTATTCAACAAGGACTTAAGAAGTGATCTCTAAAACTACAGACTCATAATTGTATCTTACTAAGAAAAAGGGAATTAAAACTGTGGTAAGGAAAAAGACAATAGTGGAAAACTGAATAAATGAAGTGTACTGAGAGAATTCAACATGATAAAAGGAAAAACGTGCCTCACCCTTTTGACTTCTTTGATATTGTTGTATTTTGCAAGTGCTTTTGCAAGTACTTTTCCTTTTTTAAAGTACTGAGACAAACTCTCACCAAAAACAAAAATGGAATAAAAGACTATAAAGTCACAAATTGTTTGTGAAATGTGAAGACATAATGATAACTTTCTATTTCTCACAGATTGAAATGAGGGACTTTGCCATGAAATTGTCAGACAGCTGGTGTTAAGCATTAAGAAGAAACACATATTTGTTTATTTATTTATTTACTTCCTTATTTATTTCTTTTTCCTAGTACACAGCTCAACTGTGGTACCCATTGATTAGGTCACAGCTCATAAGAGCTAAGCAATGGAAGTAAACATCACTAACCCAAGGATGTGGACATCCTTAAAACTCATATATGTGGCAGTTGAGAGTATATATCATGGGAAGTATCACTAAAGATTCCTGAATACCTCAATATTTCTTCCTCACCAACAATTTGTGGTTAATGTCAGACACAGAATATGAACCAAAACTGGACTTCCAGTTGGGCACTGTCTGTCTGATTTATGTTGTTATCTTACTATCCAAAACATTGAAAGACAAATATTTTTTAAATATATATATAAATACATTAGAGTTTAAATACTAATTCACAAATGAAATACTATAGAACATTTTCTTAACTACGTAGGGAATAATCTATCTCTGCTGTCGTGTCTACTTTTTAAGAATTGTGTTGCTTAAACCAGTGTTTTATGAAATGCACATTAATTTTTTGAAATCTGTTTAATTTGGATATAATCTGAGAATAAAACATCTAAATTCAAGGTGGTTTAATCTGATATAGGAACCCATTCTGTAGGATTAGTGTTTGATATCTTCCTGCTGAGAGTCCAGAAATGATTTGATAGAATTTCATTGTTGCTTTTATCCATTTTCATCCTTGTTCCCTTTCCTGCTTTGCAGCAAATAAGATCTATGTAAGAGAAATAGAACACGGGTTAGCTTTACTGGTTGCCTGTGTCTGTGGATGTGAATAAATGGGTATATCTAGTCTCAGGAGAACTGGTATTATTTGCAGAAAACAACTCGATTACCTGTGGCTCAGTGGTAAAGGTTTTATTTTGATCCAGTGAAGCTAGAAACTAATTTTAAATCCCTAAGTAGTCCAGTAGAAATTATCAGGAACATTTTGGACTGCAGGATTCATTTTTAGAAAAGCCTTGGTTTTTCAGTGTTTTAAGTGCCTTTCTCTTCTACCTTCTCTGATTTCAAAGATTTCACTTGTCTTTCTCCTGCTATTTCTCTTAGTCTTACCCAACATACTTACTCATGCGAAATAAGCAATTCTTTGTAGAATTGTCTTGAAAAATACACCTTCTGTACCAAAACCAAAGTAGTTTCACCAGTATATGTTATTAGCCTCCAAGACTGCACAAATCTTCCATAACATATACTAATATTTTTATTTAGAAAAGAATAAAAAATAGATGCTAACCACTTTGAAGCTTTCTTTTGTGATATTTTACAGAGAAAGGGCTGCATTATATGAAGCAAAGTCTTATGGCAATTTCTGAGAGAATTTTTTTCTTTTTAATACACCTAAATCAAATTCCATGTTTTGAACTTCTGTCTCTTATACATTTACATTAAATGAAAACATTTTAAAAATAGATCAACCTATACTATCAGGAAAGCAAATATATAAGTATTGGAGCCCCCTTGATATGTTAACATCTTTATACCGTCTTCCTTTTATCGCTATAAAATGTTACATTTTTAATGCATAAAGTGCCCTGTTAAATCAGAACATCAGGAATTGTTAGAGCAAGTTTTAGCATGTTCTTCGCTTATTGTTTAATTTCTTGATTTTGTTTGATTTTTTTCACAAAATAATTAGCCTGCTAACCATCTAATTACTGTCAAGCCATGCATTATACAGATCTTCACCATTATGCAAACACTGTGTTAGTGAACACTGTAATATTTAAGATGTGTGCAATCTGACCTTATGAAAGAAAAGTTTCCTTGCGATCTGTAATTTCCTTTTAAAATCTCTGTTTTATTTGCCTTGTTCCATAATATTTCTACTTTTTTTTTTTTTTNGCTTTTCCTCCCCTTTTTCTTGCTTGTCTTTTCTTTTGCTTTTTCATGCCTTCTTTTTTTTTTTTTTTTTTTTTTGCTGGAACACAGCTCTCACTGAAACTAAAATTTTCTTCTAAATTGAAACACAGATTTGGAATTTTATGAACAGTCTTTTGCGGCCCAAGGTCTGGGCAGACTTTCAATACAATATTTTTGTGTAGTCAAATCAGTGTATTTCCCTTCTAGTTTCTTAAGTTGGGATTAATATATAAGAGAAAATATGTTATAATCAAGTAAAATATATAGAATTAAAATTCATTTTTTTGGCTGAAAGGCTCATTTATTTGTATGTTTATCAGAGAAGCAATTAACTTGTACACTAAATTTTTTTCTCAGTAGTTTTTTATTAGTGTACTGTTTGCCTTCTGAAATATTTCTGGTTTTCTTCTTGCGATATTTCTTATCCAAGATCCATTTTTCTTCCCTTTATTTGCTTTAAAATATTAGGAAAACACATTCTTGCAAATTCGTGTTAGATATAAACCACATTTAAGAACAGCTGAGAATATGCAGCATATGGTAAATCCTGCCAAACTGTTAAATCCTGTTAAAAACTAAGATTTCTAGATGTCTTTGACCCTTATTTTTGGGGAAAAACAAAATAAAACAAAGAAAAGCTAAAACGCAAAACCAAAGCCTATTAAAAAATCCCCTAAATCTCAAATGAAAAAGTGCAATTCAAACCTCAATTCACACCAGACCAAATGAGAAGAGGACTGGTGAATGCAAAAAAACTTGAATTCCTAACCCTAAAGAGATGATGTGAATTCTTCAGTTCATTTGGGCTCTTTTGACAGATGAAAGGGTGAAATAGAAGATTCCCCTGAGAACTTCAACCATTCCTCCTCAGTTGGATCAGAAGGGTCAGGAAAATGTGTGTGATTAATAGAAAGTCCTGAAAGTAAACACATACATTATATTATATATTATATAAAAGGTGTATACACATAAAGTACTTGGAATACATGGTATTTCTAAACTTCCATATGATATCTGCCTCCTCTTCTGTTAATTTTTAAAATCAGAAAATCCACTTCATTACTGCTCAATATTATGTTTAAATTGGGTGTATGATTTTATTTTAATTGATTCATTATATAATTCTGAAAATAAATATTGGACTTGTTGAGAAAAAAATCTTTTACAAAAGTAATTATGCTTATTATACAGCACTGAAAAAAAATCACAGTATTGTAGTCAATCAGTTTTATATATCTATTATTTCTTTCTGTTAGTAGCATGATATTTCATTTTATGATGAACTGTGTAACTATACTAACAAAAAACCCACACACGTCAAAATTTCTGTATAAGGAAATTTTCAGAAGTTTTTAGAAAAATTATGAAGTATTATAAAGAAGGTTATATTTTGCTCAGCATAAAAAGAAATCCAATAATCTCTGCAGAAAACCCAATATAATTTTCTAACTGGACATCTTTGACATAATGTCAGCATCCAAAATGGGCATGCTATAATCTGCACAGTTCTAATTATCTTTTAGATGGCTTTGCCTGGTATTGATTGCTGCACATATTTCTCAACAGATAATAGTGATTTAAAAGGATAATTCCTGATTAGGCCTGTGAAATATTTGTCTTCACACTTATTACCCTAGTTCTTATAATTAAATGACATGATGTTAGATTTGCATGCAAACTTACATCAATAGAAAGCATAAAATAGGTATTTACAGAAAGCAACTCTATATTCATGGCTGTGATATGAAGATAACAAAGGACATAGGAGCCTAATGAATCCTCTTTGGTGCAGTCAGTGCAGGTTTGGGGTCTGGGCAGGCAAAGATGTGTACCGTTGGGGTTTTTGTTTTGTTTTGTTTTTGTTTTTGTTGTTATTTGGGTTTTTTTAATTTTGGGGTTTTTTTTTATTTTCTTTTTATTTTCATTTCATGCTTGTATTATGTGATGACAAATGGAGGGAGATCTTTTGCCCATCTAGACTGATTACTTTCTAAGAGAACACAGTTAGAGGCTTAGTTTTACTGAAGGATACAGGATAACAGGATAGTTCAAGGGCCTCTGCTGTAATTTTTCCAGACCCCAAATATAAGATAGGTATAGAATATTTATTATAGTGGCTAAATAACTAATTATAATTGTGTCTAAACAGCATTTGTCAAGGGGTCAATAAAATTTTGAGCAGAGCTACTCAGTTCTCTTACTCTACTATTGTAGACTAAATAATTTGGCCCTCTTGTTGCTATCTATCTCAGGTACAATAATGATTCTTGTCACCATTGTATCCTTATTATTTTCCAAAAAATGAAACAAAAGTGTTTATGAATCAGCAAAAAGCAAGTAGCAAAACAAACAAATATGCATTCTGGCATATTAAAGGAGAATCTAGCAGAAGAAACAAGAGAGAGAACATATTTTTCCTCTCTTGTGTTGTGATAATACAAAGTTTTTATGCATTCACAATTTTTTTTTCCAAAATGGTTAGATTGATTACAAATTGTGCCATAACTGATGCTAATGTAAACAAATTTTCCAATTTTTCTATTTATCAGGTCGGCCTTGTAATACCTTCTTTTTTATTTTTAAACTTTGGTAGAAACTTTGGTGAAATGAAGAAACAAAATCTGAAAAAGAGTGACCTGGCTTTGTGTTGCTTGCTATAAGAATACAGAAATGTTTATTTCAACACCTCAGAATGATTACTCAATAAAGACTGAGACTCCACACCATTTATAGAGAAGTTTAAGTGTCCTATTCATTTTCCGATTTGCTCATACACAGAAACAGTGGGCCATTTCCAATTCTGACCTAAAAGAAGATAACAGCGCAATTAAAAACCACTGTACACCTTTGATTTACCACCTAAATGAATTGCGGCCACCTGGTGCTTGTCAGATTCAGAAGCAGAGCAGGTCTGCTCAGGTATTTCTAGAAAACAATACTCAGAGACTGTTGGAAGAGACAGTAGGACACAGTAGAATACCTTTCTTGAAATTTCTCTTGTCTGCTGAAATCACACATTTTTGTAGAGAAAGGGGTTAGGATTAAACTTGTCCTGGTTTCAATGACTGCAGTACTTTTTGTGCTGTAGTACTACTAGGAAAAAACCCCATTCCTTTATCTGTAGCCAGAGGAGAAAAATAGGTATGGTTCTTGTCCTGCTTTAGTGTTTCACACCGAAACTCTTGGTTTCTATCATAGAATAAATTTGGAAATGTTTGTGTTCATTTAATGTGAAGATAGGGATTTCACAGACTCAAATTAATCCATGTGTATTCTATAGAGAATATACAGGGAATTCGGCATATCCTGAACATATCACATTTGCTACATCTTCTACAATCACCCGTGCAATGTATGAGCTAAGCTCAGCATCCCTGAAGAGACCGCTGGTGTTTTGCAGCTCATCTGATACATCCTAGATATGTTAATCTCTTGTGTAGTCATCACATTAAGAATGTAATTAGTACAAGAAATGTATAAACACCAGACAAATTCAAATGTCTTCCAGATCCACCCAATCAAGATTTTTTTTGTGAAAGAAAAACACACTAATGTTAGAATGCTGTTATCTTATTACTATTATAGTTCTAATGTCAACCACAGCTACCCATGATCAAGACAACACATTCTGGCATGCCACAGTTTCTTAGATAGTGCAAAAAATACATTATCCTCAGTTTTGGAATTAAAAATATGACTAAGTCAAGTAAGTATGGATAAAGAAAAATTCAGGTTCTCCTTGATGTCTCTATGTCCTTGCTTTCCAATATGTTCATAAATTTAACCAAATATGAAAACTCAAACCAATGACAGAATTATAATTCTGCCATTGTGATGGGCTCTTTAGTGCAATACCCTCTATATCTTTTGGAGGAAGTGGGAAAAAAGCCCCACAAAGTTGTTATTTCCCTTTCTAATAACTCTCCCAAGCTCTGAAAGATTCAGATAAAAGTTCCTATTTTATTTCTGTATTTATTTCTGGACTTGGCAAATGCACTTGTCATAGCCTTGTACATTGATCAGAAAGAGCTGAGAAAAGTTTGACATCATAGTGAAATTAAATTCCTTGCCATTTCTTGACAGAAGGTGACATGCAAGTGAATACATTTCTTTCGGTTTACCTGATGAAATTTTTCTAGACATTGTAAGGATCCAACTCACAAGGAAAGTCCAAATTCAAACTGCTTAAGTGAAAAAAAAGCTGGAGGTAAGTCATATGGGTTATTATAAGATGTTCTGTGTTGCCATATATTTTCCATCAGCTGATCGTATTTAACTGAGATGTTTTTGCACTGAATGTTTTGTAACATAGGACAAAATACATTCAGATGTTGAGGTTGTTGACACAATATTCAGGAGATCTTATTAATTTTCATTACTGCTAATGAACTTTGTAATGTTTAGAGATATTTTGTCCTCTAACCCTAAACTGATATGACTGAAAAAAATTGCTTACAATGAATCTATTTGGTTATATAAATTAGATAGTCATATGACTACTCTCCTTGGATAGTAGAAGGTAAGAGTTATGTCCTCCCGTAGGTAAGAACATAGAAGGTACATGTGTCAAGTTCTTTGTTTTACCAGTGCCTATCATGTCATTAATCTTCAGTCTCTAAATATTACTTTTAAAGGGAGAGTTAAAGTTGGAAGGATAGTAAGAAACTAAGAGTTCATAAGGAGTTCCTTCTCCATCTGGTTCTGAAAGGAGCTATTAAATTCTACAGAAATACCAGACACATGCAGTGAATACTCACGTTTTCTAGAGTTACATAATACCAAGTATCGATATTGTGATTTGCCTGAGAAGAATTTGAGATTTTACCCCAATTTACTTTAGAAACTGTGTCAGAGTGTTCATTCTAGACTCTTAGTGTTTTATCTTCAGAATTACTGAACATAATTGAGTAAATGCATGATAGAATCAAATTTCTGTCTTGCTCACCTGACCAGAAAAAGACACCTTTCTTCTCAGAAGTGAGAGAGAGTCCCTTTCCCCCATCCCTGGCAATGACATAAGATGATATTGAATAACACATCTTGTCCATGCCCCCCACCACTGATCTGAGCTGGAACCAGGACAGATATCATAGACCCACACTGTGTTTTCCCTCCTTCCATATTTCTGAAAGTTTCTCTCATTTTAAAATTAGTTCAGTGTAGTTTTCAGAGTACAGTGTGACTGAAATATAATTGATACATCTTTTTAACCAAGTTATCAAGAAGGAGAAAGTTATACCATGTCTAGTGAGCAACCTTCTTCATGAAGCAAAACACTCTTAAATTTTTATATTATAGGCTAGCAGCTTTTGCTCAGTTACATGCCTCAGCTGACTTAGATGTAAATTGTTATGCTTTAATAACTGGCTTACTGCCATCTATGCTAAGAAATATTCCACCATTATACTTAACATTCATTTCAGGGGAAGTACTTGTGCATACTAGATACTATCAGCCTTACAATAACTCATTCTCAGTAAATCTGAGTAGTAATTACACTCTCTGAATACTTTTGTGAAAACCAAGATAGTGTGATTGAGACTGGGACAACCATCAGCAAATGTTATCAACACCCAGTATAGGGAAGACATAATTCAGTCTTTATTGAGGTGTGTACGTATCATATGAGATTTAAAAAGAAAATCTGACGCAAGAATAAATGTCAAGTACATTAATATTTACTTACTTCACTATTTACAAAGAATGTCTACTAAAGGGACATTTTTAAGCTGATGTCTCAGTGAATGACTTTTTGCTTGTTAAATTCTTCCCCTATAGAATCAAGGTGTAACAGCATGCACAGTCTTAATTCCAATTCACCTATGCACAATACAAGTTCCAGTTCACCTTCACTACAAGTGAATATGTAAGGGAATATATAAGGAAATATTTGTAGGTGTGTGACACTGGAGGGATTGCTGGCTCAAAACATTTCAGGTGGATGTGTGTGAGGGAAGGGCAGGTCGTGTCTTGCCCTGGTGGGGTGATGTGCTGCCCTGTACACCCTGCCCCCCACAGCCAGTATCCCAGCCTGGCAGTGGCTGCCAATCCCTGGCACAGCAAAGTCAATGCTCCTGCTCCTGGAGCCTCTAACCCGGTTCCTGAGTGGCCAAATGGCCTGAAGTCCCACCAGGGGGAAGGCCAAGGGGTATTTAAAGTGGAACATGCAACAACTACAGGTATTGACCCTTGGACACCCTCCCTTGGAATTCTATCAGCTGAATAGTGCTGGAACCAGGAGTGGTAGTTATGTTTGTTCTTTTCTATATCTTTTCTCTCTTTGCTCTTCTTCTAATTCTCTCTTCTCAAAATTTTGCAGTAACTCAAAATCAAATGGGCTTAGAGTTTGCTAAATTGAATGGGTTAAGTTAATGCTCTGCAGAAGTGTTTCATGTTGACTGAATGCTGCTCTAAACTTTTTGTTGTAGCTCTGTGATCTTCTGAAGTTTCCAGTTTCCAGGTTTTTTTTTGTTTTGACCTCTTGAGAATATTTTCTTGGTATTTCTGCCATGTGCCTAACTCAGAGTACATGAACAATCATAAGTCCTTTCAAGTGTCTCGTTGAGTGATGTTTTGGGGCCTAACAGTAGGAAACAACCATGTTCACTTGCAGTTCATTCTTATTGCAACCTGCAAGGAGACTTGCTGCACCAAATTAAGTGGAAATCTTATTTAAAACATCTACTCCACTACCTCGCTACTGTCACATTAAAAAAAATTAGTATTTTCTGATGTTCAGACAGAAACTCCTGTGCTGTGTATTGACCCCTGAGTCAATATTGACCCCTGAAATACACCACTGGTTACTGGTCTCACATGATGCCAGTGATCTCTGATGCCAGGTTTCTCTGAATGCAACTGTTCAGTCCCTTTTTAATCCACTTCACTTCTGCTCACCCACCGCATAGTTCAACAGATTATCTGTGATAAACTTACAGTATATTCAGTTTGCTTAAGTGTTTTTAAAAATTTATGTTACCTGGGATTAGTCTGGTGTGAAAACTTATAGTCAAATATATAAGCAGCGAAGCATTGTGGAAGATTCATCTGGGGTCTCTGACCCCCTTTATTGATTGCTTCATTTAAGCTCTGTGTCCCTGTGTGTACCTCTGCCCAGCACTGCACCTGCTGTCCCTGATCCGGCATCACTGACTTGTCTTCCTGGGCTCCTTGGATCTTGGCCTGGTCTCAGACTTACATTCTCACTATGGACATGATAAATGTCTGACTTGTTGGTCTCTGACTCTTCTCTTCATAAACACTTCTCTTTAGGAGCCACTTTCAAGACTTGTAAAGATATTGTAAACAAAATCATATTCTGTACATGAGAGAGAATTCATGATGCACTGGGATTGTGTCCTTTAGTAAATATTGGCTAGATGTTTGCGCATTCAAGTACTGCTTTTACAATTCTCCACGGAAAAAATCCCAACAAAGTGGCCATTCATGAAAAGGGCCAATATTTTCAAACATTCACATTTCTATTTTAATTGGTCAGGTTTTTGAAAAGTGTAGGTGAAATGATATTAAGCACTGTCCCAGCGTATAACCACATAGTACTATGACAGATCTGAAATTCAGATCTTTTATTGAGGTGTCAATTAAAGTATAATGCCTGATTTGCTTGAGTCAGCAGCAAATATTTTCTGCCTGGCACTAAAGTCATATTGCCCTTCTCAATCAAAAGTTACCCATCAACACTACTTGATGAAAGAGAATCTACCTGGCATTTGATTACAAGGAAGAAGCAGCTGTTGTAAGAGTGAATATGCTACGTAAGGTACTAGAAGGTCATTGTGATTTCCTCCACTAAGGGAAAAACCTGAAGCAGAAAATGACAAATAGTTTCCTCAAGGTTATCTGGCAGTTGCAGATCTACAAATAAGCTTAAGCCTTCTTAATCTTAGAAAAGGTGAAGAAGACAAGATTGGTTTCCTCATGGAATGTCTTGCACTTTCATTGGAACTATTTCTGAAAAAAAATGAGAAAAAAAAGGGTATTTGTTAGAAATTAGGCAGTAAGTTTTTCCCTGCTCACCCAAATCTTCCTTATATTTCTGAGTACTCAGTAATTAATTTTTTTTTTTTTTTTGTATTCTTTTGCAGGCATTCCTTTTTGGAAAAAAAAATTAAACAATGTTTACTATTCTTAAAAAATTTTTCCATTTGACGTGCTAGCTTTAAAAGGAATAGTTTGCACTTGTGACAATTTATAAAAAGCTCTTGTTTATATAGACAAATGCAGTCAAAGTGTCTGAAAGAGGCTTACTTTTTATCACTTCTTTTGTATTTAGATGCTCAAATTATAGTTAGCTATAATTTGACATATACTTCATTTTAATCAGATCTTAATCTGATTTTAATGAGGCCTTTATTACTAGAAACATTTTCTTTATTCATGATAATCTAAAGACTGCTTCAGAAGCTGAAATAATTTTTACTGATGCCCTTTAATACTTGAAAAAAGTATCTATTTTGGAACTGCTGAAGAAAATACTTAAATCCATTTTCTGAGAAGTGGTATTTTTGGGGCTTTATACAAACATTTGGGCTTATTTTTCCATCTGAAGTAAAATTATTTCTTTTCCTGTCTTGATTCTCTTTCTACCTCTCCCATATTAACCATCTGTTCTGGTTGCTTTCCCTCATCTAATCTCTAGTCTCACATACTTTATTTTTCTACCACAACATTAAGCTTCTCTGTGCAGGAGTTAACTGAAAATGTGAATTTCCTTCAACCCTATATCAATGATCACATAGTTTCACTCTTCCAGGCTTCATATTTTCATAACATTCAAGTTCAATATCATGAAAGAACCTGTGAAGAGTGTAAGATTTGATCATCTTAAGGTGTTTGGAGGTATGGTTTTAAAATCATGCTCAGGATTCTTGCAGGAGAATGTCATGAACCTGAGGTAGTTTCAAGCAAAAGTTTGTGCATATGCACTACACCACACAGAAGTAGAAAACTTGGTGTTGTTGGGAAGCATAACATTGACATATGTTTATTAAATATTCATTACATATTTTGCATGTGCAGATCTTTGATAAAGATGTCTGATTCACTGGGCATGCACTGAAGTGTTTTTGTCTGCATGGATAGTGTGCATATTTGGCATTGTTGCATGGCAATTCCAGTTGAAAAAAGGGGAACTAAATACACTGAAGACTTAAATTACTAACTGAAGAAATTTACTTGCAATCCTCAAAGCTCTGGATGGTATTTGCTTCTAATTGTCTTCTCAAAATGTGTGTCAAGTTCCTAATGAGATAGAATTTCCTAGGTCTGAATAAACTATATATTGGGATCCACTTACACAACTTACTTTGGGTTTTGAGTTTCTCTGACATCTTTATTCTTTTTTTCACAGGTATCTCTATATTTCCTAAGCAAGAAATTTGCTGAGTCCTACTTTTTTCAATAGAGTCTGCCCTGTCTACTGGTAGGACACTTCTCAGATCACTGAGCTCTCCAGGCTTCTCTGATGCTGCAATTTCTGAGATAAATACTACATGAACACTGGTCTTGCTGATCCTTTTTATCAGAGCTCCCAAATGAGAGTATTACTTGTTTTTTTCTCCAAAGTCCTTTGTGTATCTGTGATTGTGTCTTCAAAATCCTGGAAGTAGGATTATCAGTTAACAGGAAAACCTGGTTAGAGGTAAAATGATGAAATAAGACATGCTGAAAATATTGGAGACAGATGATGATCTTACTGTAAGGGCTAGTGAAGGATAAAAGATGCACTTTGAGTACCAGTGGAGAATTAGGGGAAATTACATTGGGTTGATAACATTATTCAACAATCACTGATACATCTCAATTACAAATTGGAATTTGCTATGCAAATAATTAAAAAGCATATAAGAAAAGGATCCCCAAAACCATGAAATTGTAAACAAGTAACTTTGTAAAATAAACTAATTAATATTCCTTATTTCATTTTGATTTCAATGACAATTAAGTCCTTTTTCTCCTTTCAAGCAGCTGAACTTCAAGTCCTTGGAGAATTGACTCTGGAGATATTCGAATGAGACCTGTACTGTACATCAGTGTTATGAGTTAATTGAGCAGTTACTGGGAGATGTAAATAGTAGGCATAGGTTTTGTTTCTGGATTAATGTACAACTTGTGTACTGTTACTGACAGAAATATGGGCAATTTTTCATGGTGATTAAACATTGAAACCATTTAACTAGTCATTGAAAGGTGAAACAGAAAGACCTATTCAGCCCTCAAACTTCTTTCTTAATAGGGAAAAATGAAATAAACAGACATCAATAGTGTATTTGGAACAGTTCACTCAATATAGACTTTAAAGGGCACTGAGGAAAATAAGATCACATGTGATGATCTCTATTTTACATCAAGCCTGACCAAGTGCTAAGTGATTCTTCTATAAGGCTTACAGATAACATATTACTGGTCTCTTCATTAATATCGTGCTTTCAGATGATGACCAGAAATGATGACAGAGACAGTACAAGCCTGCAACTTCTCCACATCTGTGTGAGACCTGTGATACTGAGCTGTTTTCATTCACTTGAGTTTTTTGTTTTAGCCATAGTGTACAAGGTATTATGAAAAATAAAAATGAAAAAGTTATACAACAGCACTCTTCTAGTATTTGTTCTGTTTAAAGCTGTTGTTTGCTCTTTGTTAAGACAAACAGCTTAAGTAAAAGAAAGGCAAAAGGCATTGCTCATGTTAAGGTTTTACAATTACTATCAGTAATACTTGTTGTCTTGCCTGGGTTCAAATTAATGTGAAGGAACATGTAAATTTCTATTGAGGCTGTGAAACTAATAGGGAATTCTCTGAGAATTCCACTAAAATAAGACATAAATATGCATGGAATGAGAAGAGTTGCATTGCTGATATGGATTATGCCATGGTAAGCATTCATCAGAGCTTTTTATTTTCAAGACTACAGCCAGCTTTTAAAGATGTGACATAAAGTATGATTTTGGCTTCTTGGCTTTTCACTTTTATTTTGTTTCCTTTTGGATGATTTACAGCTGTTGTGCCAGCCTATCCACAAAACCAGCTTTATGAATCATACACATAACTGTAAGTGTTCACAGAATCAGGCTTATAGTAGTAAAATGCTTTTATTTCCAATTGCTTGATGTGATGAAGTCATTCATTGAGCCCATGCAAAAGAGAGTTGACCAAATTCGTCTCAAGTATAAGTGGGCATAAATCAAGATAAGTCATTGAAATTTCACCAACTTTCATCGATGCTGAATTTCTCTCACTCTTTCAAGGAGTGGTTAAGGTTGACTCAGGGTAGGTAGTTTAACAACATTGATCCAGATAAGATGAATAACACATCATTACATAGAAATCTAAGAATATGTCTTGGTTTCAGCTAGGGTGGAGTTCATTTCTTCTCAGTACCTGTTACAATTGTGGATTTAAAATTAGAATGGTGTTGATAACACAGTGATGTTTTGGGGTTTTATGAGTTGTGTTTTTCCTAAGTCAAGGACCATTTTTTTCCTTTTCTCGTGCTCTGCCAGTGAGGAGGTATGCAAAAGGAACTGGGTGGGAGTACAGCTGGGACAAGTGACTCAAACTGACCAAAGGGATGTTCCACACCATAGAACATCATGCCCAGTATAGAAACTGGGAGAGAGTTACCCAGGAGAGGGGGTCAATCTGGCTTCAGGAAGGGGGATCTAGAATCTGTCAGTGCATGGTGAGCAATTGCATTGTACATGACTGGTTTTTTTCCATTATTATTATTATTATTATTATTATTATTATTATTATTATTATTATTATTATTATTGTATTTTACCATATTTTCAATTATCAAACTCTTTTTATCTCAACATCCACATTTTAGTTTGATTCTCCTCCCCATTCCATGGGGCAGTGGGGGAAAGATGAAGGTTCAGCGAGAAGCTGTGTGTTATTTCATCTCCAGCTGTGCTTAAAATCACAACAAAGTATTTGTAAAAGTATAGGTTAATATTTGAAAACTCATAAGAAAACACAGTTTTCCCCATAACAATTAGTTTTAGAGGCATTGCTCAATCTTAAGATAACAGAAAAAAAGATGAGTTTACAATTTGTTTTTCTTTGCTCAAAGACTAGGATTTGCAAAAATAAGTACCCATCAATTATATGTCTTATGGTTTTTTCCTAAGGGTGTTTAATTTTTGCACTCTATATTCTCTCCTGTGATTTACACTGAAAGTGAAGGCATGTCTGTGCATGCATTATGCAGTATGGGAAAATTTATCTCAGTATTTAGAGAATTGGGGCCACAGTGGTGGAATTTCTTTTAGAAATGTATCTGGTTTAGAAGAGTATCTGGATGTAAAATTATAGAAATAGGTTAATGAATTATTGGCCTTGAAAATGGAATTGTGTTAACTATAGGAAATCAAATCTGGTTTAGTCAACATCAAAGTAAATTCATCATGATTGTACATATTTTTCCTTAAGTCTGGGAAAGAATACTACCCAACTTTCAAAAAAAAAAAAGAGATGATTTTTATCCCTATGTATTCAAATTTCAAACCAAGAGAGATTTCTTCTGTGCTTTGTGGTAGGAATGAGTAGTGCAATAGAAACAATCCAAAGGTTCTACACAGGGGAGAAATCATCTGTGCATGTTAATGTAAGAAGCATATATCAGTTCACTCTAGAGTTTTTCCAGAAGTATTAATTTCCCAGATGACATTATTAGATATTTTCTATTACTTGCTGAAGGAAGCCAGTAGCTGAAAAAATATATTTACAGAATTTGCATTGAAGAAATGTTCTTCATAATATTGTAAAGTAATTACTTCTTGTTTAAGCAAGTCTTGAGGCAGAAAGCTCTAGATGTGATGCTATGTATAAAGATAACTATTGGTTAGCATGAAATACACATTCATTCTATTAATGCAAAGTGGTAAGTAAAAGAGAAATCTGTCATAGTAGAGGCGATTATATAATGCATGTGTCTACAGAGACTAAGTAATTGTATTGCATGCATTGAAAGAATGCCTTCCCTCCCAATTAGAGAACTGTTCCATTACAGCAATCTGTTTACAAGACCAGAAAGGCATACATTTTATTAAGTACTTAGCAATACCATATGCTTGAACTCCAAAAACATTGGACTGGCAAAAAGTTGTTGGCATGGGATTACGTGCATAGCACTGATCATCAGGGGCATCCAGGAAGAGGTTGCCACCCCTGCTGTTAGCAACCTGCCGTCTTTCTTCTGCAAGTGAGGAGACGGAGCAGAAGGGAAAGAGGAACATATGTAAAATCAGCCACAGACTGCTCAAAGATACATGGGGTGAATGAGTTTACAATACAGACAGAGCAGTGAAGTTAATATCTTCCCCAGTGGGAAAAGGGGGCCAAGATATGGAGATGGTCACATGAGAGGTACAACACACATCAGTGAGAGGCCCATAGGAAGTCTCACAAATTCTCCTGCACAAGGTGCCTGGTCCATTGGAATAGATGTGGCCATGTAGACTCACAGCTGTGGCAGATGGCATGCCAAGACACCACAAGAGATATGCTCCTACTATAGCTTGTATTCACAGACCTTTCTGTCTATACTGTTTTCTCACTAGCAGTTTCAGGAGTAGGGAGGTGCAGCTGAGGAGATGAGAGTGTAGGAATGTGACCATGATATTTCACAATGAAGTGACTGATGAAGTCGCCAACTCTCTTTTTGCTTTTAATATGTTTTCAAGAGACAAACAGAGCATCTTAGTGTTCCCTGACTCCTCAACATAATATAATGCAATCACTTGCATCACAGCAATATTTAGTGTCATTGCCTTACATCTATCATGATTATCCTTGCACTGCAGACCTGTGTGTAACAGCTGCTTACAACTCAGATGTCTAGTGGGGCTGATTTCCATGATCCTTGTATGAATGTTGAAATCGGATAAGGAGTTACAATGGTTGCTAATCACTAAAATATTAAAAATTGCTATTTTTTAACTTTAATTCTCAGATCAGTCCATTCTTCAGTTCCAAGGAACCTGAATAACATATATCAAAGAAGAGTTGTAAGTGTTTATGTTGATCAGATATTTATATTATTTTTGAGGTGGCTATGTTATATTTATATTGAGAGAAATCTATTCTCTCTTTTTGTTCTTCCTAATCACCTATTTTATTTTAATCTATTAATGTGAACTTCAAACACCCATTAGTAAATCCATCTCCTCTACAAGCAATCCTCATCACAATTCCTCAGCTCAACTACATACTTCTGGTTTTTACTGATATGACATGTATGAAATACATACTTACTCTCCTAAGTTTTTAGTACTTCCTAGCATTCTTTTTTAGCATTTGGTGGCAAAATATCACAGTCAGTATTTTACAATCAAGTAAATCTTCCAAGAAAAAGCTGGGAGACAGGCTTGTTAACAATTGTTGATCTTTTTTGGAAAGAACTGGAATGATTTGGTTCATCCTCTGCTGTAAGCAATCCCTAAACGGTTAGAGTAGAAAGGTTTGCTGTGGAGAAATGGGATTTAAATTGTAGACTTAGAGGCACTAAGAAAGCAATCTTAGAGGCAGAGAAAACTGAGAGCAGATTTGAACAGAAATTTGTTGGGGTTTTGTGGATTTCTTTCCTGGGAATGACTGAGCACAGGAGGAAAATAAGAATAGATTCTGACTACCACAGAAACTGTATTTTCAAAGCATGTTAGAAAAATTATCTTCCATGCCAGGTATGTTATGGAAGTATTATATTTTTGTACATATTTGTTTATCAGTGTGAAATAAAGATAGGTTTAGGAAAAAGAAAATAAAGAAGATTCCCTGCATTAAGATCCTCTTTGCTGTCCCTTGAATCAACACCTGTTAGTCAAACATATGTTATTCTATCCTGTAAAAAACTGCAATCTAAGTCTTCTGTTCAGAAGGTGGTAGTGTACCTGCACTACAAAGCTGGTCCAGGCTGAGTGCAGTACTCCAGTAGAAGTCTTGTTTGAAGTATGTTTATCAAAGATACCCCTCCTGCCCTGTTGCTTCTATATGCTTATTTATATAACCCTAATGGTGCTTTCTTTTTTCACAGGATCGTTGACTCAGCTTGTGATCCATTGGAAGCCTGACTGTTTTCTGTAAAATTGCTTTGCAGACAACTCTTCCCCATCATGAGTCTGGAAGTCAATTATTGCTGCTCACTTTTTGCGCTTCTACATGTTACTGTTAAAGACCTTTTTTTTTTCTGCTCTGAAAAGAATATTTTAATCTTAAAACTCTGAGCTTGGGGTTTTTTTTTTGTGTTTTTTTTTTTTTGTTTTTTTTTTGACATTGTGAACTAGATTAGCTCAGAAGCTTATGTGATGAATATAATCTCTAGACCATACTTGCTATTGTCCATACCATTAGCAAAAATGCTAGGTCAGATGGGTTCTGGATGAATACTCATGGGACTAGGGAATACGTAAAGTTTTTGTTCAAAATTCAAGCAGAATTGTTTTGCAGACAAGACTGAGTATGTGATACGAATTTGTGCCTACAGGTCTGAAGTAAAGACGGGGGCTATTTTTTTGAGTAGGATTACTGAATGGTATATTTTGTATCATTTTTTAATATTTTTAACAGAATACCTTTACTGATATTAGCTTAATCTGTGAATTACTTTATCCTTTTGTGCATGTATCTTCTTGTTGAAACCATGTGGGAGGATGCAATGGTAAACATATGGCATAAATATATAAAAATGATACTCATGAACAATATGTAAAAATGGGGAAAAAAACCCAAAACCCACCAGTAGGACATGGAGTTGTTTCATACAGAGAAAACATGAAAATTTCATGTAATATAACAACCGTCTATCTTGTTTAATTATTCTCTGTTATTTTTAAACTAATTAAAATAATTTACATTATAATATTTGTTTGACATTACATATACTTTCCTGACTTTATTTTTTCAGATAACCTTCAAGTGTCTGCCATGAAGAAGAACATGCAATTTTAATAATCAAGTAAAAAGATGTATTCAAGTTTCTACTTTCTAGAATCATATGTACATAAACTCACATAAAGAAAGCAGATGATCAGCTGTATCACACTGTTATTATTAGAGGGACTAGGACCTCCATGGAAATACAAAACTTAGCAGCAAAAATTACCTCTTAAAAAATCTGATTCAAGCAAAGTTGCCATGAACAGGAGCTAAATATTCAAGTATACTGCCTGCCTTGTCAGTAAACATAACAGTTTACATGGGAATTTTCTTCCAGTTTACAGGAGGAGTAGAAGCAAAATGAATAAGAATAAGAATAAGAATAAGAATAAGAATAAGAATAAGAATAAGAATAAGAATAAGAATAAGAATAAGAATAAGAATAAGAATAAGAATAAGAATAAGAATAAGAATAAGAATAAGAATAAGAATAAGAATAAGAATAAGAATAAGAATAAGAATAAGAATAAGAATAAGAATAAGAATAAGAATAAGAATAAGAATAAGAATAAGAATAAGAATAAGAATAAGAATAAGAATAAGAATAAGAATAAGAATAAGAATAAGAATAAGAATAAGAATAAGAATAAGAATAAGAATAAGAATAAGAATAAGAATAAGAATAAGAATAAGAATAAGAATAAGAATAAGAATAAGAATAAGAATAAGAATAAGAATAAGAATAAGAATAAGAATAAGAATAAGAATAAGAATAAGAATAAGAATAAGAATAAGAATAAGAATAAGAATAAGAATAAGAATAAGAATAAGAATAAGAATAAGAATAAGAATAAGAATAAGAATAAGAATAAGAATAAGAATAAGAATAAGAATAAGAATAAGAATAAGAATAAGAATAAGAATAAGAATAAGAATAAGAATAAGAATAAGAATAAGAATAAGAATAAGAATAAGAATAAGA
This sequence comes from Orthonyx spaldingii, assembly GCA_013397795.1. Classification (NCBI taxonomy): domain Eukaryota; kingdom Metazoa; phylum Chordata; class Aves; order Passeriformes; family Orthonychidae; genus Orthonyx; species Orthonyx spaldingii. Next base: position 451,919 of record VZTJ01005995.1, read on the forward strand.
ATAAGAATAAGAATAAGAATAAGAATAAGAATAAGAATAAGAATAAGAATAAGAATAAGAATAACAACAATAATAACAACAATAATAACAACAATAATAACAACAATAATAACAACAATAATAACAACAATACTAGCAACAATAATAACAACAATAATAACAATGCCCACAACTCATATTATTCAACACGTCGTAAAGGACAGGGGAGAGAATTGCATTTCCCATCTTAAAGTGCTGCACTCTTTCCCCAAGAACAAAGTAATTGTTTTTGAGAATATGGGTCACATTTAATGTGCCTTTGAAACTCCACCAAATTATTACAGTGAAGTAAATATCTTGTTCTGATACTCTAAAAAAAGGCATTGCCATCAGTTATTATATCACAAAAAAATCTTGTGATATCATTATTCCTGTTTGATAAATTTGGATATTTGGACTCAGGCTGATAAAGTTTTTGACTGAGTTCAACTTGAAAATCATTCACAGACCTCTAAATATCATCCTTACCTCCTCTCAGTTTATTGCCACTTAAAAAGTTCTAGAAAAAGTTTTGCTAAACCCTTGATTTATACTCTGGTAAATGGGAGAGTTAATTGGGATGCTACTGATTGCAGTATCTTGTCTTTAAATGTCAAATGGAAATTTCCTTTAAAATATTTTTCAAAAGTGGAGAAGTTACTTGGATTAACCAAGTCAAACTCTGCTTTCTCTGATACTTGATCAAAGCAGAGAAGCTCCATTCACATTTATTTTAGTCAGATTTCTGGAGATAGCAGGAAGGAATTAAGCTCATTTTATCTCATTTTGATATCTCTGCGTTCTGCACATTTGGGTAGCTCTTTAGTTCCGCTCACAGTGGAAGTAAAATATTTACAGTAGTGATTTGAGAAAGATTATAGTATATTTCAGTGTGTGATCATGATCGCTTCTTTATTAATTTTGAAATGCCTGGCTAGAGACAAGAATGAAACTCCACCCACCCCAAAAGAAATATGCAGAAAGTAAAAAACTGTGTCTGAGTTTCAAAGTTTCAAATAAGTTATTTCTGTTGAAAGCATTTATTTTTTTTTATTGTGGTAACAAGACCTTGAATCAAAATAGTGTTTATTTCATTAGGTAAGAAATGTACTTTTACTCTGTTTTAACAAGTAAATAAATAAACATAAATCACTACATGTTGAAGCTAGCAGTGCTTAATTTCTTTCCTAGTGTTGAGTGACAAGTTTCATTGTTATCATAGAATCAAAGGTGACTTGTTTCTTCTTTTGTCTTGACAGGAAAAGAATTGTTTGCATTATGAATATCAGTTGGGTGCTGACAAGTGAAAGAAATTGCCAGCTTTTTGTAACTCACTAAAACAAAACCACAGTTGACCTTGAAAGACGAAGATACAAAAATAGAAACTTGAATATATCTTTTTATTTGACTATTAAAACTGTATTGTTTTCTTCCTGACAGACACCTGAATGAAATCTGACTACATAAAGGCTATAAAATAACTTAAGAACATAGACATGTCTTAGGAAACTGCTTCTGTGTGACATGAATGCTAATCTAAACCCTTTTCCTTACAAACTTAAAAATTATATTTCAATGTGGGTAAAATTGAAATTGCTCAACCCTACAAAAATAACTATGTTGACTCTTCCTCATTAGGCACAATAAATTACACAAGATTTTTTGAGAACTTGTTGGGAAGAATTATGTCATTGGATTCCTATATGACAGGAATTCGTAATGGAAATTTGAGAAATAAAGGATTACAAATCCAGTACTGTCAAAGAAATAGATGGAATATCACTTAACAGATCACTTATTCAATGACTTTCAAGCTGCCGAAATGATTCTGGTAAAAAGAAATTGATAAATAAATACAGTCTTAACAGCAGAGGAATTTTTTGTTTTTCTATCTCCAGACCTAGTAAAAAGGATGGTCTTTCTTCAGACGCCCTAGGTTTCATAGAGAACTAAGCTAAAGCACTGATATCACAGCTGTCAAATTTTTCAATGGTTGCCAGTAGGCCTAGACTCTTCATTGCTGTCCATCTCATTGAAAAGACCAAATAAGATGTTCCCAAAGCAAAATAAATACTTAGTTGATAAGTGATTAAACTGTCCTGACTACACAATGAAAAATTTACAGTAGGTGACCCAATAGCTAAATAAAATACTAAGGCGTAAGTGCTTGCAACTATTTCTAATTGTTTCAATATGTACTTGAGGGAGAAAACACAAAATTTTGTGTACCTAATTTCCAAGAAGATAATGAAGCTATAAATTACAGGTGTTGTCTGATTTTAATTTAGCATAATCATAAGTAATATGTCATATGACCCTTAATGAAATGAGGTAATGTAAATTGATTTACAGTCAATAGATATGAATTACATTTCCTTCACAAAATGTGGTGTTCTTTGAGTATGTTCTGTTCTTGTACTTCTTTTCAAACAGTAAAATATAGCTTTTTATTAATTTAAGTATTATTATTGTCAGGTTTCTACTTGCAAAAGCTTTGGATGAATCTCACATAAATTCCTTTACTTCAGATATTGTGGTTTGGTAATTTAGAAGAGTTTTTAGAGATAAATGGTATGCTTTGAAAAACACTCAAACGGTTACAGTGAACTCCAAGAAGCATCTATCCATTAAGTTAAGACAGACTCAACATCTTTTGTCAAAGACCAAGGTTCCTGGAATATTGACAGCTTCCTGCCCTTGCTCTTCCTTTCTGCATGTCTCCTACAGCTGTCTAGGCATGCGAGTTCCCAGAACCACCAACCCCTTCTCTCTCTGCCAAAGCTGTCTTGCCAAGGTAATGATGGATACAATGGTCTTCATCTTCATTAGATATAATTTGTCCAAAGGAATTTCCAGGGCAGTCTGGATAGTGACAATGAGATTGATGTCTACAAAATAGGTCTTGATTCTCAGAGGGGTAAGACATGCTAATACTGCCTTAAGGATGTAAGACCAGATTTATAAGATGGGATTTTATCCAGACAGTCCAAAGCATGAGGAGGGAGAGCCAATTTGTCTGCAGGAATTTGTACAGATGTCATCACAGAATGCAGAAATGAAAACACCACCATTATCACTGAGCCCTACGATACCCTTCAGTCATCATGGATAGACAAAACCCATCAAGATAAGGATAAAAAAGCCTCCTAAAACACATTTCTATTCAATCCTCCAAGCTAATGGGAAAAAAATTTGAAAAACATTTTGGATCCCTTCTTTATTTAAATCATTGAAGGAATGTTTTGCCTTCCTGCAGACAAGAAGCATATTTTTTACACTTACATCTGTTTCTGGAGCTCTGTTGGGTTGATTTAAACTCAAGGTAAAATATTTATCGAGTAATTTGGAGGAAAATCAAGCTAACATTTTAGAATATTTGCCAAATTATCATTTTACAAGCAAAATTGAATTCTTATAATTTCTAGGCTATTCTATTTACTTGGAGATGTGTGAAACAGTAGCATTTAGCATATGGGAATATGCTGTAAGCACAGGAAGCTTACTAAAGGGAAAAGAAGGAGCAAAGGAATACAAAACAGCAATTGACCCAGTTAATGCACTAGATCAGGTCCAATGCTACTAACTACATCTCATAACAGTTTCATCTGTGCACTCTTTAATACTGCTGAGACAGAAATAAAACAAAGGAGAGAAATTATTTTCTCCAGTGTAATACTGATTTGATTGGAGTTTATGATGGAAATCTGTTCTATAGGAAACAAAGAATCACCTCCAAATATATGTTTCACATCTTAGTAACAGAAAGAAACACGCTACTTAAAACATGATGCGAGAAGGAGGTGATTGCCATATTTTGCCACATAACACAAATTATGTTCCCATAAAACTTGAAGTTACACTGAATTATTCTTCCTGTGCAAAACAGGTTTTATTTTGCTTTACTTCATATCAGTTACATACCCTAGAAAGCATAGGACTCTATCGTAAGTTTGTAGAAACTGGGCCAGCAAACATCAGTGTTACCTTGGGACTTTGCTAACTAACAGACCTAGATGTATGCAACCACATATATCAGATTACAAACACCAGAGTGTCTCTCATTATCTACAGAAATCTGTAACACAAAGGATTTATTTTCTACAACTTTTTTTCTAGATAGTATGAAAGCAAGAAATTTCTGACTTGTTCATATTGTACTGGATGTTCATATCCAGGTAGCAGGGATGCTGGAGACATTTCTAAGAAGTGGCCAGGGCTGTCCTTTGCTGGACATAGCTGGTTGCAAAGGACACATCACAGGACACAGCTGAGCCCATCAACCAAGCTGGCGGTGCCTCTGTGAAAACATTTTTAAGAGAGGTCAAAATACTACATAGTCACTGAGGAATGAGGGAAAACATGTGAGATAGGCATGTTCATGAACACTATGGTCAGAGAAGAAGGAAGGAAGGTGAAGTATTCCAGACATCAGATCAAAGATTCCTTGCAGTTTGTGGAGAACACCATAGTGGAGCAGATCACATGAAGGACCCCACGATGAAGTAGGTGGATACGCGTTGAAGTAACTGCAGCCCATGGAAGACCCATGTTGGAGCACAGAAAAGAATGAATGAGAACAGAAAGAAACAGTTAAGGACTGACACAGTCCCCCTTTCCCCATACGCTCTGTGACACTTTATGAGGGAGCTAGAAGAAAAAGGAAGAAAGTACTTGACCTGGAAAAAAAGCAGGAATAGGGAGATGTTTTAATTTTGTCTTTGTTTGTCAGTATTCAACTCTATTTTAACTGACAATAAATTGAAAAAGGTTCTCCAAATTCAGTTTTGCTCATGACAGTAAGGGGTAAGAATCTCCTTGTCTTTATTTCAACCCAGGAACTTTTCCATCTCATTATTTCCCCCTATCCTGTGGAAGAGGGAAGTGAGATAGTAGCCGGATGGGCATATTGCAGCCAGCTAAGGTCAACCCACCACACCTACAGGAGATTCGATTCAGGTTCTTGCTATTTCTTTGCCTCTTTCATTTAAATTTAGTCCTTCTAGAGGTTCCAGTATTCTGCTACAATCTTCTGCAGATTCTCAACAGTCTTCACCTCATCAACTACAAATTTGAAGGGTGAAACAGTCAGTTACTTATGCTTCACAACACCACTTTCATCAGACTTTTAAATGCCATTTAGGAACCTTTTTAAAGAAGCAAAGTTATAGATCAGATTTAGAAAGGTGAGACAAAAGAACATGATAATTTACTGAAATAAGATTTTAAAAAAAAGACTTTGTTTTGAAATACAATTTAAAACATTGATTTTATTTTGAATAATAATAATGATAGCAAAAGTGTAACATTTCTCTATTTATAGTGGAGATATGATTTTCCCTGAATCAGCACTACATGATAATCCTGAATTGCTCTTGCTGACAGTGAAATTATGGTGTTTCAATGAGTTATAAAAACAGAAAGCTTTTTTAACTAGGCTCTATCTTTTTGTAACAAAGATTAGACAAATAATATAGTTACACTACATGAATTTGCAACCATATCTACATGCAATGTCAAACACTTGAAGTGGTGCATGGAAGAGAAACTCAGAATTAATGCAAAAACACTGATCTCCAATTCTTTGAAATGTAAATGTTAATGGCAAAGAATCAACTTAGATTCCTTATAAAAACATTCTTTTATATAGCAGGTCTCACATTTTTATTTTCATCAGTAACAATATTGACAAAACGAGACCTATTCTTGACTGCAGGCTCTTGTGAAAAAATGATATTGCTACAATCCTTCATTCTGGAAATCCCTAATTGTCAGAGGAAATTAATTCCTGACTTGTATTGTGGTCTGCCAGAGTAAAATGAAGAAGGGTTATGGTTTAACCCCAGCTGGCAACTAGGCCCAACACAGCCACTCACTTGATCACTCACCCGCTGTGGGTTGGAAGAGGGAACACAAACAGTAAAAGTGAGAAAACCCGTGGGTTGAGATAAAGAGAGTTCAATAGGTAAAGCAAAAGCCATGAAAACAAGCAAAGCAAATCAAGGAATTTCTTCACCACTTTCCAAGGGCAGACAGGTGTTCAACCATCCCCAGGAAAGGAGGGCTCCATCACACATAACAGTGACGTGGGAACACAAATGCCATAAGCCAAATGCTTATCATGATGCCATATGCTCTAGATTATTCCTGGAGTTAGTTTAGGTCAGCTGTCCTGGGTGTGTTCCCTCCCAAATTCTTGTGCACCCTGAAACTACTTCCTGGTTGTGTGGAGTGAGGAACAGAAAATACTTTTACTGTATGTAAGGACCGTTCACCAGTAACTAAAACATCTCTATGTTATTTGCACTGTTGCTAGCATAAACCCACATACTTATCCACATACTTGTTACTATGAAGAAAATTTACTCTACCCCAACCAAAAGTAAAGTAACACTGGAAGCCACCTGGTAAGTGAGAGGAAATTGGTTAGAGACAGAAGAGCTCCACAACCGAGGGAAAAAAAAAAAAATGTAAATCTTGTCTGAGAGAAAGTAGTATCTAGGGATCAAAACAATGCTATCAGGAGGGATTTTTCAGTTTTTCCTGTGTCTATTTTGCATTTCTGCTTCTCATTAAACTGAAATTAGATCATCTACTCCTCTCCTGAAATCTGGTTAAATACGAAGGAGCTACAGTGATTTCCTCTATTTCCTTTACATGATCAGTGATTAAAAGGTCTGTTAATTAACTAATACAAATTAGTCCAGGAAGATATGCAAAAACAGTGACATTGAGGTAAAAGACAGATTAAAACTTCATCGTTATTTATAAAGTTGTTAGAAATTTATAAATAAATCAGTCTTTTCTCAATTGCTTATAATGTTCTGAGTCTTCAGAGCTCCAACCATGTTATAAATTAAATGTTTGTACAGAGCTATAAGGAGATCTCAGATTGATTCTCAGACTGAATCTCAGGTTTAAACAAGAAATGGATTACTTTTGTAAGCTTTCAACTATGGTGAAATGTTGTTCTCAAACCAGCTACTCAATGTAAATGTAATATACTAATATTTAAATTACATAACATTTACTATATTGTAAAGTGAAAAATTCAAGATTATGGAGACACAGAATTTGCTGTAGTTGGTGGTGATCAAACTATGAGCACCTATCAAATTACTGAAAAATTCAGGCAGTACACTGAACTAGTTAGTAGTTCTCTTTTTGGAAATCATCTTATGTTGTCTGACGCAATCAGATGTAGATGATACTGGAATATATGAATATACAAGGCATCTTACTGAATTGAACTAACACTACTGTGATCATTTTAAATTACAAAGAAAACAATTTTACACTGTAATAAATGGCTTTCCCAGTAAGCTGGTTGTGAGACAAAAATGAATTTTATATCTGACTTTTCCAAAATATTTGCTGTATAAGTATGGGAATATTCAAAAGAGTAAAAGATAACATTTTCCTGTATGTACACCACTTGAATGACCATAGGCTCATTCTCTGCTCTGATAGTTGCAGTGCAATTAATATTGAAGTTTGAAAAAGTATTTATTAAAGAATTTAATCAAGTATTTGATTAAAATGATGCATATGTCATTGATTAACCAAAATCAGAATAAAAATAAAGTGCATGATTAATGGTGAAGCTGAAAGCTAGTTAATTAATTCTGTTCTCTGGATCATTTGTATTCTTTCAAGTAGATTATTCTAAAAAGATATGAAAACCAGCAAATAGTATTCCATCACACTTGACCACTCTTAGAGCTGAAACAAAAAATATGTATCTGAAATGTAGGAAGGTTTATTAGTAATTTGTTTTTTGTTCATTTTCTCCAGTGCCATATGTGAAAATGAAAACAAATGCTGCAAGGAAGCAAAATTGAAAGGCTTCAAATTATTGTATCACTAAATGGGATGAAAGAAGCTTTTCCAATACCAATTTGATGTGAATAAGCAGACACCTCTTTACTGGGGGTTCCGGAAAGATGGGGGATAGCTCCTCCAAAACTTGTCCCAATCAAAAAACATAACTCTCCCTTTTTATATGCTTTTTCTGCTAAATTATTATTACATAAATTCTTTTACATACTATGCATACTCTGCCCACTCTTAAATTTAACCTTTACATTAATTGGTTCCAATAGTTAATAACTTTGTCAACATTCTTATCTATAAACAATCATTGGCTATTTCTACTAAGGTCTACTGATTGGAATCCTTCATATTCAACCAAGATGGGAAGGGTACTGGATTTCCAAGCAGCATAACTGGTGAGCATGATGGTCTCCATAGTTTCTTGACTGAAACATTAAGGTCCAGTAACTTCTTCGCAAGGTTTCTACAGTTATACTTTCCAAACACAGCACTCTTGATATTTCTATACCTCATAATTCACAATTTTCTACTTATAATCATAGCTAACCCTTTTATATGATTTAATTGTTTATTGGATCAATATATTCATAACAATTGTGCCAATGCAGGTTATATATATTTTCTCCTATTTATATTAAAAAAAAATATTATCTTTATAATAACAAACACAAAGCAAAAGGACAGGCTAGACAGACACTGCTAGAATTTTGAAGGCCTGGTGTAAGTGGTAGATCAAGAAAGCTATATTAAAAAAAAAGTGGTTATTGAAATTGTTAAACAGCTTTCAGGTTGATTTCCTTATTTATAAATGATACATCTTTGTTTTTCAACCTGAGCTGTATTTGGAGCCCAGTAACTCCACACAACATACCACCTCTCCTGTCCTGACTGACCACCACATCAGATGGAGACCAAAATTCTGGACTAGATTAACTCAATGGACATTTATAAATATTTTACACACCTCTCACAGGGGTGTTCTGTAGACTAAGGGAGTCATATCTGTTTACAATATCTAAGGATGAAAAAGGGGATGGTGGTTAATGAGGATGTATTGGATAGTGTGGAACCCCAGCATGACGTAAATGGCGTGGAATAAGGGGTGTGGAATGTGCTGGTTTTGGCTGGGGTAATTAATTTTCTTTACAGTAGTGAGTAGTCGTGGTTTAAGAATAATATTCCCCATCAGTGCTCGCTCCCACTGACACTCTTCCAAACCAGGCTACTCAATCACTCCCCACCTTCCCCTCCCTTTCCTGCTCTGACGATGGAATTGAGAACTGGAGGTACAAAAGGTGTAAATCACAGGTTGAGACAAGAACAATTTACTGGAAACAGCAAAGAGATAAGAAAACAAACAGTGAAAGCAACAATACTAATAACGAAAGTTTGTAAAGAGTGGGCGATTTACATGCAAAGTACTCACCCAGCCAGAACTGATGCTGCACAACTGAAACCTGTGGTGGCAGCTTATCTCAAGCACTCAATCTACCAGGCTTGCTCCAGGCCTTTCTTCTCCAAAGGAAGAGAGAGTCACCTTCCCCCAGCCTGTCAATGATGTAAGATGGTATTGAATAACAATATGTCTTGGCTGTGCCCCATCCTGCTGATCTGGGAGGAACCAGAACAGGAGCATAGAGCTACATTTTGGATTTGTGCTGATAGCACAGAGAAATTTTTTGATAATGCTGAACAGTGTTTGCACAGCCAAGGCCTTTTCGGCTCCTCATGCTGCCCTGCCAGTGAGTAGGCTGAGGGTGCACAAAAGGTTGGGAGGATCCATAGATGGGACAGCTGACCTCGATTGGCCAAAGCTATATTCCATACCATATGTCAGGCTCAGCATTTAATCTAGGGGGAAAATTGGTTGGGGGCTGGCTAGGCATTGGTTGATTGGTGGTGAGCACCTCTTTCTCGTTTGTTATCATTTGTCTTTATTGTGTTTTAGTTCTCTCCTCTTTTTTTTTTTTTGTTTCTTTCTCCCTTTTCATGACATTATAATTACTGTTGTTATGATTATTACTGTTATCTCAATTATTAAACTCTCAACCCATCTGTTGTCTCACTTTTACCCTTTCAGTTCTGGAGGGATGGAGTGAGTAAGCAGTAGTTTAGTGCTTAGTTGTCAGCTGGGGTTAAACCACAACAGAGCATTATGTCATATTGCTAAATAAAATCTAGCAGAGACCACTGTCTGACGCTGAGGCCAGCTGGCGCAGGCTCACTGAATTCACACAGTACAGTATTTGGCCCAAGGCTTCTTCAGGGTCCATATGGCATCTCTACAGTCAAAAGAAGTAAATCTAATTCTATTCTGTATGTGTATGTGTGTGTCTGTGTATGAAGGAGGGGGTTCATTTTGAAGTAAGTCAAGAAATTGCAGAGATATGTTACAGTTCATTACAAGAATGTTTTCACAGTAACAAACTGAAAACTTTTGTGGCAAGCCCTGGAGAGTTGGGTGGAATTATGTAATGAGTATTTGAAGATACAAAGCCAACTGGACTAATGTTGGAGGAACTTGTAGGGCAGAGAAAGACAGAGGGTGCATTATTATCCATACCATCTACGGCAAATGATCCCTAGCATATATTAACACCTAAATCATGCCCAGGCAATGTCTTGGAAAGCAAACAGGAATGGCTCAAGTATGCCAGGGAGCATGCAAACACTTAAGCAGTATGGATGATCAGTAGTCTAATGCTGAGTTTGCCTCCTGGTACTGTCTTACTTAACAGTACAGATGTAAGCTATCTCCATTGGCAGTAGAGGAAGGTTTGGGTGAATAGGTAAGCTTTCCAAGGAGTGTCTTCTTTTTGATTATACAGTTCAGTCCCTGACGGAACTGAAGATCCAGGATGCGAGACATTAGGTAAAACATGTCAGAAAAAGTAAATTCATGGGTTGATTTCCTTGGCACTCTTTGGTCTTTTCTTTGTTAGGTTGGATGTTTTTGGTTTTTTTCCTTGATATATTGAGTCATATATTGTTCATGTTATACCAGATGGCCTGGTAGCATAAGTAGCAAAGGGAAAAGGAGGACTGTTTTGATATTCAAAAATACTTGGTGTATCCTGATACTTTGTATTTCTACTTTTTTTTTCCTGTGGTGCATGTATGAGCCGTCTAGATCTCTTTATGATATCAGTATATAAAATTTATGATTATTTTATTTTGCAGAAAGTCTAACAGCATTCATTATGTCAAAGTCTATCAAGTGTTTTGATATCAATGCAGAAGTTGATAAGTGTTACTGTCTGAAGTTTAAATAAGCTAACATAAGGAGAAATTACGTGAGGTAAGAAATGTATAAATGTTTCCTAAAAAATAAAGAAAAAATCACATCAACAACATCTCCTGCCTTACAGTCCTCAGGCAAGTACCTAAGCTTAGGTGAATCGAGTGCTTTGTGCTTGGAATTAATGCTAAATATCATTGGGATACTATATGTGGACTAAACATTATATGCCACTGGGTCAGAACTCAGGTACACAGGGTTCAACCAGATACTTTGTTGGACAAATATGGTTAATAAGATGGGCGAGTTTCTTTCTAACCACACTATAGCTTAGTAAACAGGGATTTTACTGGTATGAATCAAAAGCCGGTTATAGATTTCCATGCCCAGGGCTCAGGACTCACATTGGCCAGAGCTGGGCTGGGCTGGTTTCAGCTCCTGTCTCAGGGCCAGGTTCCTGTTGCCTCCCTTGCCTGAGCCTGGCTGTGCCAGTTGCTCCACGGGACAAGTCTGACAAACCCAGGGAGTCGCTGCCCAGACTAGAGCCTCTGAGGGGGGCTGAGCCTGGGCAGGCTGCAGGGCCGTGCTCACACTCAGCAGGAGCAGCCAGAAGGCAGCAGTCCAGGGCAAGGAACCAAAAATGAGATCAATATGAACATCATACCCCTCCTAGTCCGGGCCTTGGGATACTGAAGGCTTGCTGTGTTACTCCTTACACAACAGTGGCATTAGAGGGACATTGTGAGTGTGAGAATAGCGTCAAAGGAAGGGGCAGATATTAGTAAGATTTCTATATAACAAATTACAGTATATCAATGAATTTTTTTATATTAATTTGTACTCAGAGTCCTAGTGTTTAAGTGAACAAATGGTGACCATTTGTTGTATATTAGTTAGATATTTTGAGATGTTAATTGCACACACACAGACAAAATAATAATTGCTGAGTCCACCCATGTGGCTTCTTTTCTTTTATCCATGGTGGAACATTGGTGATTAGAAGTTAACTTAGGCTTGAATACAAAAGAGTATTACAACCCCAACTTGAGTACTGCATACAGCTCTGGGGTCCCTCAAAAAAGACAGACATGGACCTGTTGGAGTGAGGCCAAAGTAGAGCCAGGAAGATGGTTGGAGGAGGGGAGCACCTCTCCTATGAGGAAAGGGTAAGAGAGATGAGATTTTGCAGTCTGGAGAAGGTTTTGGCATGACCTAATTGCAGCCTTTCACTGCCTAAAGGGAGCTTACAAGAAAAGATGGAGAGAAACTTTTTACAAAGGCATGTAGTGATAAGACAAGGGGGAGTAGCTTCAAACTGAAAGAGAGTAGGTTTAGATCAGATTTGAGGAAGAAATTCTTTACTATGAGGGTGGTGAGGCACTGGAACAGAGGCCCCATCCCTGGAAGTGTTCAAGGCCAGGAGGCTTTGGGCAAGCTGGTGTTCCTGTCCACAACAGGAACTAGATAATCTGTAAGGTTCCTTCTAACCCATGCAATTCTATGATTCATTCTATGATAATCCATTATTTTGAATAATCTACGTCATGTAATGATGTTTTTAGAACATATGGATGAATTTAATTAATTTTTAAAACTATATCTACCAAGTATTCCATACTTAAATAAGGTTTTATGTTGTTTTGTAACATTAAAAAAATTTAGTTCCGTGTATATAGGCAGGAACTACTGATGCTTTTTTTTTTTTATCCTTATTTAGTCTTACTGTAGATAGGACACATGATTCACAAAATACTTATATATTTCCAATTAAAGTGAATTTATTCTGCCTTCCAAGAGGATTCAGCACAAAACAGCAATTAATATTTGTCTATGAAATGGGTTAATAAACCTAGATTTACTTTTATGTCAACAAAGCTATCTGGATTTGATGGTTTCAGAGCAGAGATTAATAAACACATGATTAATGTGTTCATGAAATGTTTAATGTGTGTCTTTGGGAAGGATGACATCTTGAGTCATTGAGTGTATTTGCTTCTAAAGACTTTTGAAGGAGCAATCAGAACCCCTTGTGATTTTAGACCATGACAAATTCCTTGATAATTATTTGCACAAAAAAAGAGTTAAGATTTGCAAGCACATAAAGTGCTCTTTGGGCTTGCTAGCTCTGATCAAACAGGCTTCTTTTCTAGAGGGTGCTTGATATAATATTCTTTATAATTAAAATACATTTCATTCCAAGTGCATTTGCCTGTTCTTGGCCTTCAGAAACCAGGAGGCAGTAGGACAGTGTTAATGAAGCTAATTAGTTAAGGCATTGGTTAAGATTTAAAAGGGTATTTTCATCTAGCAATATCTGGATATGCCATTCAGCATTGCTTTTAGGTTTGTAGGTTTGGGTTCTTTTAGTTTGCTTATGGAGTATCCTTTTGCAAAATTTGCTGTCAACTTAGAAACAAAATATTTTTGATTAATAAACACTGAGGGTTTTCTCTTCCTGTTTGAAAGGAGATTACGTATAAAAGGAAAGTGAGATGTGTCTTTCTAACGCAGTCTGCTAGTATTTATAACATTATTACAGATATCAGAATGCTGTTTTCATTTAATTCTTTGACTCAATGACTCACTAGTCTTTGGCTAAGAGCAGAATTTAAGCTATTATAATCTCTTACTTAGAACATTTTACTTTCCTCTAGTTTTAATTTCCTATAGGTTAAGACTTTTTGAGCTACATATCTTCTGGATGAAACGAGCCATCACCAGCCACGGACTCAGATGATTTAAATGTAATTATGGATCCTGGAATAGTTACTTTTTTTCCTCTGACTGTTTCATAAATTAAAATGCAGAGTGTGAACATAAATTAAGGGTTGCTTACAAATATTGAAACCTGAAGCTACATCTATAATAAACTTTGAATATTGAAAAAGTATTGATGACGTTATTTGTATCTTATGTGATAACTGACACATCCGTAACTGCAGAATTAGAAGATAAATATATAAAGAGATCAGACACTCTGAATACTGCAGTCTCAGAGATACAGTAGGAAGTGAAAAAAAAGTCAGTCTTTGCAGATGCTTACTTTTCATGTAGTCTTTGAATGAAAAAAAGTTATACGTTTACCACCAGTTGAAAATATTCCTGGTGTTCTTTGCCTTTTCCATAGTTTCACTGTATGCATTCGAAAAGTTGTCAAAAGACTAAATGCTGCTACATAAAGGAAGCTGAGTGTATATATTTACCTGTTTCCTCATGGAGGTGAGCTTGCTAGGCATGAACAGTGTCTGAAGAGAAATTATCTAGACATAGTGAGAATAGCACCATAACCCAAAAAAATACCTCTGCCAGCAGGCATTTCCAACAAATATTTCCTGTGAGGAAAAAGTCTTCACTCAAGAGTACACATCAACTACCCCCCAAAGAAACCACCTTAAAGGTTTAAAATTTTACTTGTTCTGTGTTTCATAGCCCCTTCTTGAGAACTAAGTGCAGACTTAACCTCAGTGACAAAGAAAGTGCTTGTTGATGGTTAATTGTAGAATTGCCCCCTAAGTGGAATCAGAGCCAGGGTGTTAACATACTCTCCATACACATTTTTGAAGACAGTTAATTCTCTTAAAGCTGGATAAAACTTCCTAAAGGAAGAGAATTTTCCCTTGAGTAGCCAAGACATGTTGACAATATAACTTAAAAATCCTACCCAGGTGCTGTAGCTGCAGGGGTAGATGGGTGCGTCTATTCACTGATGATCCCTTTCAGACCACTTTGATCAGACATGCATTCTAACTACTGAGAGGACACTGTTTCCTCCCATCCTGTCACTTGTTACTGGGAGAAGAGACTGCCCCCCCCACCTGGCAACAACCTTCTTTCAGGTAGTGATAGAGAGCAAGAAAGTCTCCTCTGAGCCTCCTTTTCTCAAGGCTGAAGCACCCGGCACTGGAGAAGGGGAAGAGTGTGAGGAGTCCAACTCATGAGGAGAAAGGAGTGTCAGAGACAATGTGGTGAATTGACTGTAATCCCACTTCCCTGCCCCCATGTATTGCTGAGGAGGAGGAGGTGGTACAGAATTCATGAGTGAGGTTAACCTGGGAAGAAGGGAGGGGTGGGGGAAGGTGTTTTAAGACTTAGTTTTTATCTCACATTATCTCACCTGATTAGATTGGTAACAAATTAACATAAATTATCCCCAAGCTGAGTCTGTTTTTCCTGTGATGGTAATTTGTGAATGATATCTCACTCTTCTTGTCTGACCAATGAGTTTTCCATCTTATTTCCTCCCCTCCCCTGTCCAGTTAAAGAGCACAAGCGATAGAGCAGCTTTGGTGGGCATCTGGCATCCTGCACCCACCACAATCTGAAGACCCTTCAGCACAATTTAGCTGTTGATCCTGCAAAACCACATAAATATTTTACATGAGTTTCAGTAAGAGCATGCATATCTATATAATTACATATGTAATTATAATTAATTATGTGCAAGTATTTCAGGCTTGGGAAGGTACAGGTCAAATCCAAGTACTCAGGGGTAAGTTAGTGGGGCAACTAGAAACTCCACTAGTTTTATAAAAAAAAATACAAACTCAAGAAATGAACAAAACCACATAATTCAGGATATGAATGGGCACAAGGACGTGAAGGAAGATTTTAGATGACATTGCCAGCTGTGATGTAAGAGGAGACTGATTTTAGCTATGTAAATCCACAAAAAAGAAATACAAAGAAATAAGAATTTCAAAAGTTTTACTTCAGTCCACTGAGGAACTAAAGACAGAACTGTTACATGGACTGAATGATGAGGGATGATTATATGAAATGTGTCACAGAAAGAGTAGATATACTTATGAATGACAAATGGAGGTGAGTTATGAATTGAATGCTATAAAATATAAAGAAGACTACGATTTTTTCAGATAAGTACTAATGCTTTATAGAGATAATACACTTTAGCCTATGACTGATTTTAGGAGTACAGTCATATGTTGAAATAGAAATAGTATAAAATGAAAATATAAAACATGGATATATTAAAATTGGAGCTTTAGAAGGGAGAGAAGACAGTGAAGCAATATGTTCTCAAAATCAGAAAAAGTGACCCAAGTGGAGGTTGACATTTTCATAGTCAGTGCAGTATATAAAACAAAATTATTACAACTGCTAAATTGCACTGTGGTCACTGCATTTATGTTTGTCCAAACCTTTTTCAGTCAGGCATAAGTACCAGAATGAATGTTTAATTTCAAGCAGGCCATATCTGAAGGGATTATTTACAATTAAATGTAATGATATTGAGGAAGGAATCAATTAAGAAGCAATGCTTAGTGTTTTAAAAAGTTTACAGTGGATGGTTTTGTGTAATGTCATATAATTATCAAGTTAACTGAAATAAGCACTCTAGAATTACTAGATAAATCTTTCTTTAAGAGCTATCAAATGATAAAAGAAAATTGTGAATTACAGGCCTTGAGAAAAAGAAAAAGAAAGACAAAAAGACAAAAAGGATATTAAAAATCCAGAGAAAGATGAAATAGAAATCTGAGAAGAATGATGAAAACAGTAAAACAGATAAAGGGGATATTAGAAAGGAAAGAGATAATTGAAATAGATATGTGTATTAAGAGATGCTAACCACATTTCTGAAAAGATTTTGTGCACTGCAAAATAAAAGATCAGTGAAGGATGAAGTTGAAAATTTCAAGATCGAATAAGATACAGAGTAAAAGAGAATAGGAAAAGAGATAAACCATTAAATTGACTTTTCTTCCATGAACTGCACAGTATTTATGAGCGAATAAGAAATCATGTCATGTGTTATTAGCTGGGTGTCCAGAATCTTGAAGGCTTTCAAAAAGGGTAAAGAAATATATTTGAAGAATTTCAACAAATCTTGAGGGGTAAAATAAAACCTTTACCTGACATTTACAAAAATGACACAAGACTTACATATATATATATATATATATATATATATACACACA
>VZTJ01005995.1:468954-481875 GCA_013397795.1 Orthonyx spaldingii
TACAAAAATGACACAAGACACACATATATATATATATATATATATATATACACACAATGTAGTTTTAAAGTAGAATTTTCAAGATGTCACCTTACAAATAAAGGACCGTGGTACATTTATGGCTGATCTTAAAATGCTAAACTAAATAATTATTTTTCTCTTAATTTAAATAAAATAATTCTCTTAATTGAATTAAAATCTTAATTTAAATTAAAAAAAAATTAAAAACCCAACCAAACAAAAATACATAAAACAAACAAACAAACAAAAAACAACAATAGCAAAAAAAAAAAAAAAAAAATTAAAGAAAGGAAAAACCACCAAGGAAGAAAAAAGGAGGAAAAATATAATATCCTAAGAATTTATGAATTATAATGGTCCAGACCCTGAAAAATATTTAATTTTATCCTATGTTCCTCTAAAAATTCCTATTATTATTGGGCAATTTGCAAAATGCTATGGGAATTCATTCAAAGTTTCTTTGTTATATGTTTCAAGGTCTGGACCATAAGCACCTATGCAAAAATAGAGAAGAGCTATGAATATCTCAGTTGCAGGACAGACTTTCTGTACAGTACACAAAGAATATAAAAAATTGCAGAATACTTTCTCCTTTTATTGTTCATTGAGTAAGGAGTTTTCTAAAGACACATGAAACAAAAAGTACCTAAAGTGGCTAATGGAGGAAGAAACAAACCAACAAATATCATTTATGACAGAGGTGCCTCAAAAATGCTGTTTCCTTGTTTTAATCAAAATTCTCAACCTGAAATCCTATTATGTATTTTATGTGTCCATACATTTTCTTCACTCAAGAAAACTACAGTAAATACTTTTTTTCCGAAAATACCTCATAAGAGAGACAATTTCACACTCCTCATCTTTTATGCAGCTATTTGGTAAGTGATGCTAATTCACATTTCCTTTTTACCTTCCAATACAATGTCTTAAAACCTACAATATACTTTCTAAATTGGATTATTTTTGTGCTTACTTCTGAAGATGCAATGTTAGGGATAAAACAAAACAACTTTTAACTCTTTAGCTTCATAATCCTGTGGTATCCGTTTACCCATGAAGGAGTTAAATGCAAGTTCTGATCCCACATCTTGGTGCTATATATTATATTTTTAATAACAACCCCAGCCTCCATTCAACACAACACCCCTCATACCTATGGTCTTTAAAGCAAGGACTAGAGTTTTTTTTGCTCAGCCAGCACACACACTGTAACCATAAATCTTAGAATTTCATCTAGGTTCTTCTTTCTGACTCACAAATTTTAAGTTTCATCTCGTTTCAACACAATGTGTTTAATGTCCCAGCTCCTTTGAGACTTTTATCCATAATAGTTAGGGTACCTCCTTCTAGAAGGTTTGGAAGAGAATTTTCTCAGAGAAAGAAGTGAACACCTATCTTGAATGCATTAACTCAACTCTCACTATGTACTCCTATAGCTGGAAAAAGTAATAGAATATATTTTGCTTGGGGCATGATCTGTTAGGTTGAAACCAAATTTAACTCTGCTTATCTGTTTTAATAAATCCCTAATTAACGTAATCAGATACTGCTTAAGCACAAACAACAATTTATTTCTCCAAAAGCAGTATGAAAAAAAAAAAGTGGTGTAAAATAAAGTAATTGTCATGAAACTGGAAAATCTTAGTATCAAAAATTGAAGTAGATTGTTCTGTTTTCAGCTGCAATAAAGTTAATATTTTTCTTAGTATCTAGTACAGTGCTATGTGTTGGATTTAGTATGAGACTGATGTTGATAACACACTGGTGTTTTGACTGTTGCTGAGTAGTGCTGGCCCTAAGTCAAGGGCTTTTTAGTGTCCTGTGCTCTGCCAATGAGGAGCTGCCCAAGAAGCTGGGAGGGAACATAGCTGAGACAGCTGACCTAACGGGCCAAAGGGATATTGCAAAACATGGAACACCATGCCCAGTGTGTGGGGGGGAGTTGGCTGGGAGTAACTGATCATTACTGAGGGATGGGATGGGTATCAGTCAGTGGATGGTGAGGAATTGTATTATTTGTTGCTTGTTTCTTTCCGTTTGTTTTTTTTTTTCCCCCTCTTTCTCTCCTTCTCTTTGTTATCTCCTTAATAATAATAACAATAACAATACAATTCTTAAACTGTTCTTATCTCAATGCATGGGGTATACCTATTTTTGTTTTCCTCCCCATCCCACTCTGGTGGGGGGAAGAGTGAGCCAGGATCTGTGTGGTAGGTAGGTGTTGTCTGGGGTTAAACTGCAACAAGATACAGAACTTTACACTTTCGACAGTGAGATGTCAACGAAGAAAAGTCATCTGAGCATTACCCGTAAAACCTAAACTTCAGCAAGTTCATTTTCTGTGAATTCAGCTTTTAGCATTAAATCATATTTGGCAATGGGTTGAATCACAAAATAATTTAATAGTTGCACTATTTAATTCAGCTAGAATTTACCCTGTTTCTCCACATAATTACATAATTCTCACTGGGCATTTCTGAAAACTTAACAAGAAATTTTCTGTTATCCTCCTGTCCATTTATGCTTACGTTATATTTCCTGGTTTACATTAATTTGCAGTCTATGTATCTGGAAATCTGTCTCTGTAAACACATTTATTGTGTGAAGCAAAATGTGAAACATTTTAATGTTAAATGGAATCACACAGATTAAAAAAATCAGATTAAATAACACAGTAAAGTATGATGCGAAATGTGAAGTACCTTTATTTACTTAAATACCAGTCTTTAAATTCAATCAAATCTATGTTGTAAGAATATATTTCCATATTATTACCCTTAGCCCAAAATTGCACATAATATACACCTCAAATTTAATTTATAATATTAATAACAAAAGCATAATACAGACTTTGAAAATGTAGATGGTTTTGTACTGAAAATACTGCCTTTGAAAGGAAAAAGGAAGCAGGTGATAATAAATACTGTATGCTCAAAAAATGTGAGGATTTGTAGCGTTATGGCACATAAGGCTCAGTATGATTTTTGGATAGAAGAACAATATATTATCACTGCAGTTTTCTATGTGCTCATAATCACAGAAAAGATTTTTGTTTTCTTGTATATCTGATTTTAGATCTATTTTGCAGTGAAATTGAGAACAGAGTTTGTCTTTGACTTCTTCCTGAACTCTAGAGCACACTGTTTGCAGAAAGCATAGGATTTAAATTGTTTCATTGTTTGTTTGTTTGTTTGTTTTCAAGAGTACAAGACTGCCTTAATGCTATTCCTTCTTTTCCATATCTTGATCAGTTGTAATAGCGGAGTTCTAGCAGACAGCCATCCATCTGGAATGCAGTGTGGTGAAAGAAAATAAGACTATTCAGGATTTCTTCTCATCTCTTGCAGTGAGTATTTATATGTACATGTAAAAGGCACACAAAAATTAGAATCACCTGCATGTCTCTGTAAACACAGCACTGCCTGCCTGTATCACTTGGACTTTGCTCAGGCCCTCTCAGCTGTATCAAAAACACTCTCCAAAGGTGGGGAGTCGGAGAAGTGGAGTGGGGAGAGAGGGAGAGAGGAAAAGGGAGAAGGATAGGGAGAGAGGGAGAGTGGGAGACTGGGAGAGGGAGAGAGACATACACACACACACACACACACGAACGAATTAATTACAAATGCACACTAAAGATAGCTTAAACATCACTGTGCTTGCTACTCTGTCAGATGCCTGAAGGGTCCTTGCTTTTGAAAGAGCTCCTTTGAATCCTGGGCCCATTTACTACATCAGAAGTAAAATAAAATAAAATTCATCTATTGAGGTAGCCAGTCTAGTGTTAGAACCTGATTTATGCCATTGATGTGTGTTGCTGTTTCCCAAATTCTTTTCAGTGTATCCTTTTAATAGATGCATTTTAAGAAAGATCTTGCTCAGTGAAGCTCTTGGTAAAGTTCCCATAGGCCTCAAGGCTACTACTGAATGGCTTTCAAGTAGTAGAATAAGGAAACCAGGGCAGAGACCAAGTTCAAGACTCTCCTTGAACATACATTATCATATTTTCCAAACGGAAATCCTGCATCTTGACTGAATACATCCACCAGTATGGTAAATGTGGTCAATTTTTCTCAAAAAAATCTTTCTGTCTTTATGCCAGATTTAGGCCACAGTAGAAGTAAATCCCTAAATGTCATAGAACAATTGCTAACAAAAGGCCTCAGACCTTGAATTGAATTTGCTCTGCAGGTTCTGAGGACTCATCTGGACTCACCTTGGCTGGAACTATAAGCTCAATTTTTCCTTGTTAATGGCTAACCTGCTTTAGCTAGATAATATTGTTTACAGAAATGGTCTGACAAACTGAGGGATCAAAACCCCCAAAATACAGCAGCTTTTTAAATTGATCTTGGGAAAGGCTGATGGGCCATTTCCAGACTTTAGCTGGGCTACAATCAGAAAGCCATTTCTGATAACAAACAAACAAACTCAAGCTACCCAAGATCAAGACAGAATAAATCCCACCATGAGTAACATTCTGTCATTTGAAGAATCGAGGATGATGACGTCTGCTTCTTGAAAAAGACATATCACTGACAATAGGACCCAGAGTTTGTGTTCAATAATTTTGATTGTCTTACACATTAGGTATTTCTATATTAATCAAGTAGTCTGAACAGCTTAGATGTTTTCTTAGCCAATAATAATTCTTTTATTTGCAATTTGACTACTTTTTTATTTTTTCCCAAGATTTTGAAAGCATTGAGAGCATTGCCATAATTTCAAATTTTGCATATGTATCTAATGGCAAAGTTTGACTTACTTGTCTCATAGTAAAACCTTATTCTGGTTTAAAAAAGACCAGATGCTCCAAAATCGCTGATGAGTCAGCAAAAATATTGGAATTGAGAAATAGTGTTAAATGTTAATAATTGTTTATGATTGGAATATTACTTTTCCCAAATCCTCTTTTGTGTGCTCTTGTAACACACAAGAGAACAGCTTAAGCTTTACCTCCTCAGATCAAATGTCAGACATTTAGGAATGTTTGCAAAATAATACATATGCAGTTTAACAATCCAGGTTTGTGTACATACCAAATGTACTTAAATGTAGCACACAGAATTTTTTTTCTTTGGACATTTTTCAAAGTTTTATGACAGGGCTAGAATGATCTTACACTACATGTGAGGAGAACCTTGAAAAGCATCATTTTTAGGGAAAGAATACAGAAAAACAAGGTAATACAGTACGTAAAACACAACCTCTGGCCAAAAACTAATAATAATTGGGGCTGAAGTATGGGTATTTAGGAATAAGTAGAATAATTACAATATTTTGCTCTTCTGTGGTTACATAAAAGACTTGTCTCCTAAAGAAAAAATCATCCCAATGCATTTCAGAGGGTTATAATTTGCTTTCAAATGTTACATAAATAACTGCAAATTTAATTTTCAAATTATAATTTCCAATTTGACAGAGCTTAATTCTTCTATGTCAACCCATTTGACACTTCTAAATTTAACACATTGTGTTTAAATTTTTTAATTTTAATATCAGTTAAGAAAGTTAAATATATTCTTGCTACAAGGTAGATAGGTAGATAAGTAACCACACGAAATGATGCAAAACATAAGTCTTGGTGATTATTATGCCCATCAAACAGTTCTTTTGATGTTTTAAAGTTATGCCCTCTAATATGAAGAAACCCCCACCTTTACTCTTTACATATCTCTTCTTTAAAATCAAATAATCTGAAATATGACCGTTCTTATTAAATCAATAGCAAATATAGGTTCATATTAATGGGCGGAGATTGGGATCTATTGGAAAAAAACCCCAAAACTATACCAGTTTAGAAACGGTGGAGAAACTCCACAGCAAATGATGAGTTAACAAAAATACTGGATATAGGAAGTAGTCTGACAAGGCTGGTGTGACTTACCACAACTTAAAATGGAGAAAACCACTCTACCTGTAGAAGGCAGGAGATATTTGGAAGTTGACAGGATTTTTTTTCTGAACCATGACAATGCTAAAAACAGTGTAATCATTCCACCTGACACCTCACTCCACTAGGTCCAGGCTTTCTTCTGCATGAACTGCTTCTGGAGATATTTTATTTATTAAAGCTTTGATAATTGTTCCCATTTTAGAATGATGAGGGATAGATTTGCAGCCTGTGAATATTAGCAGAAGCAATTGTAAACCATACACATATGTACATCTGTTCATGTCCTTCCTTCTCACCAAACTTAAGTCATTTTTCTTTCACAATAAAATTAGTTATGACAGAAAATTTTATTTGTTTGTCCATAGGTGTTTCCTTCACTCAGTATGTTCCTTGTTTGATCCTCTTCTTAGTCTTGCTTGACCATCTCCGGTTTCTTAACTGTGGAGGTTAGGATCCTTTCATAGTCATACCACAAAGCAGAGTCAGCAAAGCTGAGTTTCAACAAATCACATCCTTTTAAGTCTTAATATATAACTCTTTATTTGTATCAATCTATTGTTATGCACTCTCCTGGTATGTTTTATGCCCCCTGCTTGCCTTGTCTGTTTTATTTAAGTCTGTAAAGCAGCTTGTAGGAAAGAATCTTTGTCTGATATAAATCCAGTTACATTCCAAAAGAGCTACCTCAAATTAAATCAGCCTCCAGTGTAGCTCATTATATTCCTTTGATATCTACTTTGCCTATTTATAGCAGGAGAATAAGCTATGATTTACATTGACTATTAAATTTTAGACTGAAATGTCTGGCTTTATGTTTTCTCTTTTAACATTTGTCTTTAACTCCATTCGCAGCTGTCAAGGCTTTTATATACCCTGGAAGCAATTCTTAGAGGAATGATCCTCCAGGTACAGAAGGAGGCAGCTGAAACTGTCATACAAGCTAGTGATTTTGCACTTTCCCCAGGCATCTAGCATTCACAACATCAGCCTTAATATTAACAGATTCAATTATTCTCCATTATTATCTTATAGTAGCCCTGCTGTACACCTTGTGTTCCTATAGTATGGCCTGATAGGGGTCATGACCATACCTGTTTTCTTCCCTGTCATTTTCATAATCCAGAACATTTGCTTATGTGATTTATCAGGCACATTTATGGTATTAATGATGAAAGGATGTTATTTTTTGTAGTTTTAATCATGATATCTTGCTGCTGTATAAAATTACTACCTTAAGCAGAGTTTCATATTTATATGTCTTTCCTTGTGAGTAGCTTAAAGAAAATTTTGCTGTGTGAAGTTATGTAACATAATTATTTTAGGTGTATTTCAAGTTAATAAGACCATCAATAAACTGTAAAGCATAGTAATTATTTTTACACTCCATACAGACTTTTGAATGACAGGAAAGGGTCACATTTTTTCCTCAGTCAGTCAGAGCTACACAAAATTTTAATGTTAGAAATTAAATTCTACTTTTTTGGCTGCAATAAAAAGTAGTTCTGCAAAAGTAGGAAGCATCTGGGACATATTTCATTTTCCTCACCCAATTTCCTTGTCACTGTGTAGCCCATTGGAGACACTTTTGTTATTGTTGTAAGTTAAACTGGTTTGTCTAACTTCACTGCTGCATTGCACCCTGATAGGCTTTGGGCAGTCGTCTTAAGAGTATAGGAGTAACAGAGCCTGATTTATGATAAACACCACACAGGTACCTGTAGGGAGTCATTATAACTTCTAAAAGCATTAAAAGATGTGTAGGGATGCTATTTGTGGAACAAGACTAATATTCCCCTTCTTAGCCACTGGTAACAGCATAAAGATTGTAAATCTTTTAAAAGGTATTTTACCCATGCCAGATGTGGATGACACATAATTTTTTATTGCTCAAACCTACCCCGTCATCATACAGTTGGACTTGATGGTCTTAGAAGTCTTTTCTAACCTAAATGACTCTATGATTCTATGATCATCACACACAGGGAAGAGACTAGTGTGTAAAAATAGAAAATCAGAAAATAATAATTCAAATAAAGATGGCTAGTGAAACGTCCATCTGGATTTATGCCTTTGGTAAATCATAAGCATAATCAGAATATTTCTTGAAAAGAGCTGTTCAATTATCAACAGAATGTTTATTTTTGAACTCGTCCTAAACAACAATTTAATAAATATGTATATGTTTTTAGGCACTCCTCTATGTTTAATTTCTTATTTCTGCTGTTGAGCTGATAAAAAATGACCCTACATTTTGTGTACCTGTTTCTTATGAATATTTTAATTTCAAGAAGGTACATAACTTTACAAGTATTTTGACCTGGATTGAAAACAAAGCTTATAGTTCTATAATAATATATTTTGGCAATCTTTCACTTAAAGAAAAAGAAAACAAAAGAAAAAAAAATTATTATAATGCTCTGGGTGATATTGAATGGTGACTACTCAAATTGCTTATAGCTTTTCAGTTATTCTCTTTTGTGACAATGACCATACACTGAACTCTTTTACCTTTGTGATTCAGTAGCAGAAACTTTCACACTTGAGCTACTTCTTCAGAAGTTTCAAGTACGGTGATTGTTTATGAAAAGTGTACTGTGAAAATCAATTTTCCCCTCCAAATATTTTAAAGGAAGCATCTGTCCTTTGTGAACATGTTTTTTATAAGTCTTCATTGGAAACCAGATGAAGTTCAGTCATATCACTGTTGTCATCTGCAGATACAATTATACACCTATATTTAATGCCTCAGTGGATAACTCCATATTACAGTTTAATTTTCCACAGAAATCTAAATTTGTTCTTGGACTGTGTATTTTCTATCATATTAGATAATCAGTCTGAGGAGAAATCCAATTTTAACTCAATCAACAATACTTTGAAGAATGTTGTGTAAAATAACTTGACAGGTTTTAGTATGCAATCCAACACGTGACTAGTCTGTTCATTTATTCATGGCTAGAAACATATTCTGGCATGAGACTGAAACTCTATGAATGATCCATGGAGTACTTTTTTACTGTTTTGGGACATATTATTCTCCTCGGGGTGTTTGTTTGGTTGTTTTGTTGCTTTGTTTGCAATTTTTTCCTTTTTAGCAAAAAATATGGCAGATTTTTTACTGTTTAACCTGGGAATTTCTAGTTCTAACTCTGAACCCCAAGACCAAAATGACATTCATAGTACCATGAAATAGATATGATGTTTATTTTGCTAGATTGCAGAAGAAAATAATATAAATTACAGTTGAGAACTATTTAATTGACTGTTTTCTTCTGCTGATAAAGGATTGGTCTCTGTATCCCTGCATACTTATTTTAGTTAGTTTTAAACTGATGGGAATCACTGAACTTCACAAGATGTTCACATACACAGCTTGATGTATATAGTTATACTGACCGCATCCCATGGTATTGATCTTTCCTTTTGTCTTAGTAGTTATTTCTTCTTATTAATCCCAGAGACTTTGGGCGCTAAATAATATCTCTTTTTTCCTTGTTTCTGAACAGTTAAAAATAGTCATAGTGCACTGGCACAAAATACTCATTCTGAAGCAGGTAAGTGTCTCAGTTAGCTTCATATATATTCTTTGATAGTGGTCAGTACCAGAAACTTTAGAAGAACATGTAATAGGGTGATTGCATTTTACCATGAGACAGAGTGATTAAACTGATACAAACCATATGTCTGAACCTGGCCAGTGTGGTGATTTAGAAGTGAGCTGCTCTATTTCCTCTCAAGTTCCTGATCCACAGATATAAATTAAATATTACCCTGGATCCCAAATGGTGTAAACTTATAGCAGTTTTCTATTGCCTGAAAAACTGGTTTAATAATAGGATTGTTACTGTTCCTTGCCTGCAACCCTAAGACCTTTCTGTGAAAACAAAACAAGCTCTGTAGTTTCCAGAGCCAGCATCCTCACCTAGACTTTGGTGCACTCTTCAAGATTAACTGAGACCCCTTTCCTACTTACGTTTGAGTACAGAATTATTGTGGCTGCAGATTTCAGATTTTATTTCTTTTTGCTAGCCTTTCATGAGATCAGCAATTTTGGTATACTTCCCAAGAGTAAAACCACAGCTTGGTAGCAATAAAATATATAGCTCTTGTCATAGATCCATGCTCTCTTGTTTACCTTTTAGGAAGTCCTTCTTTTTATCATCCTCTTGCAAGAAAGTGAAAGTTCTAGGTAACCTTACCTAATCCAAAGCCATATGCTTACAGAAAGGTGAGTGCAGACTATAACATAAAGTTGGGAGACTTCATTATAGCAGAGCTGATGAAAGCATAAATTCATCATTCAGCAGGAATGTGGAGTGCTACGTCCTTTGCTTACCTATAGATAGATGTGATCTACATGTTTCTCTCAATGCATTTTTATGGCTTAAACATAAAAACTGGAAGAAAGCTAAGTACAGATGAACATAGATCAAGGGAGCCAGAGAAATATTTCTGTGTATGCCTCTGTGGATATATGAATGTGGTAATGTTGTGGCCTGACCTTGGCTAGTGACTAAGCATCCACACAGTTGCTCACTAACTCTTCTCCCCCCTGCAATGGAATGGGGCAGACAATAAAAGAGCAAAAGTGAGAAAACTTGTGGGTTGAGATAAGGACAGTTTAAAAAGTGAAGCAAAATTCTATGTGCAATCAAAGCAAAATAAGGAACTTACTGACTGTTTCTCATCCACAGACAGATGTTTAGCCACTTCCTCTAAAGCAGGTCCTCATCACAGGCAGCAGTGACTTGCAAAGACAAACAACATAAGCATGTTTCTCCTTTCCAGCTCCTTTCCTTAAGCTTTTTTTGCTGAGCATGACACCATATGACCTTGTTTTGATTCAAGTCAGCTGTCCCACTGTACCCCTTTCGTTTTCTTGCTTAGCCTCAGGATAATTTTTGGGGGGTGAGGGCAGGGCCAGAGTGAGAAAAAGAAGCTGTCTTGATACTGTGTAAGCACTGATCAGCAATGGGCAAAACACACGTGTGTTACCAACATTGATAGCCACAAATACGAGCAGAGCACCATACAGGCTGCTGTGATGAGAGTCAACTTTGTCCCAGCCAGACCCAGTATATGAAGAAACTCAAGTGTGCCCATTCTGGCAAAGCTGTCTCCAGGAGTGTAAAGGTTAAGAAAACTCCTGTGTGTATACATTGGGTAATGCCTTTTTTGATAAGGAAGAAGGGCTATTGGTACTCCATGTAAAGAATATTTTCCACTCATTGCCAAATGGCAAACAATGAGAGGGAATGAATATTTTTTATCTGAAAATGTTTTCAGTGAGAGTTACAGAGAAGTGTGGCATGTGACAGTAAGTAGAGTCAGGTTTTTGCTGTTGTCATCACAACTGAAGTGAAAGTCTGCACTTCACAAAAAGGTTGGAGGCAGTAAGGAAAACTGGAGTAAATTCTTTGAAGAAGGAAAAGAGGGAGAGGAAGATATTAGAAAAAAGAGTTGGTTATCTCTGCATCAACAGAATGGTTTATAAGCATTGTACTTCATGGAATTTTTACTGCTGTAAAATCAAAATGTGTTCTATTTTGCTCAGACAGGAGATTAAGGAGGCATTCAAGGCTTTCCTGCAAAAATGTTGGAAGGACTTCCTCATATTTTTCCTCAGTTTTCAGCATGTGCATAGTGAAAAAGATTACGTTCTCATTTTTGGCATCTACTTGATATCACAGGTATCTCTTTCAGAAAATGAAACATTTAATGGAATTTGTGAAGGTCTTTGAGACAGAGCTTAGAACAGTTGCTTTACTACATTGATCACCAAGACAGAGCTATGTGAAAGATGACAGTGGAGACAATTGTCATTGCTGAGAAATGCAGATTCATGCTTTTTGGACATAGAAGTGATTTTGTGCTGAAATAATATGTCCATTTGCATCAGGAACAGTCAAATATTGAGGCATGAAGAATACTATGAAGTAGATGATTCTGGTGTGTCTGAATTTTCTGAACTGATGGGTAAGGTCCTAGAATACCTTGTAATACAGGTAACTATTGGCCTTATCTAGGGCAGGGGCATGCCTGCCATTAATGATCTGCTAGGATTCACTGGCGACTTACTGGTTGGGGATATATCTGTCACTGAAGGTCACAGTGAAGCTGGACATGCTGCTTTACCAGAATGCAGTGAATACAGGTATGTCATGGGTAGTAATTTTTGATAGGTAAACAAGGTGAATGTAATACCACCTTGCAAGAAGACAGCCTTGAGGGCAGATTGACAAGTAGCTGATGAACAGAAAAAGTATTTTATCAGGTAAAACAGGAAGGTTCTCGGGACCTGGAATTGTCAAGACAGGAACTCAGGAATGACATGTCCACAACTAACAACTTGTTCCTTACAGAGGTCCATGAAGGCTAAACCATAGCCAGAAATGGGTGATCCATGTCAGCTGATGCTAGAGTGAGATGTGGTCCTGATAAAATTACATGCTCTTTATTATCCTGCCTGAGGCTTGTAGCTTCTGTTACTCAGATATGCTCATGAAAAGTTTGTGCAGTGCTGTGACCAGTGTACCCTAATGATAAATTATCCAGCACCTCACCTATAGGAGATAACTTTCCTACTGCTTAAGAGCTCTCAGGAGCTTGCAGTCTATGACAGCATATTACAGAACATAGAAGCAGAGAAATCATTGCTGAGGAGAAAAGGAAGGAAGCTATTACAGATATTGGTGAAAGCAGGTCAGAAATTCTTCCATAGATTTATTGGGTTTTGATGCATTTATAGTTCCTTTGAGGTAGGTAAGACCTAGGAAGCACTTGGAAACGTTGTAAAAGTGTAGTCTTCTGGGTTAGATGGCATGAATTATGTTGCATGGCTACGAAAGAGGATCTTTGAAACACCTCAGAGGATGACCAGTGTTATGTTAGGGCTACTAGGTATGAAATGTTTATATCATCTTTTCACATCCTAATTCCTTTGAATGTGACCCTTAGTTTTTGTTTTATTTATTTGGACATGTATATAGTTATTTATATATATATAT
>VZTJ01005995.1:481932-556088 GCA_013397795.1 Orthonyx spaldingii
ATATATGTTGTACTTGTTGTGGGCTACTTCTAGAAAAACACAGTGGTCTGTAAAGCAGAAGAATTACCTCAGTGCAGGGTGTCTAATGATGCAGATCTCTGCAGGAAATCCTTTGTCACCTTATTGCATGCAAACATGTCTAGTTTGCTGGGAGTTATCCTAATATTTTTGATTGAGGCTGTATAAGCATGCTCTGTGAATACTTTCCTCCAGAATACATTAGAGTAAAATATTTTATGTGCTGTCGAGAGGTTTTACTCTTATTTCTCTTCCTTTATTATTTCTCTATATTTCAGTGGTTCTACCTAGTAATATATTAAGGTGCAAATTACTTGTGTTCGAAAATCATGAAAAAATGAACTTAGTAAAAGCAGACACTGAAACAATCAGTGTGTTTTGACTGTAACTAAACTATTGCTCCCAATTAAAAATATTGTTATCCTTTCATTTAATACTTTACCTTTTTCTTTTGGGGGACAGAGGGAGAGCATGCAGACACTAAGTGATAATTTAAGCTATGCCTTTCTTACTGGAAAATTTCTGCAAATAATCACTTTGACTAAGATTAGAAAAGCTAATTTTGTGATAAAGGATTAGGCTGAAAACAGGAGTTTAGGGTGAAAACAGGAATTTGTTTTGGAATTTCTGTGTTGGGAGTTCTATAGTGACATGGTATCTATTGTATTTGCTGTAGTCATTGACTTTGCAATTGAATCTTAAAAGCATTCAGCTCTATTCTGTGTTCACAGCAAACTGGAGCATATGCCTACTACTCTGTAACTCTTTTGACAGAAATTTAATTTTGGAGATGTCACTCATAGTGTTTCCTTCATTATAATTCCAAGAACATATTAGGATAAGTGTTTGAGCAATTAGTATCAATTTCTCTGTGTTTGTGCCTGTGAGTAATTTGTATATTTAAATTCATACATTGAGTTAAAACAGAATTATACGGACCACCACAGGAAAATTTTAATATATTTGATTTCTATAATACAACAACTTATTCTTTTATTCTCCTTGGAGACAGGGATGTTATAAAGATTTTTCAAGAGAAAAATCCGCATATGATTTTTTTAATAACAAAAAATTTCGTAGAGGATAATTGTAGTTACTGAATTTTATCTAATAGTACTATAGTTATGTGAACTATAAATTCATTAATTATAGCTGATAATTAAAGATGGAAAAATTTGAAATGTTTGTTATGAACTCCTTGTTTACCTCTATGACAAGAATCTTGCTATTAATAGTCTTGTGCTAACATAATACTCTTGTAATGTGAAAAACCTGACATCATTTTAGGTGTGATACCATGCCATTAAAGCCTTACAGCCAGAGCCTTTTCATTTCTAATGGAAAAATCTTTAAGAATCTTGGATCACTTTCTGAGACACTCAAAAAGAAGACCTTGGAGGCACCAAGGTTTATTCTGCTTTTGCTGACTCTAAACCACGAAGAGGACAAGGGCAATAAAACAATGGAAGGATTGGGTATGTGCAGGAAGAAGTAGCTTCCATGTGTGAAAGAACTCAGTATCTCCTGAAATGCTGGTTCAAGGCAGCGGTGACTGGTACTGCATGTCCTTGTCCATCCTCTCCAATACTGAAGGAGACAGATGTCTCAGTGCTTGCCAGCACAGCACTGACACCTCGGGTTAGTGATAAGCTATGTCTTTTGATTCTCTTAGGTGAATAAAGGAGCTATGCTAGGATTGTGGAAAGAATTCTCTGACATGAGGGAAGGTGGAATGATGAAGGCAAAATGGAAAAAGCAAAGTGGAAAAAAAATAGCTGCAACTATATCATGAGTTCTCCATTTTTGGTAGGTAAAGCTCAGGAAACAACCTAGAGAATAAAGACCCTAGCTGGACCCTTGAGCGAGTGTGAAAATGCTCTGCACCTCACAAATAAGAAGTAGACATCGACTCTGTCCTTTAAATATTTAAGTAGCATAATCCCACACTGCTTGCTATACGGACAACATGGGGAAAGGATTGGATTCTGTCTGCTTATTGACCTAGTATTTCACTAGACCCAGTGTTTATGTGACAACATTTCCTTATTGAATACTTAATAATATTCCGTCTTATATAATATAGTGAGCTATCAGCAAACTAACTAATTAGTTCTAACTTTAATTATATACATATTAGGCTCATCAGGGGACCCTCTTGGGACAATATAGCAATTGGGGCAATATATGAGTTAGCATGAATTTATATAAGTAAAGGCTAGTTAAAGGTTGAAAATCTTACAGAGACTACAGCAAAACTGTTGGCAGGGGAGAAATTTATGTGTCTTTATGAAAAAATGCAATGTAAATTGCCTATGAGCTTTATATAGCTAACTCTGCATCATTATTAAATTGAAAAGCATACTGAGTTTCAAAAGTGGACATGACTGGAAAGGTGAGGTGAGCTGAGAAACTAGATTTAACAAAATAAATCCCATCTGAATGTCTAAGTCATGGAGATCAGACTTTTGCCTTTTTTAGTAAAGGACTTAAATAAAAGAAAGTGTCAGTTTTCTTCCAAAAGCTATGTTTTAAAGGCTAATAGCTTTCTAAAAAAAAGTAAAGACCCTTGGATGAAAAGTGTTATAATTTATGAAGAACTAGTATGACTGCTATCATAACTATTTTCTTAAGGCTTTTGCATACAAACTTTTGTTTGTCTACCTGCACAGCAGATGTAGAAGAGTTTTGTTGTTTTTTTTTTTTTTTTTCTGGGAGTGTATCCTGGGCTAACAAACTTAGAAGTCTGACTTCAGTACACCTTTTCTGCTGTGTAAACATGCAAATCTGTGTGACCAGCTTGTGGTGGTTGTAAATTTTCATCAGGCTTCCCACAGATAATTTTAAATGTTTTCACTCTGGCTTTGGCAAAGAAGTTCTCCTCTGTTCTTATAGCAGTTGCAGAGCTAAATAATGTAACAGACCATTGCAAAAGCAAATGCTTACAATGGATTTTTTCCTACTGTTCAGAAACAAAAGTGAAGGCCAGTGTGAGCAGCAGGAGGTCAACCTATCTTTATTTGATTTAATTCTGTCTGAGTTGTATCCTGTAAAACCTAATGAAAACTCAATATTGTCAGCATGGTGTGGCAAACTATTCAACAACTTGAACTTGGAAAGTTCTAGATGATTGATTCTTTCTCCTACACGCTCAGCATAAAACTGCTAGCCAAATGTATTCAAATTCATTAGAAAACAAACAGGAAAGATTCCCCCATGCAGTTTCCTGCACTTGTTTCCATATGACTTTTAGTCTCAGAAAAGAGAAAAAGAAAGCAAATAAAATTGTAGACAGTATGAAAAATGCATCTTAGCAACAACTCTCAAAATTACAGCAAAGTGAGTTTATTCTTCTAATACTATTTTTAAAAGATGTCCTGTCTGTCTGCTTTGCCAGTTAAAAGTTTTAACTTGAACCACCTCTTCTGTCAAGTCATAGATTGAAACTCAGACTTCAGATCATACAAGGGATTTATGCTTTATCTCTTTGATAAGGTTTCTTTCACAGTTCATGAAATGTCATCACCTCTGGAGACTGCTTACTTAACCTAAACAAGAGCAGCCACCTGCACTGAATTCCTGACTAATTGGCCATGTCCTTTCTTTATTTCTTCTTCAGCTGATAATTGCCTCTTCAGTGCACACTAATTCATTGCATTAGTCTACATATTTGCTTGCTTGAATAAACTCACAAAATATTCTTTTTATAGTAAACAAAGGATATTGTTTAAATTTAATTTAATGCCACCAGAATCCCATGTTTTGTTTCAACCAGTAACATGTAATTTGTAATTATTTCTTACAATTTTTCTGAAAGGTTCTGAAAGATTTCAGCTTCTGTTTTTCTCTATACCCAATTGGTCCACTGGGGAAAAAAAGCTACTTTTTGCAGCTATCAGAGAGAACTGCATACCTTTTCTTTTTTATTTTTAGAATAGTGTTAGCATTATGTTACGTTTTTTCTCTCACTAGAACACACTAGAATAAAACTGAAAACAGGATAGCTTGATCATCTTTGAAAAGAAGGTCAAACACTGACAAGGAATTTTGTGAAGGAGAAAATCAATGGATATTGTTGCTGAAAGTATTTATGGCTATAGCAGATGGACAAAATACTCTGTTAGCTTGCATGTGTCTGTTTGACAGTAAATGAAACATGGCATATAATTAAATGATGAATTCAAATTTGATTCTGAAGTATAATCTTTTAGATTAGAAAATGGAACAACATGGATCTTGATAAAGGTCATACTGTTTGATATTTTCTGCCAATAGAGGTCCTTAGAACTGGTAGTTGGTGGTAGGTAATACAGCCACAACACTGTTTCATGCTCACTTGTGTACCCTTGAGTGATCTTAGCTAGATTTGACAAAGTCACTTAAAGAAAAAAGTTTAGTTTCTTGTAGACATTTTTAGTTATATTCTTTCTTTACTGGGCTGTATGTCAATGACCTCAACCCTTTTTAATCAACCAACAGAGGCAGTAAGCAAACCCAATAGCTAGTGAAGAAGGTCACAAGGAGACCTTTTCATCCCCTGTCTTACTTGCTCCCTCAGGTATGGTTTTGACACATCACAGAGCTCATTCTCCACAGTTGCTTGGGTCAATGCACCAGCCATGTCAGAAGCCTCTGGCCTGCCAGACCTTCTGTTGGTAAATGTAGCCCACCAGGTCTCAGGTTAACAAGAGAGTCTGATGACTCTCTGTGAGGCTGGACTTAGAATCTTTCCTTTAGCAAAAGGTGTGCAACTATCAATGAGGTGTGTGAAGGAACTATGGGAGGAAGTGAACAGGCTGTGCAGTATTCGAGGGAATGAGTGAGAAATTGATAGGTTATTCTCAGAGACACTACACTTTCAGCAACCTCAAACATCCACTGTAGTAGAGATACAGGTGAACTTGGAACCCTGCCAAATAGTTAATCCAGGATCTCTTGAGCATGAAGGCTGGAAGATTGTCAGATGCATATCAGAAGGAAAGTTCCTCCTTTTGCTGAGAACTTGACAAGTAGGACTGGAATTTTTGCAACAGGTATGATACTCTAAAACTAGGACAGTTTTGCCACAGACAGTTTTACCTGAGAGGTGAACAAAGGTGTTTTGGGGATAGAGGGATCACAGAGGGCAATGCACCATGATTTTTGTTAAGAGAAAGAGAAGGGTGGTTATCATAGGTGACTCCCTTCTCAAGGGAATGGAGGTCCCAATATTCAGACAGGAAATTCTGCTGTCCATCAGGGGCTTGGGTGAGGGTTCCTGTCCAGTCTGTTACAGACCTCTGATTATTATCTGTTGTTGATGAGAAAACAAAGAGAAGCCTGAGGGCAATCAAAAGAGATTTCAAGGCTTTGGGATGATTGCTTGAAGGAGCAGGAGCACAGGTAATGTTTTCCTCAAACTTTCCAGTAGCAAGGAAGAATATCGAAAGAACAGGCAGACTCCTCGAACAACACAAGACTCTAAGGTTGGTGCCGTTGGAAAAATTCTGGTCTTTTTGGCCGTGGGATGGTCTGTACTTCACCAGGTCTACTGTCAGCTCCTGGAATGCCCTTTTTCAGAGGGGAAAAAGGATTTTTCCATATGAACTAGCAGAGCTCACTGACAGAGCTTTAAACAAGATTGGAAGAGGGGAAAGGGACAAAATCAGACCTGACAGTGATAAGCAATGGGATGGAATGCAAAAACTTGAGGAACTGAGCACTACTGGGATCCCTCAATCTACTCCACAATGTGTCATCCAAAATGAGCCACACCTAAAATGTTTCTACACGAACACATGCAGCATGAGGAACAAGAAGAGCTTGAAGCTTTGTCCCAGTCCCAGAGAGATGACCACACTGGCTTAAGTGAAACTCGGTGGGATGAGTACTGACTGAAATACCATGTTGGATGGCAGGGCAGGTGAGGCAGGGGTGTGTTGTTGTGTGTAACAGAAGGGCTGTATGGAGCTTACAGTTGGAAAAGGCATGGCTGAGGGCCTCTGAGTAAAGATTAAGGGACAAATAAATACTGCAGGTTTTTATGGGAGTCTACTATAGACTTACCAGCCAGGATAATGACTCCAGTGAATTATTCTTCAGGGAACCAGAGGACACCTCCAAATGAACTGCCCTTGACCTTATGGGAGACATCAACTTGCTGGATGTTAAGCGTGAACACCACATAGCTGGCACAAAGAGATCCAGAAGACAGGGACATAGGTAAGGCAGAGATATTTAATTCTTTTTTTGCCTCTGTCTTCTATACTGGGGATGGGTTAAGGGGGTTCCAGTACACTGAGCTTGCACACTATGACTGTGAGAACGATAAAGTCCCAGTCAACCCTGAAGGTGTGCCAGATCTGATCTTCAACTGAATCCCTACAGGATTCAAGCTCAGGATATTCTATGATTATCATGTTTGTCAGAACTATAAAGAATATCCCCTACATTGAATTGCATGGACTTGGACTTCACTGTAGCTTTGCCCGGGACATGGAGCATCAAACTGCTGTGTACTGCAAGAAGCAAATTGTTTCCATTTGCTCCCATTTATTTTGCAGGGGGCGTACCCTGGGACAAGCCAGCTAACTACAGCAACCTTTGCAAGATTATGCTCCTACAACAGCCTGCACACACTGACATGAACCCTTGCACAAAGAGCATAAGCAGTGCCCTGAGGCTTCTGTTATTCTCATCTGGAGAACTGAAACATGACTAATATGAGGTGCAATGCACATGCTCTTTACTCCCTTGTCTGTCTTTTGAAATATGCCAAAATTTTCCCTTTCCAGAGGCCTAGATTCAGAGAAGGAAGATAGGACCAGATCCATGCAAGTAGGCAGGTTGACAACTGCCTTTCCTACTTTTTAGTAATTTCATAACATTTTCTCATGAGCAGAATACATAAATCAAATTTGACAATATGAGAGAGGAATTTATAACACATAGAACAGTCCAGAGGATTAGATTAAGCTAATTTATAGCATATTATGAAGAGCTTATTACAAGGAAGACTTTCAGTTTCCTAAAACATTCTCATTAGGAATTTTTTTTTATTTTTTTTTTGCAATTTTAATGGCTTAAATCATAACAATCAACAATAGGAGATAAGTGTACCTTTAAAAAATAGTATTAAAAATTACTAACTCTTCTTGACTCAGGTGCTTTAGCAAATTTAGTGATTTCACTGTGCAAGTTATCTAAACGCAGGCTTGACTTTTTTTCAAAAAGTAGTTAGAGGAGTCTGGTAGGCACTCAACATTTATATTTAATTGATTCAGTTGCTTAGTTGTTACAGTGTTTGTCAAGGAGGTGTAAAATCCATCCATGAAGGGAACTGACCCACATCCTTCTTGACCGTCAGCAGAGTGCCTGGTTGCAAGCTGTAAAGGAAAAGGTGACTATCCTTCTCTTCACCATGCATAATAGTATAGCAGAAAGCAAATTTCAAAGGAGAGAGATTGAGTGAATAAGCAAATGGGAGCATTACTCCATGGCCCAGAAATAAAGTCACTTCTTGACAAGGGAAGTTTTGGGTCTAATATGTGGTCATAACATTATTTATTCATTTTATCCAGTGTTTTTTTTTAAATGCAAAATGCAGAAACACTCTCAGACATCTATGCTGAGATGGCTACACCCTTGTCTGTACTGAAGCTACTCTAAAGTAACTTCTGTCTGTCTATGTAAGCTGCAGTCATACAAATGACTGCAGCATTGATTTATCTTTAAGCTGCCTGTCTCTCCTCAGGCATTGTCTAGAGAACCTGGATGCATAACTCAAGGCTCTGAGAACTCCCTAAACAACAAAGCTCAGGTACTGCAATGTTCAGTGATGAGATAGCCGAGTATTGCAGCTCCAACTCTGTATGAATAACCAGAACTGATGTAAATAGACCAACAAAGTAGCTCTTAGCAAACCAGCAAAGTATTTCTAGTTTCTACCCCCTGCTTATCCATTGTAACAGTAGGACAACAATCAGAGCTGTATTTCTATGAAGAACACTGAGTACCTGTCTAGGAAAAAAAAATCTATGAACAAGTAATACATCAGCTGTAGAAAGCTCCAAGATATTTTAACTGGAGCTGATGACATATTCAGATCTTACACTACAGCATAAATAGCTTTTCGCTTTTTGAAATTTTTTTCTGTATAAGGCACAAAAGCTACTTCAGCATATTTCCTTATTCTTAGTTATCAGTGTTTATTCTTAGTATCTCAGTGCTGTCACTTCTAATACCATATAACCAGCTGTATACACACTATTTGTTGCTGGAGGCACTGGAGACTCTTGGGAAATAAGAGGTTGAATCAAGGGCTTCTTCTTGCTCGGAAGATGGTAATAAATTTTAATTGAGAAAAGATAAAATAACTGGTGCACAAACTTGCTAAATCCTAAAAGTTTTGTTGGTTTTTTTTTTTTTTTTTTTGTTTGTTTGGTTGGTTTTTTTTAATGGGACTGAATTATGGAAGAAGTCTTACAAAAGTCTAGTATAGAATCAGAAAGGAATCTTCCCTTCATCTGAACTCTGGCATATCATATGATTAATGTCTGCACAGAAACAGAGACAGAAAAAATTAATATCAGATCTATGACTTACATAAATTTTCACACAGAAAGTGCTTTAGAAAGTATACTGACACTGCAAAATCAAACACTTAGAAGATAGAGAAAAAATCCACCTGGACAACTGTAAATTAATTCTATCAATTTATGTTTTATAGGTTACCCAATATGCCTCAATTAGATGATCATACACTACTATTTTGAAAGAGCTCTTGCTTCACTCAATACTTGCATTTAATATCTCCAGAATTCAGAAAATTATCTGTTTCTCAGAGTATATTTTTATCTTACCTGTTAGTTAGTATGAAAATCTCCTCTATTTTTGCCTCTATATCAGGTGTTGAGGTGTTGGCATGCTATAATTCTAGAGGAGTACGCTGTACCTGGTTCAGGTGAAAGTGAATACAGCTTAACTCACATTACCCTGAAACCTCCTAAATTCACATGTACATGCTTATATTTTCAGAAAGTCTGATGATATGGTCAAGATGAAGAAGATTCACAGTGTTATATTACACACAAATAAACCAATGGATGATGTTATAAATTTACTTCATATTACGTGTCTCAGCTTACAATGCTGGGCAAATTTTAAAATTGTAACAATGTAAAACATTTTAAAAATTCAATTGGGAACATTCCACATAACAGCTGAAATACCAATTACAAGTTCCATAGCAGATTTTTCTATTCATAGCTTTGTTCACATTAAAAATCGACTTCAATGGAGGTACAGTAAGTTATGCCGTCTTAAGATGAACTTCATAAAACCTCTGCATATCTCTTCCTTCATATGATTTCACAGTGCTATAAACTTTCTGTGACAGACTTAAGAATTCAATTTGCAAACTGAGCCAGAGGAAGAAATTTCAAATTTTGTGTTGATGATGTGAGTACTTTTTAGGCTAGGATAGCTTCTCATCATCTTTTGGTTTAAAAGTACTCAACTTCCATGATTTCTCTTGGAAGTTAACTTTTTGCTGTGGACACAGGTGTCTTGTGTCTTGGCAATCCATTTGTATTCCTTTTGTGCTTCAGAGCTTTTAATCCCAGGCTAGGATGCATATTCACTATAGCACATCATCTCTTTCTACAAGTTGCGCTTTTGTAGAACTAATGCGACAGCTAAAGATATGTCTGATGGGTGTTTGTAACATTTCATCATCTTGCCCTTCATCCATACACCATATTTCAACTTGCCATAATAATAGCTCTGGGCCATCTTTTATCAAAATACATAGCAGATACTCAAAGCTGTATTAGCTGGCCTACATTCCATTATACGGCGTGGAATAGTGCTTTAAGGTCTCAGGGTCTAGGACCTGACCCTGCAAATTTGTGCCCAGAAGTGCATAACAGAAAATCCCCTTGGAATTAATTGAGATACTTAACATAGCAACATATAGTTTAGTTTTGTTTTGAGTTGGATCCTTGTTTGGATGTTTTAATCTTCTCAAAATCTTCCTTATTGTGTACTCTATGTGACTTTCTAATCCATCACAGAGTCCTGAGGCAGAGGTGGCCACAGTAGAAGAGATCTACAGAGATCAGTGCTTTATTGACAATATTGATATTGGTCTTGACAGGTTTTCTTTCAGATCATGGCCAGAACAGGACTTCTTTTTCTTTATGTTGATACTCAAACCAAGCTTCTTAACAATATAATGAAAATAGTAATATTTTTTTGTATCTTTTTAATTTTTTTGCAAAGAGTACGTTGGTTGTTGGGAAGTGGTTGCTGGAAATAGCAGATCACTTGTAATTTCAAGCATCATACATGAGTTTTAACATTTGATTAGGAGTACAGTCTCTGAAAATTGAGAGTTTTCTCATTTGATAACTCCTGTCTTTAACTGCAAAAAGCAGCATTTTTTTCAGCACATGGCATTTATAAAGGAGTGCCAGTCAAGCAGTTTTATCCACACCATAATAAAGTGGTATTGTTCTTCAAAATTCCAGTCCTCAGTAGTTGTGCATTGTCATTATTCCCCAATATGATAAATATTTCAGTCCTTGTTGAAGCGAAACAGCAGATAATCTAATCAATATAGATAATACCTGACTATTCTGGTTATGGAAAAATATGAAAGGAATGTTAACACCTTAGCCCATTATTTCTTGGATTTTACATCCAACTTGCATTCCAATATCTTATCTATGGAAAAAGTAATTCCAGATTTTTAATGCTCATCTTCTAACCTCCCTATTCAGTGGGAAATGCAGAATTTTTTTTAAGTAAAATTTCATAAGCTAAGTAAATTTCTCTGCATACACTTGAGTCAATTTTGTAGTGATCAAGCTCATAGTATAGGAGTACCATGCACCTTTCAAATTTTGTGTCAGTTTTACAAAGTAGTTCCACATCCCAACAGACTGAATTTGGTTCAATGTAAGGAAATCTGTATTACCATGCAGGTAATACATGTACATGTAGGTGGCTATAAGCATGTTTCTAAGCATCTAGTTAATACAGTGAGTGGAGCACATCAAATGACTGACCAGCCACAAAAGTTGACTTCCAGAAGAACATTCAAAAGATGTTGAATACCTACCTAATATACTACCTAATATAGTCACAATCTCAGAACATACCTTACTTGGCTGGCCAGTGTCACTCAAGGCAGGAGTGTGTCTCCCTTTTGACCCATAGAATACCTGCCACATACATGTCTTAGGTACTCTTGGGCCTTTCAAGCAGCACTAGTTGTAGTCAACTAATACATATTTTCAGACTTCTGCCATCAGCTTGAGTCTATTAACTAGCTCTTGTACAGAAACCTACAAGTAGGCACTGAAGTTTAGATGTCTTAACCTCAAGTCAAATCCATCCTTGGAGCTCAACTTGAGACCAGGAGGAATCTTGAACCCTTATGGAGTGTCAGCTGAGGACTACATGGAAAACACACTGATAAGCACCACCACCACCCCCCAAAACCCATCGCAAATTATTCTCCATGTAGACTTTCAAACACCTTAATAAATACTATAACTTTCTGTTATTAATTCCTTTCTTTGTTTCAATAGGAGTTTCACAACTGAGTGACCTTGGGAGAGCACATAGACTTGCCTGGGTTCTTCATGTTCTTCTACTCAATGGCAGATGAAAGTTAGGTAATCTAGAAGTTATACCTTAGAGTAGGCAAAGAAAAGTAAGGCAGAGAAAATGAAATTAAAATTAAAGGTGTTTAAGCTGTTCAAGGTAAACTGAGACCTGTGCCTATATTTCACAGAATGCATAGTTCAGATCATTATGACTGTGTAGGTATCTTTGCTGGTTTTAGTTGAAAGAAGTTCTACTCCAGCTGAAAGCACACAAAGGGCTCGTTTTCCAGTGACAGTGTTAATATCGCATGATATCACTCCCAGATACTTGCTGTAAAAAAGATAGGGACACAAGGAATGAATGCCCTTTGGATGCAGAGTGAAAAAACAATCTAATTATACTGCTCAAGGTCTGCTGAGAAAATGGAATAGACATATCAGCATAATTTAAACTACCTTCTATTTATCAACACTTCCAGCCATCATTTTGCTGGCCTTGCCCCATTAATACAGATAACATTTTTATGTAGCTCAAAGTTCTTCTCTTGTTGACTCATGCTTTTTCTTTGAAGCAAAAATGAAATTAAGGGTTTATCAATATGGAATGTGACTCCATTTCTAGTACCTTGTGCTTTTTGAGAGATTTCAAGCTTTCTGCAGGGAGATCTGAGGAGGTAGAATGCTTAATATTCCCAGCTGTACTTTCAACTCCACCCCTAGTACGACAGTTTTAGTGCTATATTCCCCTAGTACTTTATTGCTGCTTTATCAGCATCCTCAAACTTTACAAAATGTCAAAAATATTTTATGAGTTTTTGGGCTAATCAAAGCACCATAGTTGCCTCCTCAGCAGGAAAGTGAATAAATCACCTCATTTCTTGTCTCGTTGTTGATCCTTAGAGGTCCCTCTCTTTGTTGTTTCACATATATTTTCCATACTTTCCCAGGTCTGCTTAAATTCAGGTCCAGATACATTCCTTAAATATCAGGAATATGTCTGGACCTGCAATGTAGAGATGAGGTAATCAGGGGAAAATATATAAAAATGTACATTGACACTACACGTCTGCAAAAGAGCTCGGAAAAAACATCCATTGGGGAGTGCAACCTAACCACTTTTCATAACTAAAAAGATAAGAAAAGGGAGACATGTAGCTTTCTCCCTTTTGTAATAGATCACTGACATTGCTGAGAGTAGGAAATTTAGTGATTTGCCTCCAGTTAAGTATCTACAATTTAGAGAGCTCAAGTTTCTGATATCTAAATATTTTTTAAAGCTACTAGCTCCTCTTAGTGCCTATATTGAAGGCTTTATTCTGACATTTTGCTTTTTGTTTCATATTCCATGCATTATTCTAGAAATTATAATTAAGTATCTTAAAGGTTTTCTTTCCAAACTAAATGAGTCTTAACCAAGATGAATAATTCTATTATTAGTTTTATTATTAGTTTGTTTCGTATGTTTTATTACTTGCTCCTGTGCATTATGTAAGAAGAGATTTGATGACCTTTGACATCTCTTACTGAAATTTTTACTAGTCTCTAATTGGAATAATATGTGATTAGGTGAAAGCTATACGTATCCAAATTCTTAAAGAAACAAACAAAAAAACCCCAAACAAACAAACAAACAAACAAACAAACA
The DNA here is from genome assembly GCA_013397795.1 of Orthonyx spaldingii. NCBI lineage: Eukaryota > Metazoa > Chordata > Aves > Passeriformes > Orthonychidae > Orthonyx > Orthonyx spaldingii. The sequence continues at coordinate 495,184 of VZTJ01005995.1, forward strand.
AACAAACAAACAAAACAAAACCCAAACAAAACAAAACAAAACAAAAAAAAACCCAAAAATAAACCCCAAAAAACCAACCACCCCAAACAAACAAAAAAAAACCCCTTGCCCAAAACCAACACAAATCTGATAAAAGGTCCTGCTTAGATGTGCATGCTTTGGGAACTACAACATATATGCTGACATTTTCTATGAACTAAAATTATTCAATTAGTCTAATCTACTGACTTTAGTAGGGTAAGAGGAGCACTACTGGATTGGTGTAGTCTTTCTGTGATAATTTTACCAGAAAGAGGAAAAGAAAACTTAAAAATACATGAGAAGGTATTCTTGCAGTAAATCAATATGAATTTCCTGTGTTTCACTAAATTTTATTTTATCTCAGTGAAGAATCATTTCTCCTGTCTTTTCACAATTCAGGGAGTTGTTAAAAAAAACCCAAACAACAACCCAAACCCCATCTCTTTGAAATGAACTCCTGAGAAGTTATTACCACACATCTTCATATTTACTTCTTGTAGTTCAACCAACCTTCTCAGTTACAGAGATACTATTAGGTCTTCTGCTGTCATATGTAAATTATTACACATATACATCAAATTAGTCCTTCTTCCACATTATTCTAGTGACTTACTGCAATTCTTGGTTGACCCATTAAAGAGACAAAGGGTAGCAAAAAACCAGTATGCACTACACGAGCAATGGCATCCAATCCATTGTCCTTTAACATGTCTAAGCACAAGGTATTACACACAACAGTCTTGACCTACTGGCTGGGAATACAAAATCCTTACCAAAGACAAGTAAATCTGTCTTGTATTTTGCTGAAGCAGCAGAATGAATCCATTCAATTTCTGATCCTCTATTTCTGAACTAGTCAACTTCTTCTTCTTAGCCAACAGAAAGAAATAAGCACTTCTTATGATGTATTTCAGCTTCGTACCTTATAGCTAAATGTGCTATGCCCTGCAATTGCCTATTACTTTCTGGTGAACTAGAATGGTTTAGATTATAAATAAATTAATGTATACATAAAATATCTATTGTATGCATAAATATATATAAAATATAGACATTCCTGGAAGCTGAAGACATGATATAACCAAAAATTTAGGCTGTTTGCTTTAGATGAAACAAGACTGGATATGCTAGAAAAAACCCAAAATACTGGAAGTTACAGGAATAGGGAATTACATTTTCAAGTCTGACAGAATAAAACCCTGGGATATTTGTTGAAATTAAAAGCAATATATTTGCAACTTTTGAGAAAGTTCTTTAGTCAGGACACACTTAGGAGTATTCACCATGGCTTCAGAGCAATATTTCAAGACTTTATGTTATATATGAGACATACGGGAGCTACAAAATGAAAGAAAATTATTAATAGATTAGATAATGAAGTCTATGAAAGAAGTATTCTCCAGTGAGTGATTGGGTAAATATGAAGTGATTTAACCCAAAAGTGATAGGAGCATCTCTTGTCTTGTACAACAGATCTGCCATTGACTTTCTGCATCCATGCAGTTCTACCATATGAAATGTGTACATTACATTAGAATCATAGCAATATAGAACAACTTAGTTTGAAAAGGACCTCAGAAGATAATGTGGTACAACCTTTTCTGAGAAAGAGAGTCTAGATGAGATCAGCTAGCATCCTGTCCAATCACGTCTTGCAAATCTTCAAGCCAGTTGATGATGTTGTGCCTGATGCCCCCCAGGACACAGTTGGCCCTCCCAACTGCCAGGGCACTGCTGACTCATAGTCAGCTTTCCACTGACCATGACCCCCAGGTCCCTTTCCATGGTGCTGCTTTCCGGCATCTCATTCCCCAGTCTGTCTATACATCCAGAGTTGCCCCATCCCGGGTGCAAAATCCATCATTTTCCTTTGTTGAACTCTGTTTGGCTGGTGATTGACCAGTCCTCTTGTTTGTTGAGGTCTCTTTGTAGGGCCTCCCTGCCTTCGAAGGAGTCCACAGCTCCTCCCAGTTTTGTATCAGCTGCGAACTTGCTTAGTATCACTTCCAGTCCTGGGTCCATTTATGTCATTTATGAGGATGTTGAAGAGCCCAGGGCCAAGGATGGAGCCCTGCAGAACCCCACTAGGTTACTGATGTCACTGATGTCGCTGTAAACCTTTGTGCCCAACTGGTGAGCCAGTTGCTCCCCATCCCATGATATATTTATCCAGCTGTGACTGGACATTTTGTCCAGAAGGGTCCTGTGAGAGACAGTGTTGAAAGCTTTATTGAAATCCAAAAAAATTACATCCATTGGTCTCCCTTGATCAACTAGATGGGTTGCCTTGTCATGTCAGGTTTTTTGGACTCTTCTGACCTGGGTTGTATGAACTGTGTGATGCTTCCAAGTTAATTTCTGCAAATTGAAGTACCCCATAAGGACAAGAGCAATTGACTTGGAAACATCCATTAGTTCCTCAAAGAATAATTTATCAGCATCATCATCCTGTCTGGGAGGTCTATCGTAGACTCCCATGATGACATCCACATTATCTGTTTGCCCCTTGATTCTTATCCAGAGGCTCTCAACTTTGCCATTGCCAAAGCTCTGTAGATTCCAACCCTTCTATTACATACTGTGCCACCCCTCTGCCTCTTCAGCCCTGCCTGTCCCTCCTGAAGAGCCTGTAATTATCCAACAGGGCACTCCAGTCACAGGACTCATACCACCAGGTTTCACTTATGCCAATGACATCAAATCTCTGGGACTGGGCCAAAGCTTTGAGCTCTGGTTTGTTCCTCATGCTGCATGTATGAGTGCAGAAACATATCAGGTGTGGTACATTGTAGCCAAGACGTCTTAAAGCAGACTGAGGCATCTTATTAGTGCTCATTTCTTCAAGTCCTGGCATACCATCCCATTTCTCATCACTGGTGAGTCTGGTTTTGTCCCTTTTGCCCTTACAAGCTAGTTTAAAGTTCTGACAAGGAGCCCCACTAACTCCTGTCCTCCTCAGCTTCTACTCTTTTTCCCTTCTGAGAGAAGTGCATCGCATCAGGTGTCAGTAGACCAGTTAAACAGTTGTTGCATCTGTGCCAGGATCCTATGATCTGGGGTTCAACTGCAGCTGGATAAAAGGTGTTATATAACTGCACATTCTCAGGGAGGACTTGAGGTCTGGGTTTCACATATGACTTTAATGTGGCATTAAAAAGAAAATAAATTTAGACTGGTCACTAGATTTAAACCTGATATAACAGCTTTGTGGCTTTGAAATATTTTCTGTGTGATTTTTATGCAAATCCTTTCTGTATAGATTTTCACTGAGAGAAGGAGAATGAGCTTCCAATTGCATCCATGGAAGAGACAACATCTTTGATTCTCTATTCAATCTCAATATTTTAATGGTCACATATAGGTTCTGTTGCATGAAAGTGCTCCACAACAGATCAAACAGATTATAAATGAAAAGTTGGATTTTACTGTGATCATATTTTTTCAATAACAAAAGGCAAAGCCATTAGGTAGTTGTTTGATTTAGCTTTTTTTTATCTATATTTATGTACAAAAATGTTTATGTTTCTTGGAAAGCAGTATGTCTTAGATCATCACTACTTCTTTTCCTATTTCTTAGATAACTGCTAAATTCCCATCTTCTAAGACAGAACGTTGTGGCTGTCGTTCAGTGTGCCAAGATTAGCAGAGCTTCTCTGTCATGCTTTTTGTCTTTTGACAGCTCAGTGGTATAATTACTTACAATGTCATTTCTGTTGCTGCAGCTGTAATCAGCTTCTACTCTCTTCCCTCTTATTCTGCCATCTTTTAGTGCTTTCAAGAACCACCCGTCAGCCTTGCTAGCTTGGACTTCCTCAACAGAAGAAACTTTTCCTTAAACATACTGGAGGCCCTACAAAAACACTGTCTAAAGAAAAGGCCTTTAAAAATTGTCATCCATGTCACCAGAAACAGGACTAACATTGTCACAGTATAGTGATAGGTGGTCCAATAAAATCCAATGTCTTTATTACACTTTTCATTTTTATTTTTATTTTTCATCTCTGGTGCCAATCAGAGACAGATTGCTACTGTGAGAGGAACTATTGCAGGAAGAAGAGCATGCCTAGATATTTTTTATCATTTCAGGAAAGCAAATATACAGGAATTAATTCATGTTTGATCTTCTTCAAAGGCTACCTGACATTCCTAAATACTAACCTATATGCAACTAAAACACATTTCTTTTGGGGACAAATTGAGCATACAAGGTAGAAAATATTTGATATTTGACCTTTTAGATGTCTGAAGAGTGAATTATCTAGATCAGAAAATATCTTAAAAAAAATCTAAAAAAAAAAAAAAAAGACGTAATTCCAAACTTTTGCCTTTATACAGGAATACTGACTAGTTGAACTTGGGTGAGAAAATTACCTACATATAAGTAATAGTTTGTTCTTTGTAGCTGATTCTTGGGAGTCTGTATTAAAAGATTGTCAGTACTCTTGTTAAAAGACAGCAGTGGTCTTGACTCTGATTCTAGGAATAAAAAAATTGCAGACTCTAGACTGCTACATATACAGTGATCCTGATAAAAACATTAAGCATATAAACAAATGTATTAGCCTATTTAAACAAAAGGAAAAAAAAAACCTGTTGCTTTTCTTTTTTAAAGACACCTGTATGTCATGATTTTTTCTTGTGCATATGTTGAATTTGCAACAGCCACTGTCAGATTTTTAGCTGGTGATCATAGCTGGTTATCAGTTATCATAGTCTAATCAAGACTTGAAATCAAGGTGAGGTGATGGAGTTTCTCTTTATAGAAGCAAGCAACTGGAATGCATCAACATCTGCCTAGGAATGAAGAATGAATTGAGAGCTTACAGACAAGAATTGAGGAGCAGGCTAACATGGGTGACACTGTTGTGGGTGAATACTACGGGCCACCTGAGCAGGAAGAGGAAGTCAATGGGGCTGTCTATGAAGAGCTGAAAGAAGCCTGAGAATCACAGGCCCTGGTTCTCATGGGGAGCAGCTATCTGCTAGAAGGACAACACAGCTAGGCACACACAGTCCAGGAGCTTCCTGAAGAGTACTGATGATAATGTTTTGATACAGATGATGAAGAAGCCAAGGAGAATTGTACTGCTGGACCTGTATTAACAAAGGCCTGGTTGGGGACATCCTTGGCTTGAAGTGACCATGAGATTGTAGAGTTCAGGATCCCATGTGGAGGAAGCATGACAATAAATAGGGTTATGACCATGTACTTCAGGACAGCTGACTTTGACCATTTTAAAGACCTCCTTGGAGAAATTCCATAGGTTAGAGGTCTGAAAGTTAGAAGGGGTACAAGAGAGTTGGGTAATATCCAAGGATCACTTCCTCCCAGCTCAATATTGGTGCATCCCTATGAGTAAGAAATCACACAGAGGTGGCAGGAGATCTGCATGGTGAGTTAAGAGCTTCTGGCAAAACTCAAATGAAGAAGGAGTTTTATGGAAAAAGGGACATGCTACTTGGTAGCTATATAACATTATCAAAGTATGAAGGGATGGAACAAGGAAGGCTAAGGTCCACTTGAAATGAAATCTGGCAAAGTATGTCAAGAATAATAAGAAGGGCTTCTTCAAGTACATCAGCATCACAAAAAGGTTAGGGAGAATGTGGATCCACAGCTGATAAGGCAGATGCCCTGGTGATAGAGGAGACAGAGAAAGAGGAGTTACTGAATGCCTTCAGTCTTTACTGCTAACACCAGTCCTCAGGATTACCAGAGCCTGGAGGCAACAGAGAAAATCTGAAGAAAGGAAGACTTTCCCTTGTTTGAGGAGGGTTGGGTTAGAGACCATTCAGGCAAACACGACATGCACAAATCCATCATCTTTGAAAGTTCATGGAAAATAAGAGCTGTGTCTTACAACCAGAGGAAAGCCAATGTTACTCCAATCTTCCTGGGGAACCCAGAACACTATAGGCTGTCATCTCTAACATGAGTAAAAAACAGAGTACTGGAACAGGCTTCCCAGAGGAGTTGTGGAGTCTCCTCTGGAGATCCATCTGGATGCAATATTGTGCAGCTTTGTCCAGGTGAACCTCCTTTAGCAGGGGGGTTGGACATCTGCAGTGGTGTCTTCAAGCCTCTATCATTCTGTGATTCTGTGACCTCCCTTTGACTGTTTAACATTTAAACATTTGAGAAACAATGAGGTTTTAATTACTTTAAGGGACTGTAACTTTACCTTGGTAACTTTTGTGAGTTAGTCACATTTCGATCTCCTCTTTGAATAAATAGTATTTATCTTTCCTCTGTTGCTAAAAGGAAGATCTGCATACATCAGAGGAAAAAAAATTACAAAATTAGAACTTGTGAGCTCTGCACCTGGCATACTTACCAAAATGTGGGTGGAAATGTGTTCTAGTGTACAAAATATCAGGACAGAACAAAAACAGATTGCAAGAAAGTAGATTTTTCAGTTTTATGAAACCAGATTGAGTGCAATTTTTTTAAGAAATCTGAAATACCGATGCTTACCTAAGTGACTTTTTCTTAGCCCAAATATTTAAAGTTGGCCTTTTCCACCTTTTTATTTTTTTTCTGTTTAGGACATTTCAAATATCATCTCAAAGATTAGGCTTACAGTGACATCTCTGTCACTGTACAGAGATGTTTTACAAGACATGCACATCCCTCCAACCTGCGACATGGATGAAATGATACGTAGAGGTGCTCATCCCTTGCAGGGGAAGAAGACTGGGTATTACACATAAATTAGGCATCTTTTTTCTGACTCAATATAAATGACATGAACAACATAATGAAATGTCAATAAGTGATAAGTCTTCCACAGGGTTAGAGTGAGATTTTTGTCGGTAGTCCTAACGTCTTGTACAAACTTTTCTATAAAATGCCCTGCCAGTATTGTCCTAGATCTTCTTTCACTGAAAGCAGAGATATGTAATTAAAAAATAATTATTTCCAACCTAAAAATGCAATGGTTATGACAAAGAAAATAGTTTTTATTTGGATAGTGACATAGAGTAGTTGCATGGTTACACCCCTCAGATGAGGGAAACTGCAATAGGTTTATTGCAGTTTATGACCGGGATGATGAAATATCACTGGGTGTATTCACAAATTCCCAGTGTTAGAATCTGTGGAAAAAAAAAAAAAAAAGGGGTGATATCATTACTTTTTTTCTTGTATTTCATCCCAGCCTGTTTCCACCCACATGTCCTATGTTCCATTTTTGTATTTTCAAATAGAACTAAAAAAATAAAAAATTAAAAGAGAAAGAAAGAAAAGCACAATGCACAAGATTAACACTGGCAGAAGAACAGACATGCATGACTGGTTGTTGGCAGTGTCTCTAATAGAAAGCCCACATTTCTTCAGTGTACTTATTTTAGTATGATAAATTGCATTCCTTTTTCCTTTATGATGCCTTTTTCTTTCAAATGTGCTAACATGTAAGTATTCCAAAAAAATTTAATTACATTTTGGCAGCTCATCGAGCATAAACACTACATTCTTGATGGGCTTTTGGACTTTGCCCATACGACAAGACTACTAGCCTAAAAAGATTCTCAGTCCCCTGATGTTTACAGGATTTAATAATTATATTTTGGAAATTCATTCTTGCAGGTAATCCTCACAGCCTACAATAAAATATGAAGATATTTAGCTTGTCTCTTAACATTTTCAAAACCAGAGATATGATTGAAGATGTGACTTGGAGAGAAAATTCCCACAAAATTTTAAAGTTAATCTTCTAGTATACAATTTTTAATTAAAATTTTGGGGGTGGGGAGGTCTTACGGGTAAAATCTACAGTTTCAGTCGTACAGGAACCTAGAATTTAATTTAGATTTTTCTACCTCATCCTGAAAATTTAAGTGCCCTGAATGGAGAATTGTTTGGATTAATTTCTCTAAAGAAATGACACCTGGCTTCAAATCTAAATTAAATTAAATCTCAGAATTTGTTCATATAAACTTTTGTCTCCAAATGGGAGGAAACTTATGAGTGACTTCATCTACTGTTTGTCAAACTCGTCAAATAGATACTGCAAATTTTCAGCTACAAATATCAGAGTAACTTCAGAAATTTGGATTCAACTTCTCATTTGTAGTAGGTAGTGATGAAGTTTTAGCTAGAGAAAAGTAAAGATTTTTTCCTACCAATTTTTGAAAATCTCTACATTGGTGATAATTTCAGGAATGAAAGTATTGAAGATTTATTCCAGTATACATTAGTAAATATTTAATTGATCTATCGGAGGCAATTGTACAATCATTATTGTTGTTTTGGAAGTTGTGTGAAGGTATAAACCACAAAATATATGAATTTCAGATACAACCAGAGATGTAATCACTTAGAAGCTGTAGTTTCCCTTTTCCACTCCCAACATTTTGCAGTTAAATATTCTTCCTGTCTATATCATAGCTCAGAATGAGTATGCTTATTCAATGCTACTTCTGTCTAAAAATGCAATTTAAGATTTCTAGAAAGGGTTTTGCTTGGAGCATCAAAATTCCCCAGTGTCAGCCTATAGTTCTCTGATTATTTTTTAATTATTATTTTGGTCTTGAATACACATAGGATTACCTTATATCTAACTTGCTATTTCCTATAATACTGTTACAAGCAGAGCAAAAGATATTAATACCAGGAAAAAGGTCTGTCTCAAAATCTTGTGAGGGAGGTAAACTTTAATCAGGCCTAGGAGACATAGTCAAGAAGTCTATTTATGAAAGTGCCTAAATAATAGCCTGTAGGCAGAACTGCTTTGTAATCAGGACAGCTAAATTCATCAGATGTATAAATGTACAGGCTGATCTCAGGTACTGCATTACTTGGATGTACCGCTTGAAAATAAACTGATTGTGGGGTTGTTCTTATTTTCCCCTATGCCTCAATGAAATGATAAAAGGGCTGTTACATTCTATCTAACAGGAGTAAGAGCCTCTCTGTCCCATAGCAGGCAGAGAGGTTCCAGACACTGTATTTGTTTGGGATTCCTTACGGCTAAAAAGCCTCAAAGTATTCAATGCCAATTAAAATTCTTATTAACCAATGGTTGTCTTTCACAAAAGATGTCTGTGCTAGCAGGAAAAACCTCAAATTAATGTACGCAAGTAAATTTTATTAAGTTTACCTTTTACTGGATAAGAGCTTTAATGAAACTCAAAACACCAGTGCTAGTTTTGGCAGGACATTTTTCATGTGCTTCGTGCAGTAGAGCTGACTGCTAAAGCTATAATTTCCTCTTGCTCACCAGCCTGCTGTGACACTGACAAGTGAATGACTCAAGCAACAATACCAAGAAGTAAGAAAAACAATGTTCAAGACCTACAGTTGACAAATGTCCCTGTTTTTTCTCCCAAGAGCCTTTCAGAACAGTGGAAGATGAACCTGAGTGCTTCTTGCCCAGTACAGATGAAAACAATCAGGGATCAATTAATAAATGGCACTATTTTCCACAGCTGTGAGACTGTGATTACAAAAGGGATCGAAACATAGATCGACTCAGGAAAGACCACCTTGCTGGCTTGACAGGGTCACAAAACCACCAAGGAAGTCATTTATTATTGCTATTCATTAAAGAAAGGTTATGGTCATCTTTCTAATTACTTTTCTTACTTAGGACTGCTAACTTTTTCACAGATTGCTTGTCCCTTGTACTGACCTCTGTATAAAATCGATTCATATTTGCATTTTTTTTGTGCTCATTATGGTGAAACATAACACAGACTGAAAATAAAGCATGTCTTTCACGGTAAGAGCAGGCAAGCACTGAAAAACGCTGATGACAAAGGCTTGGTTTTTTGCCTTTTTTGTTTCATTGATTCTTTCACATATTCTTGCAAAATTCATATACTATGACTGTGCTTACCATGAAGTTGCTGGGGGAAGTATCAGAACAAATGAAGCCAATATAATATGCAAGTCATTCAAAGAACTAAGATATTGTGTACATTGTGTTTTTTTCTTAATTTTTTTAATTACTAAGGATCACCAAAAGATTTTTTAAAAACAAATAGCTTTATCTCTTTTTCTTGATATTAAATTATCCAGTTATCCAAAGTTCTTTATTGAAATGAAAAAAATGAACCAACACAATGAAATTTTGAGCTAAATATGGTGATATGTTTTGATGAAAGACTACTGTTTGCAGGGTAATTTTGTTCATAGAATTAAGATGAGAGTCCAGCTTCTTATTTGAATACTAAATTTTGTCCAAACCCGATCTCTTCTCATAAGGCACAAAGTCACATATTTAGCTCTGTTCCTAGCTCTATTATCTTTAAATTCTCAAAGACAGCTGTCAGCTTTGTCAGGAGCTGAGACACTTAGGGATCCTATTCTAAAAAACAATACTGACTGTGGTACCTTTTAATAAAAACAGAAACATTTAATATTTCTGGTAAATCATCATCCTGAATTGGTATCCATATACACCAAGGAGAAAGATTGTTAAATTCTAAATGGTTCAAGGTTATTGTTGTTTATTTTTTTCAAGGGATTATGTTTAACCAATGATTTGAAACAATACAGTTGGAGAAAATCTCCTTGATGCATCTTTGCCTTCCATTTCTGATTTAAATACATATTTATGGTGATCATTTGAAATAAGGCAACTAAACAATTCACATGATTAAGAAAATGTAAAGGAAGAGAAAATTCACAGTAGTTTGGAGGGAGATAAGACAGTATCTTTGTTTTGAGACCAAGACTGACAAATAAAATCAGATATATTTTTACACTGTGTTTCTGCATGACTGTTGGGATTTGAAAACAGTAACCACTGGACACGTGTTTATATACATTGTAAAGAGGTACTTGATTTAGCAGTAAAGAATACTGTATTATCAGGCTGTATTATCAGAGGCACAGATGGTAAAGTGAGGAACCTGATTATTTCCGTTCATTCAGTGTTTATTAGTTCTATACATCTACACTACTGCATCCAGTTTTGATCTTCCAATACACGCAAGATGTGACAAAACTGGACCAAGTGCAATGTAGGGCCACTGCAGTGGGGGCTTGGCAGTTTCCCTGTGAGAAGATGATGAGGGAGCTGTTCTTGTTCATCCTGAAGCAAGGACAGCTTTGGGTACTGCAAACAGCAGCTCCCCTACATGGGTAGGCAATGGAGAAGATGGAGTCAGGCCCTGCGCAGTGGCACAAAATGGGACAACGGAGGCAAAGGAAATAAACTGAACCAAGGGAGGTTCTCACTGTGTGTAAGGGTAAACTTTTTCCCCACAAGGACACTCAGTCCTTGACACAGGCTTCCCAGAGTTATTGTGCATTCTCTCTCTGTGCATGGGAGTGGGTAAGTACCTGATCAACCATGTCTGACCACATACTTTGTGGTGATCTTGCTTTCAGTAGGAGTTTGAACTGGGGATCTCTTAGGGTCCTTTGCAACTTGAACTATTCTTTTATGCTCTGAAATAACAGGAGGCACTTAAAGTAGTCCTAAAAATGTGATTGTCTTTTATTCACTGCTTCATGTGCCATTTTATTCTCTTACTGACCAAAGTTTACTGTTCTGGCAAATCAGTGAATTCAGCTATTCCAAAGAGGTCTGATTCTTCTCTCAGCTATACTGGTGATGAATATGCAGCAGCTTGACTGAATATAACACTTGAGATACATTATTTGAGAGTCTGGAAGCTTAATAGACTTTAGATAGTGACCATCTGAGATAAGAGCAGAATGTAATCTTCAAACTGTAGCATTGACTATGACTAAAGGGATTTGTGCTATGTAAACAGAAAGTCAGGAGAACTTTGTCTTGTCATTCATTGTAAATAATTATGAAAAGATAATGAGTGAAGTGCGGATCTTTCTCTTCGTACTTTTTTTTTTTCCATGAGGAGGACAGCAAACACAGCTGATAAAATATTTTTGGCAGTATGTTAAAATTGCTACATCTATAATGATTTGTATTCATAGTATAGTCTTAAACTACCAGTAGCTATAATTCATCATATTTCTAATTTTGCAGAGGCACAGATGGCTGTCCACTCTAGTGGTCCCAGCATTACTGAGTTAAACATGGAATAGCATGATTGATTAAAAATTGTAATCAGACATTACTCCTTGTAATTGTGATTAATATGAGTTTACTATTTCTGACAATAATTACTTTTGTTCTTTCTTTTTAACAGAGAGAATAGAAAGTAAGTAGATTACAGGCTTAAAAAATCAAGACTTTAGGGCCAAATGAGCAATTAGTTTTAATTCCAAAATGAGAAAACTGCTGTTCATACTTTCCTTTTTGAATGGTTTAGGGTTTCTTGTTATCCTTTTGATACCAGGTGGCTGTTTTTTCAAGCTGAGCCATTGTTCCCTGTGGGAAAGGGACAGCTAATAATTTACTTGTATAATTTTCTCTATACTATTTTTAATTTTTTTTTTTTGCATGCTTACCCTTTCAGTAGTGCCTAATAACATGATTTTCTTTTAGGAATATTGGGCAATCCTGTGAAGTTAAAAAAAATAAATTATATTACCTGAGACAGTGAAAAATTTATGGACTGATTTCTATTATTCATCAGAAACACAGTTAATGGGTTAATTTGGCTTTGAGTCAGGCCATTGTTTCTTTCATACAGGATCGTCATAGTCAAACATAAATCACAACTGTATTGTGATAAAAGCCTTGAATTCCATATGGCTCTCTTTTCTTTGGAAGAACTTGTGACATTTACACTTAAATTGATACTATGTCTCTATAACTTAACACAAAAAGGTTTTGATAGCAGGTGAGCTGCTTAAGAGGCTTCTCTAAGAAGACACCACAAGATACCCCCATGTCAGACACAGACTGATTCATCCAGCTCCAAATCCAGCTCAGCAAAGCTGAGCCCAACAGTGACAGTGGTGGTGCCTCTGTGTAAACATATTTAAGAAAAAGTAAGAGCACTGCAGAGCAGCTGAGTCAAAGGAGTGAAAAAACAAGTGAGAAACAACACTGTAGACACACAGGTCTGTGAAGAGTGAAGAAGGAGGGGGAAGAGATGCTCCAGGCACCAGAGAAGAGGTTCCCCTGAAGCCCATGGAGATCTAATGTGTAGCAGAGGTCCATGCGCAGCCTGTGAAGGATATCCCTGAAAGAAATGGGATACCTGAGGGAAGCTGCAGACCATGGAGATCCCATGCAAGAGCAGACTCCTAGTAGGAACTGCATCTCATGGAGAGGAACCCATACATGAATAGGTTTTCTGGCAGGAACTGTGACTTGGTGAGGGACCCACTCTGTAGCAGTTTGTACCCCGAAGGAACGTATCCTCCAGAAAGAACTCATGCTGAAACTGTGGTAGGCACCCCATTCTGGAACAGGGTAGAAACATGAGAAGGACATGTTATGGTAGTATACAATTTGTTCATTTTTATTTCTCAGTTAAACATCTTCATTCCCCATCTTTCCTTCTGAAACAAGATCTGGTCTTTCAACAATCTGAGGGATGCAGGCAGTGAAAACAAAAGAAGGAAGCTAAACATAATGTTTGGGCAAAGAGTTCACAGAGAAGTGTTGCTGTTTCTTAGCATCTCTCATACTGCCTTTGGCAGACAGATCTTATGAAGCCCAAGGCAGAACTTAGAGCTACTTCCCTCGAGTAAAATACTTACAGCAGGTCCCTTTGTTCTTGTTACCACTGTTTCTCCAAAGGTGAAACAGGCAAGTATGGTTCCTGCCTTGGCTGCAGAATAAATTTTCTCGTATTTTACTCATAGTGATAAATTCTTCTTATTTTACTCTCCCCATGTGCCCCTCTTATTTTAATCTTCATGTCTCCAAGAATTATATTTCTCTTTTTCTTCTTATATCACTGTACTGCTGCCCATATGATGTTCTTCTTTTCTTTATGTGGATGCCTTTGACTAAGCAACTAATTTCATGACAAAAATAACCACTATTTCTAAAGAAGAACTTGTAGAATTTATATATGTAGAATTTAGCAGAAGTTTTCTTCCCAATTTGTTAGAAAAACCCCAATTTTCTTATTTTCTGTTTAACAAGATACACTGCATATAATTTTAAGTTTTATTTTCAAATGGATGGTACTTTCTAAGACCAATGATTCTACTAAATTCATTGCAGCAGAAAGATGGATGGTAAGATGTCATGTGTAGAAGAAGGTTGGGTGTTAAGACTTCAGCGACTGTGTGCAACTTTTCCCAAAAGATGATCAGTCCTGTATAATTACAGCTGGTACGTGCTGTATCACATGGTGTTGAAACCTGCTATCATGAGAAATGGCTAATTGGCTATTTGATTAATAGCTCTCCACCAGACTCCATCTGTAGTGAGATTTAGCCTACTGTTCTCAAAGCTGGCTGAGGCATACTTCACCACAACTTAGCTGAACAGCTACATGGAGCAAAATCATTACACACTGAAAAAACAGTTATGATTGAGCAAAAGGTGTCAAGTATATGCAGCCACTGTCAGAGGGTTGTAGTTCTTTGCCACTAACTTCAAAGTCTTTTCACAATGCTACAGTGACTAGTTTCTCCTTTTAAGAAAGCATTTCCATTTTCTTGCATTATAAAGAGAAAAGAAAGAAAATATCCATAACATGGAAATATCCTCTCCAAAACCACAGTGCTAGAAAATTTTATAATAGGAATGGTGGTGTGCCTCTAGATTAACCAAAATGAATGTGAGAAGGGCAGTAACATGGAGCCAGCTGCAACGCCAGAAGCAATGCAATAATAAAGTTGCCTGTGGCTCTAACCCCTTTTTTGTGTACCCAGAGACAAGTACAGTTGAGCAGGTAGTTGTCTGTGCATTGCAATATCCAGGTTTTGATAAGGGTTTTAACAAGCTGGCATAGGATGCTAGTTAAAACTAAAATTAGGACCTAACAGTCTCTTATTACAGCCACTAAACAAATGGGGGTCAATTCAGTGAACTAGACGTACAAATACTATATTCTACATATATGCCTTCTTATTGGGATGATTTGTTTGTTTGCTTGCAATACATATGTTAACTTGGGAAAAATGACAATGAAGTAAAAAGAAATAGCCTATAAAGCAATATTGTCAGAAAAGTAAACTGCAAAGCATAAAGCACAGAGAAATTACAAAGATTATGGATTATTTATTTGGGGTTTTTTTTTGTATGAGACCAGTGTCTAACATGTCTGTGAATGGCAGTCAATATAAAAATGGTAACATGCTTCTGTATTTGTACTAACTATTTTAGAAAGCAAAGAGAAGTATATTAAAAACTGTTGTAAATTGCTTCACAACAAAGCATCAGCAGTGCCCAGCAAAGTGCACCTACAAAGTAAGTTTTATATGCTTGAGTCCTAGCAACTAACTCTATATGCTTATTAGCTATCCTTTTGAATTCTATAGCTCTCTAGCAACACTAACAACAAAATCCAAACTGGATTTCATACAGTTTCTTTATGATTGATGATGTTTCTGAAGACTTTCAAAGAGACATGAATACTCAGAAAATATTTGGAGAGGCAGAGTGCAATGGTCTTACAGAACAAGTCCTTCTGGATAGAGAGTCCATAGAGAGGCAGTTGAAAAGGCCTTGTGTATTCAGTTTGAAAGTTCGGTCTTTAAGATCTACCCCATCCATTCAAGTCACAGCAATACTGTTGTTTCCCATCTTATAATAGAGAACAGCTCCTGGTACAATGCTGTATACTTTAAACATATGTAGGGAATATATTCCTTCCTAAATATATAAGCTGCTTTGCCAATGTACGCAGAAGTTCAGCAGCAGTAACACAGGAAAAAAAGCAACACATCCAACTGGACCTTCAATAATTCTCCATCTGATGCCTAGTAGCTCTATGAATCAGGCTGCAGATAAAATTTTGTACATTTTGGATCTTTAAGGATAATTAAAGTGAAAACCTTATTCTTCTGAAGGATCACATTCTTATCTTTTTCCTGCTTCTCCCAGTGGTTAGTGTATTTTGTGAGTCTATAACAAGGTTCTTGCAACTTCAGAAAATAGCCCACCTCTAGTTCCTTAATCCCTATTTCCACCATAAGAATGGTAGAATTTATTAATAGTTTAAATTTATAGTTTAACATAAACTGTAATTTAATGGGGTTTTTTTGAACAGTATTATCTCTCTCTATATATACAGAGATGTATGCATGAATCTATATGCAACTTTACTAACCAAGGCAAACCAACAGGAAGTATTCCATGTGTGCCTGACTTACAGTACTTGTGATCTATGTTATGTTAAAAACACTGCTGCATGTTCTCTTCTCTTATCAATAGAACAGCCTAACACACTGTGAACGTAACTATTTTCAACATTGTTTTCCTGCTTATTGTATATAGACAATGGAAGAATGTATTTAGAAAAGCAGATACCACAGCTGTTTCATCTTTTTTCAATTAAGTACCTTAATCTTTCAGTATTTTTCATTCTGTTTTCTGTGAAAAGTTAAATACTTTTTCCATACGTATGAAGGAGCAGCTTGCAATACTAAAAAAAAAAAAAAAAAAACAAAAAAAAAACCAAACCCAAAACCAGTAAAAAGAAATAAAATTGTTGTATTCTTCATGCATTTGAGGCTATATATTAGCTAAAAGACTCATTGAAAGAAGCCCCAACAAACCAGACAGAATTATTTGCTTATGGAATATATTTTGAATTCAGTTAAAAGTCTATAGTTTTTTGCCTCATGTATTTTTATATTGAGAATGCAAGTAAATGATTTACTGGCAAATAAAGTTTCATTCTGTAAGACTTTCTAATTTTCAAAGAAGAATTAAATTTCTGTTAGAAAAAAGAAGTGTGTGCTTAATTGTATAAGAAATTATTTTTTTTTTGCTTTTTTTGTTTTTATTAGGCTGAAACTATCTTTAGTAAGATCTCTTAAATAATACATGCATAGAAAATAACAGGTTTGGGTTTTTTTGGTTTGTTTTTGTTTTTGTTTGTTTTTAAGTACATATAGTAACAGAAAATGTGAGTTAGAGACATTGGAAGGGAAACCACGCCTAAGCAGGATTTACCATGTATATTTTCACTTGTCTAAATATCAGAACCATCACTAGCATCATAGATTTTACAATAATGTGTGTGCTAGGTGGTTGAATTTGCAAAGGACATTGGAAAGTATTTCAATTTTAAGGATTAAACAAGAGAGCACATTTGATAAAGACCCATACCATCAGAGTAGAGGATTGAAATGTTGGAAAATATAAAGGAACACTGACATAAAAAAGAAAATAAGGGGGGAATTACAACATGAGTAATAACGTAGTAAGATACTCTGTCACTTCTTTGGTTGAAAGGTGATGACAGATATGTGAATTTGTCATTATGATTAATTTAGTGTAGCCTTGTATCCACTGCAATCTTATGTGTTTCCTAGTGTTGTACACACATGATAGTGCAGTGTAGGGACATGCAAATCACATAAATGCATGCAAGCCACTGGAAAATATCAACAACATTACAGATTAAAGCAAAGGGTGTTCTATAGGCCTTGCATAGTAGTACCTCCAAAGGAATCAAATTCATCAAGAGTTTTCTAATACAACTCTGCTGACAGGCATGCTGTTTATAATCTTTTTTTTCCCAAAAACCCCTGCAGTATCATTCAGATGGGATTCACTGCCTAAGAACTTCTCAGACACAAAGGGTACACATATTATTATGTCTAGATTTTTTTTGCTTAATCATCAATGGCTTGGATGACGGGCCAGATGCCTCTGCAGCAAGCTTGATGAGGATAAAAAGCTAGGAGGAGTGGCTGATACTCTAGGGGGCTGTGCAGCCCTTCAGAAGGCCTTGAGACATTGGGGAGATGGGCAGAGAAGAACCTTCTGAAATTCAAGAAAGGGAAATGCAGTTCCACCTGGGGAGGAATAACCCCACACACCAGTACAGGCTGGGAGCTGACCTGCTGGAAAGCAGCCGTGTGGAGAAGGATCTGGGGGTCCTGGTGGACAACAAGCTGTCCAGGAGCCAGCAGAGTGCCCTGGGGTATATTAGGTAGAGTATTGCCTGAGGTTGAGGGATGTGGTCCTGTTCCTCTACTCAGCCCTGATGAGGTTGCACCTGGAGTGTCATGTCCATTTCTGGGCTTCCCATTACAAGAGACATATGGAGCTCCTGGAGCAAGTCCAGTGGAAGGCTACAAAGATGATTATGGGACTGGAGCATCTCTTGTTTGAGTATAGGCTGAGGGAGCTGGGCCTGTTCAAACTCCAGATGACTGAGAATGCACACAAATATCTGAAGGGAGGCTGTCAAGAGGATGGACCAGGCTCTTCTCAGTGAAGCCAAGCAATAGTACGAGAGGCAACAGGTAGAAACTGATGCACAGGAAGTTCCACCTGCACAAGAGGAATAATTTCTTTACTGTGTAGTGACCAAGCGCTGGAACAGTTTGCCCAGAGAGATTGTGGAGCCTCCCTCACTGAAGATTTTTGAGAACCTTCTGGACACAACCCTGTGCAATGTGTTCTGGAATGATCCTGCTTGTACAAGAAGGTTGGACCCGATGACTCACTATGGTCCCTTCCAACTTTACTCTTTCTGTGATTAACATGTCAACATACCAAAATGCAAAAATAATGGTACTTTATAGTGATTTTTAACTTTATTTATTTTCTTGCTTTATTTACCTTTGTCATTTTACCCTTAGAACACAGGAGAAAGAGAAAAAAATGGTGAAATGAGAATCAGTAAAAACAAAACACTTAAAGAAAAATCCTGAAGGGCTGAAGAGCTATACAATGGTGATAAAAATGTCATCACTTTTCAATAAATAGGTCTGTTCACTGGTATTGTTAACTGGTCTCAGTTTTCTGGAGATCTTGAACAATGTAAGAAATATCCACACACTAAGATTGTAGTCTTTAAAAAAAAAAAAAAAATATATATATATATATATGTATTTAATATTAATTCTGAGTGGTTGGTATTACAACTCTACTAAAACCAGAAAAGACCTAAACTTTAAGCTTGTGGTTTTTTGAAACAAAAACCAGGGAGAAAACCAAAGAAATAGAACTTGCAACTTAACCATTTCAACTGAGCTGAATTCAAATGCTTCATCTTACCAGTGTTTGCAGAAACTTAATGTAAGTTTAAAGCAGTGTATTAAGAATAATGAGAATTTATGATGTATGTGGCCTAATGTTAGAGATTAGTGATTTGAATGGGAAATTGATGTGTATTTATTTGTCTGTGGGCATATTAACTCATTTGGCGACCTTTCTCCACTAATTCATAGCTCAGTGTATCTATATTTCAGCCACAATTGTATATCATTTTATGTCTAATAATCTTACCTGATATCACTAAAGTTACCCAACATGACCCAAGTTGAGATCTGTTACATAATTTGCATCAGTCATGATAATGATCATTATGAGCACAATACACTCCCTAAAGTCTGTTTTGTTCTTCTGACAAAGCAGTTTTCTGTATGCATTGACTCTGATGAACTCCTATTTGGACATCTAGTTATTGAAAATATCTTAAAACCTCACCTGTGATTTTCTCTTTTAAAAAGAAAACTTTAAAATTATGTTTTTATTCTTTGAAAGGTGAGATGCATTTTGTTGAAAAAATAGATCTTGAGAATGCATAAAGGCTATCATAGAAAAAAATCTTTCAAGTGAAACTATTTTCAGGTTTCTGACCCCTTAAAATAATTAGTTATTATAATGTTTTTGTGTCAATTAGAGCATGAACTCATTCTTGTATTTAACTCTTGGCAATCATTTTCCATCACTTTCTCAAGGACAACCTGGCAATGCAGCATAGGATCCAAAATTTTTATTTCTTTGATTCTGACCTAGCTATCAGTTTCCTGATACTAATTTCCCTTACAGAAAAAAGAGTTGCAAATAATACATATTTTTAGTGCTGAGAACTCTGCCAAGGTATTACAATTACATTGATTCTCCAACTGCCTTGTTTTATTTGAATATGTGAAAACAGCATTTCATGGGACTCACTATTTTTTTCCTTCCTGAATTCCTTCTTAACTCTTCTTAATTCAAAGTGAACTTTTTCTTTTAAGGATTGGTGACTGTTTGTTTTTATTATGCTACATTTTTCCTGTGTTCACTAAAAGATCATCACAAAGTGAAATCTTCCTGAGAAATCAGAAATAGTGTAGAAACAAAAGTACATGAAAATGAATATATTCAAATAGCTCTAGTAGAACTCTGCAGCACCTTGTGAAAATGCAGTGCAACAAGAAATGAAAAATATTTTTCCATCTTTTCCTCTACTCAATTGCCAATCACAATTCCAGCCCAGTTAAAGTGATTTCTACCATTACAAGTTGTACTGTGCCTGGGTGGAAAGCTGCTAGCTTTCTTCATAACAACCCATCTGGTGCTGTATTTTGGATTTATAGTTAAACCAGTGTTGGTAACACAACAGTATTTTGACTGTTACTGAATAGTGCTTGCACAGAATCGAGGGGTTTTTTTTCTGCTGTTGTGGCTACAGGTGGGCCAGAAATTGAGGGGCACTGCCAGGACAAATGACTAAAATTGGCTAAAGAGATATTCCATACCGTGTAACATGCTCAGCAACAAAATCTTAGTTAAAGGACGAAGTACAGGGACTTTTGTTTTCCAAGATGATTACTGCTCCGTCCCTATCTCAGTTGGAAAGGCTGTGATTGTCTTGCATCCCTTGCATCCCTTGCATCCCCAACCTCTCACTTACTCCACTATCTTTATCTCAGTCCACAAGGATTTGGGGGTTTTTAATTGTTTAAGGGTTGGCTGCCTTTTATTGTTTGGTTGGGGTTTTTTCTTTTGGGTTTGGTTTTTTTTTTTTTTTTCCTTCTTTCTATTCCACTTCCTGCTGGGAGTCAGAAGAAGGAGCAAGCTGCTGTATGGATGATTAGCTGCTGGCCAGTGTTACCCCTCAACACACCCTTAAGTCCCCCAGGCTCTGCTCTGACTTGGGAGCACACAGATATGGGCTGGCCTGAGCTCTTTTCAGCTCCTGACTCAGGCCTAAGTATCTGTTACCTCCCCTGCCTGAGCTTTGGTGGTGCCTCTGAGGAAGCAGTTCACTGTCCAGCAAACAAGAACTCCTGGGGAAGGCTGTGAGGGCACACTTACACCTCACCTGGGAGCAGGAAGCAGGCAGCAGACTGGAACAAGAAATCACATAATCTGAAGGAAATGCCAAGACCGAGGAGGAAGGGAATGCACCTCTCTCTGTGTAAGTCCCAGGGCAGTAGGAGCTTTCTGTGACACCCTCACTTCTGATTGATGAAGATCACCCCACTGACATTTGGGGAGACAGCAAGAGCTCAGCAGAAGAAGGGGTAACCAGCAAGATAGGTAAATAAAACTATTTTAACTTTATTGCTAATGAGACTATTCTTTATTAAGATGGAAATATTAACAGGAATATCAAATTAACCTCACATATGTAATGTGATCTCTTTTGGTCATAAAAAGAACTAGTAACATTGCTACCATTATTCCATGAAATTCAGATTCCAGGAATGGTAATAGAAGCATGTTTCTGCTTCAAGCATAGCAAAACTGGACATAGATAACATTCCTGCAATGAAAATATTTCAAAGTAGCATTTCTAGGAATGAAATCATCATACAGCTGTCAACAGATATTTTTCAGGCTGCTATTTGCAACTGATATTTTGTTTCAGACCTTATATGTTAAACTAAACCCATATTTTTAGACTTCATTTTTCTGGTAGTAGGAAAAAAATGCATTTCCATGTAACATTGTTGTATTGGTAGGTACTTAAGATAAAAAGAAAAAAAACCTCATGATTAAAGGAGAAAGGTGTCTATCTTAAGTAAAATGTTTATGAATTTCTGTAAAAGAACATTAAAATTAAACAGCAGTCTGATGTGTAGCAATGACATTCTTCTTTTAGATATTCTTAGTCACTCACTGAGCAGTCACTCACTGAAACTTGAGATTTAAGTGTATATCTAAGTGGATAACTAAAGTACTCATGGTCTACATTCCTGATTTAACATTTCAAAAATTATACCACTATATATTACTGTATCTTGCATTGGACTGCAATAAAACAAGCCATTGAGACAATAGTTATGATAGATACCCATTATAGATGGAATATTATGTCAATTATAGATGATATTACATTATTACATTATAAATTAAAGGCCATGTCTTATCATACAATCATAGAAATGCCTGTCAACACTACAGCTACTGATTTAGTACTGGCTCATGTGGCAAGGGTAGCTGGAAGCACCAAATGCTTAAGAAAAACAATACCTGTTTTAATGTATTTTTCTGGCCTCTAAATTTGTTCTTTCTTTTCTGGGACATAATAAGTAGAGTATTAGAGTAGATGTGGCTTGCATCCCTTCAGATGAGGGTCTGAAAGTATTTCCTGGAAATACAGCACCCCTGGCTTTCTAGGCTTATAATAGGTCTTCAGAGATCTATATTGTGTTAGAGCTTTTATGAGCTATTTTCTGTAGGGGAAAAAATGATACGCAGATGTCACCAACACATGAAAAAAAACCAGTTAATGAAAACTCCAAAGCTGAGTCCAGTGCAGTAAACCCAGCACATTCTAAAGCATGCTAATACCAGAGATCAAAGGAGCGAAGTTGGTTTACCTGTCTAATATGTTCCATGTACAACAGCTGTATACAGTCCAACTCAGGAACATTGTGGGTGAACCGGCTAATTAGGAAGGCATAGCAACAACAGTAAAGCAACTAACCATTACCTGCTGGTTTCTGCAAGCCAAAGACCTGTTCCACACCGCTTCCTGCATAGCCTCCAAAATAAAGTGATTATCAAGATAAGCTATATAACTATTTCTGTGCAATAAATTAATTCATCTGACTTTGAAAGTTAGTCATCTAACATCTCACCCTCAGAGAGACCACTATTATTTTGAACAGTTCACTTTTCAGTAAGACACAGGAATTAAAATAGTAGTCTCCTTATTTCTAATTACACTGATTTAATGAAATACGGTTTTTCTTGTGAACCTTAAATGTAATGAAAATTTGGTAGTCTTCACACAAACTATTAACAGAATAACTAGCAAAATATCAAGAATTCTCTTCTGACCCTGCTGCTTCTTTTACAATAAAGCTTAAAAAGCTAATACATGCAAATATCAGTTGTATTTTTAAAATAGATTTATATTAGTTATAGATACTTCAAAACTCTAAGTATAAATATTTAGCAAGATTTTGATTATACTTTCAGTGTTTATCTACAGTCTGCCCTTCCAAAGGCAGTTTAATCTCTCCATCTTCACATTTTAAAATGGCAAAACCCTTTTATATGGCTGAGGGAAAATAGTTTCAACATTTTCTATTGATTATTTTTTTTAATTCAAATCCATATTCCTTAAGAACAGAACCCAAAGCACAAAAAAAATTACTCATCATTTTTTTCATCCCTTAGATTTCAGAAATCATGATCCAGGCCACTAGGACAATGGGTTAGATCTTAGAAATCCCACATGTAACAGAAAAACATGGAAAATATTTTTCGGTTCTGGATTTTTTTTCAGTTTTCATTAGAGTTCTTTAGTTTCACAGTCACTCCATAGCCCCCAAACCATCTTTTGTTTCCTACTGTTCTTGGTTCAGACAGCCAGGATGCAAAAGATCCTATGCAAAGGATGAAAAGATGTGACAACAGAATAAATTCCCAGTTCTTTTACATCTTTTGGATACTTCTAAGTTAGTTCTTATGAAAGGATAAATTCCTACACTCTGTAGAAGTTAGACATCAACTTCAAGAAAGAGTGCATTTCACTCTTATTTTCATAATCGTCAGTATCAAAATTGGCAACAAAAATTTGCTGTCCCACACTGAAACAGACTTTTTTCTGTTATAAAAATGAGCAAAGAACAAAGGTAAAAAGAACAAAAAGGGATTTCTTCATGTTCATGAGTCAGAGAGTACACCTGAATGTAGTTGGAAAACTGAAATCCAGTTCTGTGATGTAGAGCAGACAGCTACCAGTGTGGAGTTCCTACTCTCTTCCACACCAAGTTGCATATAGGAACCCAGTGGTAACATTCACCTATTCTACAACATTGTTACTCTAAGATCTCAGAAAAAAAACCCAAAAAACCCAAACAAAAAAAACCCAAAAACAAGCAAAGAAAAAATCCAAATGAAAGAACCCAAAACAAAACAAACCAACGAAACAAAAAAAAACCCCAAACCTTAAAACAAACAAAAAACACCCACACCAACCTAATCCCCCCAAAAAAAAACCAAACCAAAAACACCGCAACCAAAAAACTAAGCTGTTAAAACCCTCTGAGAGTTATCAAGACTTTCTTGTGCTATGATATGCCTCAAACCAGGAATTAAGTGTCTTCTAGTTTTCTAGTGTGTATAGAAGTAATCCATGGAGCCTCCCCCAAGCAAATAGCTGTTTTTCATGTTTCACAATACCTAGAGACATTTTTAGCACATTCCTTTGGCATCACTCATATGACTCATATAGATTTAGACATTTTAGTTTTCATTTTACTTTCAAGAATGTCTGTTGATGAATAACGAAGAAGCAGTTCAAACTCTGCATGCTTTTCACTTCATCATCTCAACTTGGCTGAAGTAAAGAGTGCACATGAAATATTTATATTACATACCAGAAATGCTTCCTGCAGGGAAACAACAGAAGACTGAGTTCAATCCTGGCATGGTTCTATAGCACTTTACAAACATAACTTTCACTCCTACCACTAGAGTCCAAAATCTCAGTCATTCAGCCTTCCATTTTGCTAAACACACCTCTTATTAACTCATAGCAGTTAATTCTGGTATAAAAACTAATAAGTCCCCATAAGAAAGAAAGTAAGACAAAGTTTGTGAGAGAGCATTTAGTACTTGGACATCTAACCTCTTAGGAAACAGCAATGAACAACTTCTCCCTAAGGGCTGGGATGCCAAGGGCGATATCAAGGCCAGCAGGGACAGGAGCCAGAGTGCCTCATCTCGCAGTACTAAACCAAGACATCAGGACAAAACCTGAGGTGGTGGCTCAACCCAAAGCCCAGACCAACAGTGCACTGATGAGATGGGTCTGAGCTCAGTCCATATGTCACAGTCAGGATCATGTGCATTGGACCTGCCAGGCAGAACCAAGGTCAAGCCAGCCACAGATCAACCTCCAGTCCCAAGGTTCCTGTAGCCAGGCACAGCTGAGCAAGGCACAGTGGTGCAGCTTAGGGAGAGAGGAGGTAACCAGGGCAGAGCTGAAATAGAGCTGGTGGCCCATGGCTGTGGATGGAGGCCTTAGGTGAGACTGGTTGGCATCATTAAGCCTAACTAATGCACTCACCACCCCGACACATTCACTGTCTATCCTTCTAAAAGATTTCCAATGTGTACTCATACTGTAGCATCTGACCACTTCAAATGCACATTATTAGAGTTTTTTTGCCAAGATTTCAGAGCTCTTTTTTTTTTTTTTCATGGAATATAGTTTGCATTCTGGATTTTTTATATATTATTAGTTTCTGATTGGCCTACCCTGGTTCTGCTTCGGTTTTTGTTTTGTTTTGCTTCAATTGTGAATTTGTTTTGGTTGTTTAGAATAAATAAAATTCACTTGATAACCCATTCTTTTTTTCTACTTCTTTTCACTGTAAATTGAAAAAACCTGGTTCAGTCAAGCCTGATACACCAGGCTGGTGCCATGACCCTGCTAAAATGCTTCAGGGATTAACATCAGTTTTGGAGACATACATACAGGCTGTGCTATGGCCACAACAGCCCCAGGAATAAAAGGTCCTTTCTAATTGATCTATGAATGTAGTAAAACCAAGAAGCAGCAAGGCTAAAGGGAATCTTATTTTCCTGAGCAGTCAAAACCCCACAGGATACACAGAATCAGAGAGAAAACTGACAGTAACTTTTAGATTTCTGGCAACTGCTGTGAGCCAAACAGCTGCTGCTGACAAACCAGGGAATACAGCATCTCCCTTCTGCCGGAGTATCCAATATCTCAGCTGTAAGGTACAGCTGCACAGTTACTTCCAGGTGAAAATGAGTGTACTCTGGCTGTATTCTAAGCCTGAAGGATGGGATAATTTCCAGACCAGAAGACATGTTGCCAAGTTAGCATGATCCTGAGCTACTAAGCCTTGCTGACAAGCTGCACATAAAACAAAAGTAGATGCCTCAAGGGTAAGGGTTGAATTTTTCCTCCCTTCCTGCGGAGTATTGTGTGGATTTACATCTAATTCCCAGTTCTTCATATGTACCTTGCCTGCATCTGTGTATTGATAAGACAGCTGTTTTCAGTGTTTTAAGGAAGTTTAGACATTCCTCAAGTGAATTAATGCCCAGTGTCAAGTACAGACACTCTTGATTCATAATATATATCATGAAGGTAAAACGTCTTTGTCTATTACTTGCTTCCAGAATGCATTTGTATATTCATTCTCAGGAAAGGATTAAAAAGTCCTACATGCATAAGTATTTTCTATTCTTTCCTACCATTAAGGTGTTGAATACCAGAAACTGTTCAAGTTTTTAAGAGGAAAGAGAAAAAAGAAATGTTTAAATGTAGGTATTGAAAGCAAAAGAAGCCAAAAATGATGTCTCAGATAATGGTAAAGGAACATGAAAAATGCTCTAAAGGATAAAATTGCTGTGAAGCGCTTGAGCCAACATAGCAAGTGTTTATAAAATGTTTAACTGCTTTTGTAATTTAAGGTGCATGATTTACTTCTATAAAATGAACTTTAAGAGTAGAAAAAATCATTGTGCAAGAACAGTGTTGCCTATGCTGACAATTTTATTGCTATACTCGTAATATTTGGCGGTTTTCCTGAAGCTGAGGATTCTAACATTATTACATTTCATGAGACTCTCAGTTTTAATTTAAAAATGAAAAGCATTTTTATTGTTCTTGAGTTTTAGAGAAAAACATGTTTCCATGCTAAATATTCAAAATTCAGAAAACAAATACAAAATATGTAATAAATAGAGCTTAAAAATTAATAAATCCGCAGGCATTTTAATCCAGTCAAATCTTTTTATAAGATCTTGTTTCAATTTTTGAGCAGCTGAGATTATCACTTATACACACTTTCATAACTCCTCTGTTTTGCCATAAGGTATTTGTAACACACAGAGCTGAAACAAAAGCTTCATGTAATAACGTCATCTTTGGGTTCATTTTTATGGTGTATTCTTGGAGGCTTTTCACTCATGTTCCAAAAGGTGTTTGCAAGAATGCATCACTACAGTCAGAACCATGACAAGACCTCAAACTTTAATAAGAAAACTTTTGAAAAAAACCTTTTTGATCAGGAAAATCATGCCCCCTAGATTCAATTCAGCAAACCTCTAGGTCTACATCATGTCTTGTTTCTGCCTTCTAAATGGAAATGTCTTCTAAATGGTAGTTGTTTCATTTTTGCAAACATAGGGAGAAAGAACAATGTGATAACATTTTTAAATGATTTCTTAATGGCCATAATGTTAAATACCTTAACAAAGATTAAACGCTTAAAAGGAACTGAAGGCAAGCATAGGCACAGAAGTCTGACACTGTGTAACACTCCACATCTTTGCTGTTACCATGATCATTTCAGAGGCATCTAAAATTACACACTGTGCAAAACAAAGACACCACCACTATAGAAGTATACTGTTTTTAATCTGTTTCTTAAATGTCATCTAAGCCCTAAGAGGAACCTAAACTATACTTCTCTCATTGAACTTTCAGCAGGGACAGTGCTGTGTCAGGAAAGTTGAGATGTCCTCTCCTTCAGGCTTGGAAGGTTTGAGCTGATAGCTCTCTCCTCTTAGACCTGGCCTTGACTTCTATTCTTCCTTTGGAAGAAAGTATAATGAGTAATGCAGGGACCATAAAGGAGGCAGTACTTTAGTTCCCATTCCTAAAACTGTTTCCATTTTTAATCAAATGACCACTGAAGTACCCCATCTCCTTGGCAGATGCAGAAGGACAAGCCCTCATGCTTGCTCCTCACACTGTAAGAATCAGAAAGACAAAGAGTTTTCAAATCCTAATGTTCTTGGTAGGTTTTAGGACAATTTATAATTTTGGACTTCGCAACAGTATAGGCTCTGAGGTTCCTGTTCATGCTAAAAAGATTTATTTAGTACATAATAGTATCCTAGAAAGCATCTTTGTTTCAGGAAACCTTCGAAACAGTTTTCTGAGATTCTAATGCATAAGCTTGAAAAGTTTGAAAATACTGAATGTCAGCTTCTGAAAATCAATAATTTCCTCCAGGTTCCAAAATCTAGTCCCTTTTCTTTTCTTTCCCCAAAAGTAGACACCAAAACACCTTTGAGAACTTGGGACTGAATGATGGGAGGCAACAAGAATTAGTCACTCAGTGTACACCAGTGCCTTGAGGACACACATCTATATATTCTTGTGCCTGAAAAGTTTTAGAAAATATAGGATTTTGATTCATGTGTACAGAAGCAAACAGCTGAGGTTGTTTTAGAGGAATTAACTCTGAACTGAGGCAGAAAACAGATCACTGTGGGGTGTTGCCATCTTCAGATGCTGAAGAAATTTTGCCAGATTTCATCTACCAACCTGGCAGCTCCTAAATTACAGAAATATTTTTAAAAATGTTACCTACACTCTGTTGTAACTAATGATAGCTGAGCCCCTAGAGAGCAATTTGGAGGTCATTCTGTGCCTGATACCTCTATTTCATCAGTCCTCTCATGGGACACACTCCATGCTTTGGGTAATAGTTAGAAATTTTTTGTGTTTGTAGTGCTTTGAAGATGAAAACCACTGTAGATTAGCAAGCTTTAGGTTGCAATTACTCTGATTATACTTCACAAAATGTTATTTATTTCAGAAGTACCATAGATCTTGTTGATATTCTGATTTTGTTCCTGCTGAATCAAAGGAAGGCTAAACATTTCCAATTCTTTTCCATTTAGCCATTACTCTTTTCCCTCTATCTTACATGTGGCTTGTAAAAAAGAGAAAGGTAAGATGTGTTATTCTCTTCAATATAGAATTTGTCTTGACCACCATCTAACTTGTAATTTGTAAAATTTTGTACTACCAAAATGAGTTGATTTGGCACAATTTGAAGCACTAAAACTTTTCAGCCTTTTTACATTAAAAATTTCCTTAATCTTAAATTCAAATATTCTTGCAGTCACATTTGCCCATTGTAAAAATTTTACAACCTATGATCCCACCCTGCATTTCACCTCCAGACCACCTTCCAAATCAATTCCTTTTCAAATTTTCTTCTCTGGTCTCTTCTCTCTTTTAACAATTTTGAATTCCAGATAGGAATGCTCCTTTCCTTTCACCGCTGGCTAAGCAGAGCTGTAGGTGAATGACTATAGCAATTTACTGCAATTAAACAAGATTCTGTCCTGTGGTTACCTCTCTAAGGTCTGATCATAGTCAATGCATAGTGCATAGAAGGGAACAGCTAGAATGGCAGGAACAACTCACTCTGTTTCAGGGAATAGGAGCATGTTCAGTCTGTTTGGAATCTGTGGGGATTTTGGCTGCTAACCTCTGCTGACAGTGCACCATAGGGATTTTAGGCGGCAGCTCTCCAACAGGCACTGAGCTAAGATGCATCTGTAGTCTAATGTAGCCATGCTAAAAGGTTTCCAAACACATAAGCTAAGAACCATGTCTAGTCTTTCTGGCTGCAGATGACTTTTCTATGTAAACATTGCATATCTAATTTGAAAGTTCATGTATAGGTTATAATAAGTCTATTACATCAGTATAGCTGATTTTCAGTTGCAAATCATGTGAAAACCAGTCACAAGTAGTGATCCTTATCCCATCTTAAGGCTTCTGCTTCAATTTTCAGCTAATAGCAACTGAGTGACATCCTCTACTCAGCAGTACCAATGCAACGACTCTATATGCTTTTTGGACAGACGTACTGTACAGAAATTAGAATTTGTCTTGTTGTAATACTCAGTGATTATACAGTCAGCAAACAGCTAGCCAGCTAATAAAGCCAAGTAATGCAATGACCTATGGTTTAAGACTAAACATCAGAAATAACAACCAACTCTCTTTCAGGATACACATGCTGAATCTCCATTTTCTTTATCTAGGAGAATGCTAGAGAGAATCTAGGAGATTAGAGTCAGGTTCACACTCCATGTTCTGCATTGAATAGCAGACAGCAACCTACTAAAATATAGCTGGCAAGTAAAAGCATTACACTGTCTCTGTAAAGTAAAACATGAGCAACTTTATGTATCTATATAAGATAGAGCCTGGATATTGCAATCTTTTTATGTTAGGTACACTGAGAGGCAGGATCTAGTCCTATCCTTCACAGAATCATAGAATCATCCTTTGAGAAAACACCACCTGGTCAACTAAACCAAGACTAGGTGCCATGTCCAGTTGTTTATTGAACACTGACAGGGATGGTGACTCTACCACCTCTCTGGGCAGCCCACATCAATGCTTGACTATTCTTCCAGTGAAGAAATCTTCCCGATGTCCAACCTGAACCTTCCCTGGTATGCTGGAGGCCATTTCTTCTTGTTCTGTCATCAGTTTCCTGGGAGAAGAGGCCAACCCGAACCTGGCTACAACCTCCTTTCAGGGAGTTGTCGAGAGTAATATGGTCTCCCCTGAGACACGTTTTCTCCAGGCTAAACATCCCCAGCTCCCTCAGCTGCCCTTCATGAGACTTACTCTTTCAACAATTCACCAACTTCATTGTCCTTCTCTGGACAGGGTCCAGCACATCAATGTCTTGAAGGGAGGGACCCAGAACTGAACAGAGGACTTGAGGTACGGACTCAACAGGGCTGAGTGCTGAGGTACAATCTCTTCACTAGGTGATTGAACAAAGATGTTCACTTTTGTGTGATCTGCTTCAGGACACTGAGCTGTTGTTCCCCCTATCTGCTGATCAACTGCAACTGCAGAGTACTTAGAGTGCCAGAAGCGCATAAAAAGGTTCTTCTGATGGATTGCAAAAATATATTTTTTTTTATTTCATAGAACAGTGTGAAAATTATGGTGTGCAGGACAAGAGATGTAAGATGAGTCTATTTGACCATGAAAAGCAAAAACATTTTGGGGGATCTGAACCAGGAGGAGGAGGGAGAAAATTTATTGTTGCCCCATCCTTCTTTCCTATTGCTGAGGAATGAAACAAGGAGCAATCAAACCAACAGCAAAGAAATACTCTGTAAAACCTTATTTCCATAGTCTTTCTGGGTTTTCAAAGTCTCACAAATGTGTATTTCAAGGTATTTGATGCCACTCTGGGTATATTTCAAATCTTTACTGTTTATTTTTGGATTTGTCTTGCAATGATTATGATCTTGCAGGATAAGACAATGGTAATCCATTAACATTTGACATTTTGCTTTGTATGCATTCTCCATCCATGCAGTAAATCAGCAAGTGTTCTTTGAATTGATGGAAGACATGTAACCTTGTAACTTTGCAGAAAGTCTGTAGTGAAGAATTTTCAAAATTTTCCTTCTAGGTTAGCAATCGTTTTCAAAGTTTTATTCAGGCATTTGACCGCATGTTGTCTTGAAGGCAGAATGTTTTTCATTGCCTGTATATAAAACCTCTCCTTCTGAGAAAAATAAGATTTTGACAATCTTCTGGAAAAAAATGAGATACTTTGTTGTATGTTGAAAATATCATAATTTTAACAGTATATATGACTCAAATTGAGTTTATAAATTTTATTTCAGATAATCTACCAAGGCAGTAAGATAGCAAATATGTCAGTTCTGACCTTAAACACCAACAAAAAGAATTCTAATCATGTCTAAAATTGATGAAGAGTTTGTAATTATAGTGTATGAATTCATGCATTTTTAGCATGAGACTGCCTTCAAACTTAGACAACTGTAACTTCAACATGCAATTCTGACCACCAACAGAGTTTTCATATTTACAGTTTTGTCCCAACAGTTGTTGATGCTTTCCATGAAACAATTATATCCATTGAAAAATAGACAGTGACCCAACCTGTCATGAATATTTTGTAAGATAAGTTCATTTTATAGAATAGCATGCTGTTGTAGAAATAAATGAAAATATTTGGGATTGTTAGGCCACTTTACTGTCAGGAAAATACATAATTTTCAGATGAATGAGGTGTGTTAAATTGTAGTTCTAAATTACACTCCTGCACTGTAGTACATACGCTTGTAATCAGTGTAAGTACTCTATATCATCATTTATCTGGGCATCTGGTAGAGATAAGGGCAGATGAGATAAGCAGCCAGCCATCACAATTTCAGTTTCTGTTCTATACTCTATGTCATACATAAATGGAAGTATTCTCACTGATCTTCAGACAATTTGCAATTCCTGTTCATCTGAATCCTTTTATTGCTGAGTGTCATCAAGGAGCTTTGATCTGATTGAAGTTAGAATCTATGTACCCAAAGATAGTTTCTTCAGTTTTCCAAAGCCCTTGAACAATACAGTGGTTCTTTTTCACAAGTGGGATACAATTTGTTAGCTGCTTCTCTTTAAGTGTTGTTGACATAAATGTTCTTCCTGGTTTGTCTTCATGAGTTGTAGAAGGTGTGAAGCCAACTCTGCTGTCTTGTCAACCATTGTTGACAAGACTGGCAGGTAACATGAAATCAAACTGTAAGCACTTGTCTGTTCATAGCGAAGTCTTTAATCAGACTGAACCTTGTTTGTGTCTTATCTACCCAAAGGTAGGTTGTTTTCCTGGAAAAATTATCTCAACAGCTAAACATATTAAAACATAATTAGGAAATAACTCCATTAGAATATGCAAGTGTAATGTTTCTATCTGTGGTGGGATGTGGCCCTGGTAACAATTGAAGTGTCTTCTGACAAGTAATGGTCCTAACAAACTCGACCACCTGCCTGACACAACATTTGGCAAAATTTGACTTCAGTCTTTCTATGTTGTGGCACTGCAGAATGAACTAAGTATCAGGAATCTTTAAAATCTGTTACTTGCAGTAACATCCAGATGAAACTGAACTTGACAATGGTTATTGATAATTATGGCTGTCATTTGTCCAAAAAGCACTTGATGTTGAAGCAACTTTATGTAGTACACACTTTAAATAGAAAAATTGATCATGTGTAGCAAATGCTGGGATGTTTCTGTTGCCTTATGCAGCCTAATTTGTTGATGCACAGTCTTGAAAATCAAAACTACAAAATGTCTTGACATTGTCGACTTCTACAACTGCTTCAGTGTGTAAAGTTCAATCACCACTGCAGCTAACCTGGTCCAGATAAAATAATTGAAGTGTGTCAGATTTATTGTGACTTTATTTATTTGTTTATTTTCTTTATTTTGTGAGTGAAAACTGAAAAAATTAATATTGTAACAACAGATGCAGTAATGTTTAATATAGTTCAAATAATCCATTTTGAATTTTTTTAGAAGGAAGAGATAAGCCATTTAAAGTAAAAATCATGATCATATTCACCTCTTCTGGAATGGCAAATGTCTGGTTTCACACTGATATATGAAGCTGAATGCAAGCTCCACAATGGGAGATGGTGTTACTCTTAATAAAAGATGGAATTCAGTTACTTTATGTCAATGTTTATGTAATGTGTTAAATTTCCAATTTTGTAAATTCTGCCTTCTGATGCTTAAAGTTTAGTATTAAAACGGCAAAAAGAATCACTTCTGCAACTCCGGTCCATCAATCAAACATACCTGAAGAAACCTCCTAAACTGAAAAGCTGCAAATAGCATGTACTAGCTTATGTTTTCAGTAAAAATATACCATTAATGATAAACTCACATGCAATTATATCTATAGGACATCTGATACTTTTCATTAAGCTAATAAATTTACACAGAGACATTAATTTTATGTCAAATATCCAATATTGGGACCAAAATCTATAGATGAAAGTTAAAAGTGCTTCTCCAAATAATTTTTTCTCCAATTCTCAATGTATGTTTCAAATTTGCTATCTATAAAATAAACTGTCTTTTCATGGCTAATAAACAATTACTGAGTCTAAAGATACCCTGGACTGTCTCACAGATGCAGGGTGGGTGTTTTATTTTCTTAATTTTGAATAAGTGTTGTTGAGTCAATAGAATTATTACTGTTGGATTAGTGTTTTTCCCATTTAAATGATTGAATTTTAACTGCAGGTCTGTAATATGTTACTATGGTACAGTGAATTGATTTTTATAGAATAGTTTCATTTACTTGAAAAATGTCTAGTCTTTTAATGAATGTGAATTACAGTACATTTAGATTCAATTTTCAAATAATCTATTTTAACTGTGCAGCATTAGTGTGTCACTACTCATTACAGAACACTTTAAGAAACAGTTTTAATTATTTGGAAAGAAAAATATTTTACATGCTAGTGAACATATCTTGAAATTAAGAGTAATATCTATATTTAAAGAACATTTTTATTGCATTGTGTATAACTTAATTTTACTAAAGTAAGAAACTTCTTTGCCCCTTGAAGTCCTAGTGTAGTTCTAGTGTAGAAGGGTGTTGTCACTACTCCACTACAATTATTTTATGTATTTTTGTGGAATAAATATTGTTTCCATTAAATTTTCAACCCTCTTTAATGCAAATTCCTATTTGTAACAACTGATGGATTGCCCCCTTTTAGAAGTGGGATAGTGGGTTAGCATTGTGACTATATATTAAATGATCTGGGGTCAAAATTTGTGCCTATTTTCCCTATGATTTCTAGTGCAGCATAATATTTTTTCATACAATAATTACATGGAATTGTAATTGGAATATTTTTATCTAATTGTGGGGAAATGATTCTTTAGCTTACATCCAAAAAATTGAAAACTGACTGTTTCTAGGGTTTCTTGATTCTTAACCACACTTCTGCATCTGGAGCACAGTGACAGCTACTGAACAAGCTGTAGCAGGATCTAGGGACTTGATGGTTCCCTTTTGCAACCAAGGAAACGTGAAATAAAGTCCTGGGATGTTCTGATAACTGAATGATTTGGAATAGGTAACTCCACCTCCATGCTTATGGAAAAGAGTAGCATTTAAGCATTTTCCTCTACAAAGATGGGATTATCTTCTGTTATTCAGTGTATAAGAGGCATAAGGAAATTTGAATTCCATCACTTTAGAGTCAGTCCTCTACTGAACTGAAAATGAGAAATTTTCTTCAATCAGATAAGCTTTGAGTAGTTTTACTAGTCAGTTTTCACCACTGGGATATTAGTTTTATCATTTTATCTTCTTTGATGGAACAAAGGCTTTATGATTGCATTTTAAAAGGTATAACATAGACAAACAATAGATTTATCCATTAAAACTTTCATCAGATAACTATAAAACTATGTAGTATGGTGTGGAAAATTTTACAATTACAAGGTAGATCCCAATAGATACATTGAAAGAAGAGCAGCTGCCAAACATGGTTTTACGCTGCCTTTGAGGTGCATTTTCATGTAATGTCTTTAGTATTTCTCTGTGAATTGTCTTCTCAATTCTAACATATTTTATATAGTTTTTGTCACCCTGAAGGAAATCTAGATTGGTCCTCAGACTTTCTTCTTCATCCAACAGAAACTTTTCAACTGATTTGTAAATGGTTTAACTGTCCTGGGTTTTGTTTGGTTTTGGGTTTTTTTGTTTTTTTTTTTTTTCCCTTTTGTTCTTTTTAGGCTTCTTCTGGTTTGGTTTTCTTTTGTTTTCTTTTTAACTGGACATGGTGAAGTATGGAACCATCTATAGCTAAACACACACAGAAAAAAGGATGTAATTAGATTTCACAAATGGGAACGAATGTCTCCAGTATCACATTTAAAGACTTGAAAGATCCACTTGTAATTGTGAAATCTAGAGTTATCCATCAGTGTAAAGTCAGAGCTAGGTTAAAACACATGCAAGTTTAAAGATTCTATTTGCAACGTGAGAAAAAAGCCCACACCACAATGACATCAATAATAACAAATTTTTTTTCCTTTTCCCAGAGAGTTTGAAGTCTTTCTAGATTATTCCTATTTAGATTGAGTTGAAGCAGAAGGACCAGTTTCAGTAATGCAGCTCATGAAAATCAGTCAATGAAATCAGAATAAGTACTGCTCTATTGCTGTCTTTATCTTACAGTGGAATATTTCCCTAAAATTAAAATACTAATGTCATCCATAATGCATATCAAAAAAGATCTATATCAGAAATGTAGTTGATCTGACCACTTGAAAGATTAAAGAACACATTTACTTCTTTTAGCTGTTGCTTATTTTTAAGTCCCACTCTACTTATTTTTCAGTGCTAGTTGATCAACAACAATATTAAGAAAATATGATGCATTTGTAACAAAATAAAGTATCAGAATCAGATGGATACAGTAGTGCATAGTCGACAACCTTCAAAAAACAAGTGTATGACTTTTATGAGTATATGAAGTTTTGACAAGGAGGGAGAAGTTATATGTTGTAAAAGCCTATCCATTTTCTGTTGCATTTATCGAAAAATTTTATTCCACTGGTATTTAATATCCTGGCATGGCAGAAAATCCCCCTGGAAGCCTTAACTTTATTTATCATTCATTAATATTTTAATTAGGAAGTGTGAATAAGAATTTTTGGTATTACCTGTGAAGTGCTTTTCTAGATTAATCAAATATCTTGCACTAATAGATTATTAAACTGTATTTAAACTAAGAGCAAATTCTAATTTTCTTATGTATGTGGTCTTCCCTTTGCTCAGAAAAAGATTTTCTGTTAAACATAAAGCAATTCCTTTTTGTAAGCCTTAATGATTATGAAAGAATTTGTAGTTTTCACTGAGGTGGTACCTGGTAGTTTATTTATGTGTCCCTTACCTCTACAATATCAGCTCTTATGAATAGCAATGCCTTCAGCAAGTGTTACATTGCATTTCATACTGTTGTGCATTAAGGCTTAATGCTAAAGGTTCTGACAGCGAATCTGCAATGGTTTCAAGTGAAGTAGTCAAAGCCTTTCTGCTCTTTGTTCTACACCTAGCCGTTAAAACATTAGCATTTCTTGCAAGGAAGTGGCAGCCATGTACTTGTGAATCTTTGGTATCTTCCTTCAAAGTTTTCTCTTCTTGCACGTATGCACTGTCCCTTGGTTTGTGTGGTGCCTTTGAAACTGCTAATCTCCCTCCGTAGTTCCCTCACTGCCCTGCAAGTCTCATTTCGGCTACTGCTTCCTCCAAGCGTTGCGTACAAGAGCCACAGCTCTTTTCTCGTTTATCCCTTGCTCCCGGACAGGGCAGTAGTTTGGTGCTGCTGGCCTCTGCTGGTGACAGATTGGTGTAGTCTGCACATCGGCTCCTCTCTTGGGCCCTGCCTTCAGTCCACTTGTTCTAGGAAGCAGCTCTAAAAAATGTTCTCCTTGTGATGTTCTTGGATCTTTTAAGTAATAATGGCAGAAGGAAATTTTCCCTCCACCCTGTCATTCAGTGCACTGCACACAGGGCACAGTTGAGTTAGGTCTGAGTTTATGGTATCCAAACTTTCTGAGAGCACACCTGCAATGAACAGAAGTTCAGTCGTTTCCTTCTTTGAAGGTGAGAAATGTACCCCTTAGGAAAGCTGTATTTGTGCACACATGAGAAATTAGCTGTACGACTCATTGCCAGCTTTGCTTTTCACTATGTGCATCATACAGACAAGCAGTGCCGTACAACTGAACCCTCAGGCTGCACATGAGAGTGTATGCAAACTGCTGATATGCAGATCCATTTCTTGAAAGAAATCAGTGAGTAAATCCTCTAAATCTTTGTGGGTAAAGAGCCCTGTTTTAATTCTGTAGTGACAATCTCACCTCAGCAGAAACGAAATAGCAACAGGATAACATACCCTAGATCACCTCTGGCTCTTGCATTTGTTAGTCTTATTTTGCTGTAGAAGAAGTTTCATCCTGTGTTTAAAAAGGTATTTGAAATTGAGAATGAAAGGAAAAGTCTTGCCTGTTTACATTTTTTTAATATATGAATTGAGAAGATATTGCTGTAATTATAGTATTTCTCTCTGATTCAGCTTTAGTGTTTAACAATGAACCAATTGCACAAGATGTTTATATGCATGTACTGTCATGTACTGTTAAAGCTAATGAAAGCTTGTAAAAATAACTCTAAGCATCTTCTTAATGAAGTTCATTTCAGTTTTATATGTGATTTTGTAACTAGTTCATTAAGGTAAATGTTATAATTTATAATTTACTAAGGGCTTAAATTCCCCAAATAACAACTTTATAGCTAAAATATGCTGAACAATTATTTCACTGAAAGTTTATGTTTAAATAAAAGGTGGCAGGTGTTCGTAAAGGCAAATAGGTGCTTATTAAACTAATTTCTAGCATATTCCATAAAAAATGTCATTTTCTCATTATTGAATAAAAATACCGCTTTAGTTCTAGAACACAGAAGCAACAGAAATGTCAGTGTTTGTTATATTTAAAATCATGCATCTTATGGCTTTTTTTATAACTCGTTTTGACAGCAAAAACATTAATTAGACATTAAGTATTTTAAAACCTTCCATTAGATATATGATGGAAGTTATTTGATAAACCTGAGCAATGCAGTTAGTTTTTGTTAATTTGTGGATTTACTTGTAACACTAAGAACAAACAAACAAACAAACGTACCCTCAAAGCCCTGAAAAATATTTATATCTTTTCAAAGACTTTCCAACAAACATATTTTGCTACTTTTAATTTCTGATGATGAAAACATTGTTTCTACTTTTAATATCTGATAATGAAAGTTTTATATATGGTCTTAATTTCTAATCTGCCATTCAGGTTTACCCGGAATGACAGGAAACTCTCCTGTTCTCTAAGAGTTTTATACCTGTGATTGGCCTGCCTTGGGATGCCTCCATCTATGCCCTAAATTGAGAAACACATAAGGGTGGAAAATGTCTTGGCTGATGTTGGTGTCTACAATTTAGACATCTATAGCTGAGCTACACTCTTGTATGTTCCATTTTTAAGTGAATGGAGGTGTGGTCATAGGACATGATTTCTCTGGCTTTTTTTTATGTCCACCTTAAGATGAACTGAATGATACCTGTGCACATCTGTTCATCTCTAATGAGTGTAAAAAGGACTTCTGTCAAACTTCTGAAGAATTCCTGTCAAACTCCTGTGACATTACTTTGTGGATGCCCGTAACCCCACAGAGGAAACCAAGGGACTATGTTAGCTTTCCTTATAAAAATATATATTGTGGTTTAAACTGCCATGTGCTAGTTCACTATTCCTACATTGTGAAAAGTGCATAGCCACAGTATGGTATTTATATGGATTTTCAAAGTCTAGTTATTGCCCCTACTGAGAATTATGGGAGAATACAAAATGTGTTGAAAAGCATTTACAGCAGCAAAACAGTAAAAAGCTAGATAGCTCCTGAAAGCAAGTAAAATAATTAGATACTTCCCAAAAATGATGACAATTTGGAATGGCTAGATAGCATTCCTTCCATTACCAAAGAATTAAATTCTGAAATGTAGGGGTTAACCAAAAGTAATTCAGACCAAAAGAAGGGCCATTACTTAAAAAAGATGAAAAATCTTTATCTGAGTGAGATTAATCTATATGTGTATTGTCATTGCTAAATCTTTTCTGCTTTGCACTGCTGCTTTTATCAGAATTGCTTCTTCTGTGCAGCTTAACAACAGGGAGGGAACTCAAATCTCCTTGTTCTACTGGAGTGTATAAAAACAAGTGTGAGTGTGAATGAGGGTTGACCAAAGCAGAAAAAACACAAGCCAAACTAAGGCAAAAAAAGAAACAAACAAAAGAAACCCCAGAACAAAACCAACAAATAACACTGTTTTGAATACTTTCAAATACATCAAAATTTTCTGATTATTACCACCTGTTTGGAAATGTTCTTTGTTAATTTCTATCCAGTCATAAATGTATTTCCTAGTCCCTTCTAGTTTTGCCATTGAAAAAAACCCTTTTTCTGTTAGAACTTTTACAGTGCTGAACTTCCATCTCAAAAATATCACCACGTTTTATCACTCAGACGGGTGAGAAACGGCTGAACTTCTACACTTGTCATGTACAGTAAATAGTCCTTGCTAAAGAGCAAGTCTACAGCTAAATTTGTACAACAGTCTTAGAAGTTACTATAAAATGAAGTATACATTACTGGATGTGGTCAAAAGATATATGCCACCCTGTCTGGTGCTGAGCCTAGCAATCTTCCTCTCTTGTGTGAAAATATGACATGTGGAGCCTCACAACATTTTGCCGCTTCACGTCTAAAAATTATATTTCTAAGTTATGGTTTCAAGATGCAAAATTCTGAGTAAATAATGCAAAAATTAAATTGGTACAATTCAGAACAAATATAACCTGACCTAGTTTTAGCACTTTTGACTTGAAGAACTGAAAGTGTACTGTGGCATACTAAGAATGCAAAATGGTGACATCTGTAAAAATAGAGGATTTATCTAAGCAGTGGAAGCATGTTCCTGTTCTAGGAGCTTGCTGTTTTCTGAATTAGTAAATGCTT
Organism: Orthonyx spaldingii; assembly: GCA_013397795.1. Taxonomy (NCBI): domain Eukaryota; kingdom Metazoa; phylum Chordata; class Aves; order Passeriformes; family Orthonychidae; genus Orthonyx; species Orthonyx spaldingii. Next base: position 535,614 of record VZTJ01005995.1, read on the forward strand.
AAAACTGATGTACATAGGGAGAAAATCGGTAGTAAATGGCTCCATTTTATCAGAGCATTTTGTGACACTACCTGGATATTATATTTGTTGAACTATAACATTTCTTGAAAGTATCAAAAAAACCAATTCTAATAAAAGAAAGTTTTGAGGAAATGTTCTTGTTACATTAATTTATTCACTGTGGAGAGAAGAGAAAAAATAAACAGTTCTGAAACAGTCAGAGTCCCATTTAGGCATTTTTCAAGATGAAAAGGTCAATTTGCACATGAACTGTTTTTGCTGGTTTTTTTTTTGTTGTTGTTTAGAAATTTAAGCTGAAAATACATAATATAGAAATCAAAACATCATAACCAGCAGAAACTGGTATGTGAGGTACTGGTATTTTTAATAGTCAGTTGTTATTATCACATATTACTTTTAGAATTTTGACTTTCTGCACAAACTTGGTACAAATTTAAAAAAAAAAAAAAGAAATTTGCAGTTTTACATATTACTTTTTACTGATCTTTAGAGTGGCATACTCCAGTTATTCCAAAAATCTCTAGTGTGTAACATAAATTTAACAGGTATTCTGCATGACCCACAGGATTTTTAAAGATCCTCCTTGCAATACAATTTCTTCACCTTATTTTAGTTTCTGGCACTTTATTTTTGGGACCATTGCTTTTATTTGAGTTTTTTTGTTTTGTTTTTGTTTTTTTTATTTTTAATTTTATTTTCAATAATTTCATCTAGCATGACATCTCTTGAGATTACAAGTGTTTGGGAATACTAATTCAGACACATTTGGCATTCTTCCACAATAAGGATGCTGAGGTTAAAATGGCACTTTCCAGGTCAATGCATTTTACCTGTGTGACTGGAAAATAGTAGCAGATGTGAATGATGATAAAACAAGATGGTCTGGCACTTCATGCGATCAATGATTATACAGAATTAAAAGCTTGACATATTTGATCAAAGAGAAAACACAAATTTATCGGAACAGGAATGGCCAGTAATTGCTGCCACCACCGGATTCAGCTTCGGAGGGCAAAGCTACAGCTGCTGGCAACAGAATTAACCTTCACTCTGGAGGCTCTCATGATGATTTAGATTCTGTAAGAATAGCATAAATAATTCTGTTTAAAATAAAGCCCATGGAAATCACAGTGTGGCAATGCAGTTTTGCCAAGATTGAAGTCTACAATGATAGAGACACAATGGCTTTTCAGAGAGGGAACAGCAGGACAGCTCATATGTGAGTGGTTGCACTGAGGCTGCCAAAAGAGATCTAATTCCATCTTTTTCCATCCAGCAAAATTATGTAGCACAAGAGGTTTTGTAAACTGCAGAAGCATTAATTCAGATAGCTTCCTACATACTGCAGGGGAGAATGTGACTGTGTACTGGGAAAGGCTAGAAAAAATAGATATGTAATCTAAACTCACTGATAATAGCTTCAGCATAAAAGGTTTTTTTAAGCACCCCATGTTTAACAGAAACCAGGATTTTTACGTTAGAACACAAGTAAATATCAAACTCCCTAGTGATTTCTCATTGCAGTTGCTTGCCCCTGTCCATATTCTGAAACTCAACACTGGGCTAGACAACAGCCCACTCTTTTATTACTGAGGAAAGTTTGGTCTATAGAGAAGCTCCTCTCCATAATCAGTTTACAACAGTAATTAAAATTCAAAAATAATAATAATAAAAAAGAAAAGAACAAAAAAAGGAAAGCTCTCTGCTTCTTCTTGCTAGCACACCAATGGATAGATTATAATTTTAATACAAAATGCAAAATAAAAAGGAGAAAAAAATTCAAGGTCATTCAAACTTGAAATATATTCCTAAGAAAGTGCTAAAAAATTGAATCTGGATATGTTTGTCTAAACTTTCAAGGAGCAAAAAAGGAGGACTGAAAACCTGAAGGATCTTTTTATGCATAATCATGAAGACTGAGTTTTCTAACTCATCTGTATCCCTATAGAGAGAGAAGAACTAAGCATGTTTTCTTTTTGGTATCTTAGTTTAAAATGCATCCATGTGGGATTTAAGTCCCAACAGTGAACTGGAACATGAAAAACAAATAGTATTTTTCATCTCAAGACAGAAATGTGTCTCCATTTTTTTCTGATATTCTAATGTAACATAAAGGTCATTGGATTTTTCATAGCAATGCAAATAACAAGAAAGCAAAGCAATTAAAGTCTGCACTGAACAAAAATAAACATTGACATCTATTTTTCATTTACCAAAAAGCAAAAATTATAGTGACATTATTGATATTATTAGTAAAGAGATAATTATTTGCAACATTTTCAAATATATTTAAAAATATTTTCCAGAGTTTAGTTTTTTATTTATTATTTGTTAAATAAATGGAAATTATCCCCAGTTAATATTAACCATTTATATGGGTTGGCATTTGTAGTTTTTCAACTTGTGACAATTTTGTTAAAAATTAGAATCCCACCATCTCAAGTAACATGGAGGAAGTATTGTGTGGAAATTTGTGTCTTCATAACGTATCTAAATCTATTAACAGTGTCTCAAATTAAAGACTTTGGCTTCCTGTTGTTAGACGGTTTCTCAAACTAAACTTAATATCACATATTCTTCCTTCAGATTTATTTCTCTGTGAAGGATCTCTGGAGTCAGAGAAGTAAAAATACACATAATACAAATTGACATGCAAGGACCAGGATGACCTCTACAGAAAACAGAATGCTTTTTTATAAATTAAATTCTAGCTAAAAAGTCACGCAATATAGGTACTTGAGCCCTTGATATAGCAAAGTTAGCAACTTGAAAGTCTTGAAACTTTTGGTAACAAGGCATGTTCAGTCCTGAAATAGACACCTTGCTCTGTAAACAGTGAGGGCAGATGCTTTAATTTTTCTCACAGAATCTCAGTCAACAAAACTCTTGTTTGAGACAAGAGGTATAACCCCTATTCTATAAACTTTTCCATATTGGAGCTACATAAATGTGAAAGGAAAATGGACTTGATCCTGAGTCTTAGGAGCTTTTCCCGCAAAATTGACATGATTGCTTGACTAATGAGAAATCCTGTATCTAAGATGAAATAGATTTTGAGAGGTTTTTCCCAGAGATTGTCATATCATTTGGCAAAAGAAATCTGTTTCTGTTTCATAAAATTAATGATTATTGTCCAAGTTTGTTTAACGCCAGAATTCATTTATTATTTTAATGGGCTGAATAGCCTTCTCTAAAGTGTAATTAAACTTTTAATAGACAGCATTATAAGTATATTGAAGAGTAATGATGATTATTGTACTGCCAAAGCATTGTGCCCTGGGAATTCCCTATATCAAGAACAGTCACAGTGCGGGAATATTGCAAAGGACTATATTATAGAGTTCTGCACTGCTCCTTTGCCCTGGTGCCCAGAGTGTAAAGGCCCCCATTAACTGCTGTTCTAGCAGTGTGTCTGAATGAAGCTGTCACAATCACTCCAGAGCTAGCTTACAGAATTTCTGGAGCCATGTTTTCCAAACCTAGGGCATATGTTTGAGCCCTTTCCAATCAATAACATTTCCTCATATCCTTCAGTGGGAGAACATGAAAATAGAATGTGAAAGGAAAAACTCTACTAAGATGATAAAAACATATTGAGAACCTCAGTTCTAATTTTCTATAAAACCAACCCCAGGCTAAGGTGAGGAAGCACACTAATGCAAAATGCAGACTTTGAACAATAGTTTCTGGGCCAGTGCCAATAACACTGTAAAAACAGCCGTAAAAGTAAAACATAGGTAAACAAAGAACAAAAACAAAACCAAACCAAAACAAAAAACAAACAAACAAACAAAACCAAAAAGTAAACCAAAAACCCCAGAACAAAACCGCACCAAAGCAAATGAGTCAAAGTTATAAACACCTAATCTGTCCACTCTGATAAAACTCCATAAATATGTCTGCACTTGTCATCTCATGTGCTGAGCTCTTTAGAATAGAAAACATATCCTATTCCTCTGTCTAGAGAGAAAGTTCAGTTGTCAGTCTAGTTACCATAAGCACCTTGTATTTAACTGTGTTTATTTGTGCACATTTAACTGTGGAAATTAACGTACACTTTAAAGCTTAAATACTGTTTGGTAGTTGTTGTCATTGTCATTGGGGTTTTTTTAATTTTCTAGCGAAAATTATTCACTTTGAAGTTCTTGCCAAGAATTAAATGGATTAGAAAAAAAGTCTTTGTTCAATTTAAGATGATGGTTAAATTAGTTACCACTCGTTTATGACTATTCTAAATTATATCACTCATTTTAATGAATGCGCAAATATTCTTTCATTCCTGTGCATCCTGTGCGATTCATTAATTACATTGGAAGGAGAGAAAAAACCCATAAGAAAAGACATAAAGAAAAAATACTTTTTTCAAAAGCCTATTTTAACCTTAAGGGAAAACAAGAAAAGTAAATCCAATTTTAGGCATCCCTTCCTATTCTCCACTCCTAGTGCTGAGTTTCTAATTGAAAAGATTTCCCCAAAGTACACAATATTAGAGCAATGATATGGGTTAATTGCATAATTTATTGGGTTGTAATATGGAAAAATTAACATGCATCACTGTGTAATTCACATAATTTTCTACGGCAATCCTATAAAATAATCTCAATTTTAATGTAAAATAATGTAAGCCTTTTTCAATATCAATTAAGAATGACATTTCACAAGCCCTGCTGGGAGTTGCATACCCTGATACCACTGTCAGTATGAGTTCACTTCCAGTCTTCCTACAACAAGAAAAACACTGAATTCAGTGTTTTGGGGTACAACCTCAAAAAAAAGGACAAGAAAACAAGAATCTCCATTCAGCAAATTGCTACGTTCTAAAGTAGTCCCCGTCCCAGGTTTGAGATAAACAAGCACCACAGATGCAGAGATTTGAAATATGGTTAAGCATTACCCTAATTCATCTCTTGGCTTTTCTTCAAGTTCAGACAATTTGGTAGACAGGAAGGATAGGTCTCTTTTTACATAAGGATCTGTGAGAACCCTGCAGTATGCCCAATTTTTACTTTTTTTGCTGTTTTCAGTGATACTGTTATAGGATGCAATAAGCATGTTCCTTTCACCCTTTAGTCTTCTCAACTTGAATGTTAAGGCCCAAATCAAATGTTAACATTTAAACTTCCCTTTCCTTTCTTAACAACTCTGAAGAGCATTTTGAAAAAACAAAAGAGCATTACTGAGGTATCTTGATTTTGTTTTCTTGTCAAACAGAAGAAAATGAGAAACTAATATACATATTAGATAATTAACTGCTTAGTTCCATTCAGTAGCCCTTTCTCCTTTGAGAATTTTTTTCCTACACCTCTAGCTCTCTATTTTTGTTTTAAACATACTCTAACATTAAGGTTGTTGCCATTTACACAGTACTAAATTTTGTGATCATGGGTCTCTGGCTGAAATTATTTGCTATAGTTCTTTCAGGAGAAGGGGTCTTTTCTTTTGATTTTCAGTTGATACTTTTATAGATTTAATATTTCATAAAAGTTTTGAAGTAATCTTGGGATTAGCTATGTGCATAAATGATAACAGCAAGTATTAGAATCAAATGCAGTGATTCATTACAAATTTTATAACTGACATCAATTTATATTTTATCCACCACACACTTGCCTTGAACCTCCATCTTATGATTTCCCTTTCTGTCCTGGTCACTAAAACTATAGAGTAAAAAAATACACACAGTTTGAAAGTTGGCTTTTCATTTTGCTTGTTTTCTTTTCCATCAGAAAGTGCAAGAAACTTTGTTAGATAAAATTGCCCTAGGATTTTACCCTAGTTCTTATGTCATATTTGGCATATGATACAAAAGAAGTGGCAGATGTGAAAGCTGATAAAACACGAAAGGTCTGAAATGGGGACAATTTCCATTCCTGGTAGTTAGACAATGTACTCCACTCTTGTTTCTTCCAACAAGAAATGCACTGAGATTATGAGTTTGACTTGTTTGGTCAAGGTGAAAACATTTGCAAATGTTTTCCAGGAAGATCAGTAGGTACTACTGTAAGTTTGCACTCAGGAGGGTTTGGCTGCAATTGCTAACAGCAATATCACCCATCTATCTCAGAGTCCTTGCGCTCATTTAGCATCAGCAGCAGGAGAAAAAGTGAGCTTGCAGATGACCTACTACTCACAAGAGCTGTTGCATTAGTATATAGCAAGAGGGGACACTTGTATTCCCTTGAAATTAAATGCTGTCATTCAGAAAAAAGAAGTTGAAAGAAAAAGTAATAATACTAGGGTCAGACATACGTTCTTTCTAATGAAAGAACCTAGCCAACACGATGCATCACAGAATTTGTTGCATTGCTTCCAGCCTGAGAACAGTAAACCTAAAAATTGTAATTATTCCCTGATAAATGTTTATTTTGAAGATCTATATAGAAGATGGAAATTTCAGCACAGTGTGAATGCTAGATCAATCATAATTCTCTAGATGGCCTTTATATATATTGTAGAGACTCGATTTAACTAAGATAGATCAACTCAGAAAAATTAAATGAGTAAATTCAGATGAAAAAATTATTACAACATACACGAATTTAACACATGTATGAAGGTATATTGGTTGCTTAAATGTACTTGTAGTACCAATTTTCTTCTGCTGTTTTCTTAAATCTCTATATTGAATCATTTATATTTACATATATAATATAAATTAGAGAATCATAGAATCATAGAATAGATTGGGTTGAATGGTTTCCCTGAAACAGGTGCAGTAGCTTGCACTTGGTTCTCTTGAAGCTTATGAGGTTCCCATGTGTCCATGTCTCATTGTTGTCCAGGTGTGTGGGGATGGCATCCCATCCTTCAGGTGTGTAAACTGCACAACTCAGCTTGGTGTCACCTGAGAACTTGCCAAGGGTGCACTCAATTCCTTTGTCTATGCCATTCATGACACTACTAAACAGTACTGGTCCCAATACAAATTAATCCTGTCATAAGGAACCTCACTCATGACTGATCTCCATCTGGACATTGAGCCAGTGATCTCTGCTCTCTTGATGTGATCATTCAAGGAATTCTTCATCCACTGAACAGCCACCCATTGAATCCATTTCTCTTCAATTTACAGAGAATGATGTTGAGGGGGAACATATCAAAGACCTTACAGAATTACAAAAATTTGCACCTTTAGCCGTTCCCTTCCCCACTGGCATAGTCACTCTGCCAGAGAAGGTCACTAGGCTGGTGGTACAGAACTTGCCCTTGGTGAAGCCGTTCTGGCTGTCACAAATTACCTCCCTGTTCTCCATGTGCCTTAGCAAAGCTTCCAGCAGAATCTTTTCCGCGATTGTCCCAGGCACAGTGGTAAGGCTGACAAGTCAGTAATTCCCAGAATACTCCTTTCCATTCTTTTATAAAAATGGGATGTGATATTTCCATTTTGTCCAGTCACCTGGTACTTGACTTGACTGCCATGACTTTCAAATATCAAGGAGAGTGGCTTGGTAACTACATCAGCTAATTTTGTCAGGACTCTGGGAGAAGCAATATATCAAATATACATATTTCTTTAGATTCTGTACCTTAAGTTAAACCTAGAAGAGAATGTGGAAATATTTTTCTACAGAAATAAATAGGAGAGATTAACAAAGTTACCAGTGACCTTGGGGTTGAAATCTTTAGAATTAGCACTTTCTTTTCCTTTTCATTGTAAATTTTGTAAATTTCATTTTCATTTTTCTTCACCCCACTCTTTCTCCAGAGAAGGGCAACAAAGCTGGTGAAGGGTCTGTATCACAAGTCTTCTAGAAGTGGCTGAGAGAGCTGGGGGTGTTTAGCCTGGAGAAGATGAAATTCAGGGGTGACCTTATTGCACTCTACAAATTCCAGGAAGGCAGTCATAGCGAGGTAGAGGTTGGTCAATTCTCCCAGACAACAAGTGACAGGACAAGAGGACACAGTTCTAAGCTGCCTCAGGGGACATTTAGGTTGGACATTACAAAGAATTTCTTCACAGACAGGATGACTGGGTAGACAGAATGGGAGGTAGTGGAGTCACCATCCCTGAAGGTATTTAAGGAAACACTGGATGTGTCACTCAGTGCCATGGCCTGGTTGAAAAGGTTGTGTTCAGTCATAGGTTGGACTTGATGATCTCAGAGACCCCTTCCAACCTGACTGATTCTGTGATTTCTTCAATTTTCCCCCTTAACTCATTGAACTTCCTGATCTTCTCCAGGTTGTTTCAACTTTCAATTCTTTGTCTAGGCTGGGCCTGAGTTTATCTGTCTGCTTCTCTGTCTATCCATATTCATAATTATTTCCTGAATATGCATATTCTTAATTCCGTTCATACACCAGAAGATAAGATCAGTATCTAGTCTATTTAGGCATTTGGACAGGAGAAAAAACAATAAACAATTTTGTTGAAGGTAGGAGTGCAACTTCTTTGCTATCAGGTATGGAATAGAGATTTTTAGCCAGAGTCCAGTGGCAGGCAGTCCTTCAAAAATTCCTTTTGGAGTCTTGAAGAGGGTTGTACAGATCAGTCCCTCCAGGAATATTATAACTTGCTGCCTATTTCGTGGCTGGCTTGCCCTGACACTCAAAGTCAGGACATAAAAAGGGATGCAGTGAGGTTGTCTTTGATCATTGTGTGTATGCAACAGTAAAGTTCCCTCTGCTGCAAAGTTCAGGAAACAGAAACTCAATTAATTAATAAAATATTTTCATCTTATTTTTGGTCATTTTTTCAGACTGATTGAAGGAAAGAGGGAGGCTTCCTTTCTTACCTCTCTATGCAGCTTCTAGACAGGATGCGGTCCACAGCAACCTGTTTGAGATGTTTATGGAGATACATTTGATGTTTTATTTCTCCATTTATAAGAAATGCCATACTGGGCCAAGACAAGATAGGGTACCTTAATTATGTTTTACAGGAACCTTGCAAAGAGGAATTTCTGAACAGATGAGAAATACATTATAGAAAATGGGACATAAAAGTAAGAAGAGTAGTCCAAATAGCTATTTTAGAGATATCATCAATCAGAAAATATCCTACTCTGTCAGGGTCTATGGTTGTCCCAAAGAAAGTGATAAATAAAGTAAACCCTTTTTCTCTTTCCGCTTCTTCTTTCATCTTTCTTTTTCTTTGTCTTCTTAATTTTCCTCTTTTTCCTTTCACTCCCTTTCTTTTTGGATTCTGTGTATTCTAAGTTGTTTTTTTTCCAGAGAAAGAACTGTTGATGCATTGAATATTCACTGAGGAAGGTTTTTGGAACAGACTCGAAAACACTCAATATTTTATGCTCATGTTATGACGACAAAAATTCCTATGCAAAAAGTACAAAATCCTTGTATTTCATAGTGATTTTCACAGTCAAACAGATCATCTATTTGCCTTGTTTCTTTCTTCTCCTCCTTTCTTTGAGAATGGCACCATTACTTATAGATAATGTTCATAAGGATATGTAAAATTAAATTCTCTATAAAATGAAAACCAGTCCAATAGTATTTTAGAAAAGGACCAAATGTTAGGTAAGCAATGTGATCAATCAATATGTGAGGAAGCAAGTTCAAAGCATAATTCTTCAAATTCTATTTTTCTTTTACTCTAGATTAATTATATAGGTAAGAACCAATGGAATATTCTAAGGTGGCATAATCTGTGCATTACATGAAAATTTTATCACTCGGCATTAGTTTGTAGTCCACAGTATAGAAGATATAGCCAGCACAAGTTGGAGACTGGAGTCTCTGCTCAGAGATCCTGAACTGAAACAGAGACAGACTGAGCAAGTTTTGCCTTGGGATAATCTGAACCTCAAAGTTGTGATCACCGTCCCACAGAACAGGAAATTGAATGTTGACATATAGATAGCAGTCACATAAATAAAAATCCAATTACAAAATTGGCTATTTGAGGTGGAAATAGCTAACCTTCTTTATCAGAAATTCTATTTTAGAAATAATTTTTTTAGGAGACAGAACTATTCCTTTGTTCTGTAATATAACCAAATTTTAATTTTTTTAAGGGAAAAATATTCTATTATGTTGAAAAATTCTTGGTTCATTTATTCTTATGTCCAGAAATGTGATAGCAATTATGATGAGAATCTTTAATTGTAAAAAATATCATATATCCTGTTACAGTAATAAGACATTATTATTTTTCCTGAATATTATAAGTTAGTAGTTCTTAGTACAATATCTTCAGTTCCACAATACAATTGTAATTCCATAGAAAAATAAAATTCTTCTAGCCTAAGGTATATGCTAGAAACATATAGAAATGCAATTTAATACAATTAGGTTATCATCCAGAAGATAAATGGAATGTATCTGGCTTACACATACTTTTGTTCTTGTCCCATGTCTCTTTTTGACCCACCTGTATGAAAGCCTTACTAGTTAAGTTTTTGTTTGATGTACTCCAGATTTAACTAGACATGAAAAGGTTTCAGAAATAACTTTGAAACAAGTACAAGTAATCCCTCAAGTAATTCTGGAGCATCTAGTTGAGCTGTTCTTTTAACAGGAAAACAAAATAAATATATCATTTATATCAGCACATGTTTTTCAGTTAGAATTCTGAAATTTTATCAGATATTTTGACTACTTGAGTAGACTTCAGGTATATAGGTAATGTAGGTCTCCTTCATATATATTAAAAATACCCAAAAACCCCAAGAGAGAGAGGGAACCTTAACCATTCTTTAATCAGATATGCACTACTGTTCATTTTGCTTTCTGATGAAGTGAGTTGGGGTTCACATGCAGGGAACATTTAAGTTAGCAAATATTAAATAGAAATATACTTTCCACTCCTTCCTGTTTAAAGAAGAATTGAAATGAATTTGCTGCACTTGGAATTGGGCATTTGCTCTGCTCTTCTAACGAGTGTAATTGCTGTAGAAAGGCTCAGAAATGCTTTCTTTAATCAAACCAACACAATTTAGAGCATTCCTGATAGTTGCTACTGTATAACAAGGGCAAGCTTCTTTTCATGCAGCCTGAGGAAAATGAATGCAGTTCTCTCTAAAAAGCCCTTGGTTTTTGAGAGCAAAATATGTGCAAATAATTTTTAACTGTTTCTTAAAACGCATGCCTGAAAATATTTAAAGTTATCAATTCATATATTCAAGATAAAATTATTTATTGAATTTCTTGAGAAGCCTCATATTTCCTCATAAGTTATAGGTTTATATAGGTTTATAATTTAGGTTATAACATATATGGCTCTGAATAGATCAATGTTTTCAGCTTTTGAATTCACTGTAATGACAATGAAATGAAAACAAAAATCGAGATTACCACAGTAAGAAACCAAAAATTAAAACATCTAAAAATTTTGTCTCATACAATCATGAGCAGGAAAAAGAAAGAAAGGAAAAATTAGTCAACAACTGGCTGTACTACAATAAATTATTACAATATAAAGCCTTCAAATTTTTAACCCATGCAAGTAGATTAAATATGTCTGGAAAAATTTCTGACTACTGAGGCCCACTGGCACAGAGGGGCATATGTCTGTGCTAATAAAGTCTCTTAACCTCCAGAACAAGGAGACTACATCCAAACTGCTTATTAAGGATAGTTCCTGGGATGTACTGCACTCTAAATCCTGCCTAGAAATTATTTGGAAAACTGCTAGTTGGCAGAAATAAGTAATATTTCATAGTGAAGACTCAGGTCCAATACCAAGGATCAGTCACTGGCCTGGTTCATTTCCTAGTAGTGTAGCAGTGGACTACTGTTAAGTGTTGAAAGATAGGGATAAAAACCCAAGTGTGCCATCAGGCTTAAAATTTCTAATCAAGGATCTTCATCTAGACACGAAATAGTTTTGAATCTATACACTGAAGAGGTTTGAAAATTGCAAGGGTGGACCAGGTTCTCCTTGAACATGCAGGGAGAGGGCACCATTGCAACTCAGGCAGTGGTGAAAGGAACATGCTTTCGGAGACACACCTATGAGCTGCTCTCAGGTTGTTTATAACTTCCTCATAGGCTGAAAATGATGGCTACTTAGGTAAGAGGTTATTTTTCACTAAGTGAACTAAATTAAAAGATTTTAGTTAGTGACTTGAGTTTAAATTGTTTTAATAGTCAAGCATTTTTTTAAGAATGACTGCAGCAAAATGATTTCCAGAAATAGGTGGTTACAGGAACTGTCTATATGGTGTGGCATATTTTAAAATTCAAGAATAGTGAAAGCTCTTAAAATACTCTGGGATCCAGGTTATTGTAGCTGTGTCTTCTTGATGACAGCCTGAGCTACTGAAATAATCAATGTTTCTTGTGATCTCTGTGTGAAAGAGTGATTTATATTCCCTTTGAAATAAAAGCTGAGAACAGCACAAGAAAAGCTGTCACTTTGCACTTTATTGCCCTCTTTGCCCTATCTCACATATCAAAGAAGGTATTTCACCACAAGATCATATGCTTGTCATAGGTGAGACTGGTAAAGAGTCATAAGGGCCATGTAAGGATGCTAGAGTTGCTTTAATGCCTACAGAGAGAAAAGAAGGTAGGAAACTGAAAGAGACAGACCAGTGTGGAACTGTAGCATAGGCACACTCTCTTAGGTCTCATGGGAAGTAGACTGCTCCCACTACAGCTCTGGGAAAAACTAGAAAATTCTCTTGTGGGTATATTCCATTTTAGCAAAATGAGTATGGAATAGTAGAAGGCAGGTTTTAAAATGTACTGCTGATCTTTCCAAAGCAGAGCAGCAGATTTAATCATATTTCCCTCTAGAGCTGATAGGAATGGTATAGCAACATCCTCAACTCTGCTTCAAGATATCCCAGTACTCATTTGAGTCTCTTAATATTCTATAAATATCAGTGTTATCAACATCAGGAAAGTCAATATTTAGAATGAAGTCCTGAGATAACACATTTCTTCCTTAGTCTTTGAAAATAAAGAAAATAAATGAATGAGTGAATAAATATGTGACTTGTGGATATTGTTTGTGAGTGTCAGCCACTGGCAAGCATAGAGGTTGTTACAAGGGAAACGTGATTAAGTTCGTTTCTAAGAAGTGGTATTCAATATTTTTTCTATCTCTGTGCTGGAGCCTGGGGTTCTCTACCTTCACTAGAGTTTTGAGGTAAATCTTCCTTCATCTTCTCCTTACATTAAGCTTTTTAAGATTAGAAAGGAGTTTTTATTCTTTAAAGATATATTCCATCATCATTAAAATAAAAATAATAAAGACAACTCAGTTCTGCTGGCTAAAACATAATGGACTGGAAGAAGTTCGAAAGCAAAATCCTGGGCACAGTGTTATCGTTAATTCCCACTAGTTTTTATACTCGGATAAGCAATTTTCAATATTCTTCTGGGCTGCAGCAATCCAGACATTTGTCTGCTTTAATGTTTGGCTAATGTTACATGATTTCCAGGATGTCTGGCAAACTGCAGCTACTTGATTCCCAAGAAAGCAGCAGTGTTTAAAAAGCAGTTGTGGTGTGCAGTGCTTGGGATTGCAAAACGTGCCTCATGTCCCACACAGTCCCCAGCAGATCCCTAATAAAAGATTTTTAGTTGGTTTTTTTTTTTCTTTTATGTTACATATCAGACCTGATTGTCCATTTCCTATTCTCAGAAGTCTCTTAAACATCTGTCTGTGTTACAGCCTTTCCCACCTTTTGTGTCTGGATCAATCTCCCTGTCCCAAACCATTCTCCAGAAGTTTGTCTCCCTCCTTTATTTGCCCTTTTCCTGGCTTTCTTAGTCACTTCCAATTGAAGAACAACGTCCCCCTGCCTCCAGAGGCTCTCTGTCAGGACAAAGCAAAGAAGCAGCCTTTATTTTTCTGCTGTACAGCCACAGGTCTTTTAAAGGAACATTATACATTGTACATGGTGGACAAACAAAACAGATGTTTATCTTAGGGACAATTTACCTCAAAGATTGGGTGCTATCCTCAACTTAGTTCAGTTAGTGTTCTCTTTTGTGCTTGTATAGCTGTTTAATCACATAAGGATAGTCATCAGTCCTGTCATCAAAGACTCATTTAGTCAAACTTTGGAAAGTGCTTCTCAAGCTCCCCACTCACCTTTAACGTGAGGGACTTGTGGGAACATTCTGTGAAACTCAGAAAAATAATTAAGTTTTCTTTCTTTTTTTTTTTTTGTTTCTTGCCAAGAATGCCATTGAAACAGGTAGAAAAGGCAGTAAATTTCATCATAACACTGGAAAAATATGAGGAAATATGACACATACACTTTGTGTCAAACATTTTTTTAAATTTTCAATGTTACCTTCATTTTTAGTAAATTTATAATTTGAATACTGAAGAAGATACTTAAGTTTTTTAAACTTATTGAATATAAGTTTTAAACCTCGTTGGTCAACATAATATATTTCAGTTAAATATAGTCAAAAAAGAGTACATGCACAAGATTAATGTACAGGAAAACATAGTGTGTAATAGACACTTTTTGTTAAGAATATAATTTACTTGTGAATGTGTACCACTATGGCTCAGTCTCTGAATCTGCAGTCAAAATAGTTATGAATAAAAGAAAGCAAAAATCCAGAAGCAAAAATATTATATTCGTACTATTTTTAATATTACTGCCAAGTCAGGCAGTGTAAAAGAACCAAACAAAAAGATTGTCCCTTAGGTGAATAGGTTACAAACCAGGCAAAAGGTGGGTCCAGGAGAAGTATTCCTCAATGTATCTGTATATCCTTGAACAAATCATGAGATTATAATGATCATCAGTTGTAACCATAAACAATGGCAAGAGCAGATTGACAGATAATCTATTGTCAAATTTTCCTTGGGAATCATAGAAAATTACAAAGCTGAAAGTGAAGATGATATAAATGAAGTATTTTTAGAAAAAAAAATATTTTCACGGAAGGCTACACCCAAATAAATATCTGTCATATAGAATAGAAAAGAAAAAAAAATCCGTTACGATTAGCCCATTGCTAAATGTATTAAGAACTATTAATAATTTATCAGGACAAAATATTTGTTTCTGAGTTTTTTTCATACTGACTTTAATTTTGAAATCTTCCTGCTTTCCAGGAAAGAATGCTATTGAAATAAATTATACTATTTCATTAGTAGCTATCATATATTTTCCTAAAAAAAACCCCAAACTAACCAAAACAAACAAACAAAAAAGTAAATAGAATGAATAGGTTTTCCAACTGGAAAAAACATCAATTATAGAAAGGTTGAATTAGAATATATATTAAAATCCTTCCCCTTTACCTATCACTAATTCAGAAAGATATGTTTTTAACGGACCCTACTAAAATTACTGCACATTATGTAAAACAAATCCATTTACATAAGATAATGACAGCATGATGGGATTCTCTGATGCTGAAATAATGGAAGTCAATTGTTATAATATGTATTTTAATTAAATTGAAGTTAAAAGCTTAGGAGGTGTCTTTGAGTAACTGACAATATTAGAGACTTAAGAAGCCAAAACAACCTTCCTACCTATAGTGAGAAATTTCCATTATCATTCAGTCTAACTTGAAAAGATCAAAGGCCTCTCCTCCTTCTGTTTTCCATGCCATGTATTTATCTCATTAAATGCCATTAGATTATTCAACAACTTTTTTAGAGTACCAGTTCTTGTGTTCAGCAAAAACCAAAAGAAGAGATAATGATAGAGAAAAGCAAATGAGTACTTTCAAAGAGCAAAGTCAGTCACCTCTGCTTATAAAATAGGAACAAATTTAGCAATAATAAGCTATTCCCAGCACAATATCATGACTGAAGATAGCTCCTAGATTAGAAAGAAAAGAAATCAAAAAAGGGTCATAGAATTGCTCATTTCTGTTCCATTTTTTCGTAGTAGACTGCTGTCAATAGGAACCTCTGACAAGGCTGGCAGCTGGAGATGAAATTTTTCTTGCTCCAAATCTTCCATTACATAAAGGGAAGGCCATTTTGAGTGCTTTTGTGAAAAGTAATTTTAGAAGAGAAAATAAAAAGTTCAAAAAATAATAAAAAGTAGTTTTGCAAACTGTGTTTATATTTAAAATTAATTATCAGATTAAGCTGATGGCACTTAATGACAAATATAGTCCTGCCTCCAATGTAGTTGACACATTCCCCTCAAAGAAGTAGGGAAAAAAAAAAATTCATTTGTTCAGAAAAATAAGTCTGTATTTAAAGTTGTCATATCTCACAAGAATGTTGACTCACATTCATTATGGAGGATTTTTTACTTTCCTGTGAAAGAGTTTATCATGGCAGGTGCTGGAAACAGACACAGGAGAGTCGGGGGTAATGCATCAAAATTTGAACGTCTGTTCTACTGCCATTGCACAGAGCAAGGCAATGTGCTGATAATGCAATATTCAAGCACCTTCAAACCAATTGTCTAGAACTGCACTGCGCATTTACAATCATCCCTTTGTCATTTTAAGAGGCACCTCTTTCCTCTGGGAGAGTTATGTGAATGATATTTCCATGGAAGATTCTGATGAGATTTAGGATCCCATCCTGCTTTTCTCTGTAGAGTTTCCTGAAGTTATTTTTTCAGAGGAGAAACAGTACTATACTCTGAACTCTACTCAGGGTAACTATATTAAGGAGTCAGACTGTTTTAGGAAAACAGAAAATCCACCTAAGTCTCTTCCATTTGCACAAGAATTTGATATAGTAGAGGTGTGATGTGATTAAAAAATTCTATCTGTAATACAACACAATATATAAAAAATTATTCAAGGGATTGTATCCTTAGTAAGTATTACATGTTTTAAAATTGCTGAATTCTTGTAATATTTATTTTTTACTATTAAATACAACCAACATCCATAAACAGAAGTAAAAAAGTATTCAGCTTCTGTGAAATGTCAGTTAATGTAAAACAATGTAGATAAAGCAAATGAAATTCAGTTCTGTGGAGATGTTATGACAAGTTACATATGTATTTCAAAGGGTCCTGGAGAAATTAATGGCCTGCATGTATCCAAACCACAATTATAAACTCACTGAGTTGTAACACCTTGATGCTCAATAAAGAAATGTTTCTAGATAATAAGAACATTCTAAAGCTTTCCTCTGCTTTTAATTAAAAGGCATGTAAATTACTTTTTCTTGATTGTGATATTTAACTAAATAAAACCTACTTCGTTCCCATCTTGTAGAAGTGATAGAGAAATTCAATATTTTGTAATCTTATAAATTTTGTAAGACAAAGCCAAAAGAAACACTTTTTTCCCCTCTCCATTTTTAGTTATTTTCTTTCAGTAGATGCACAAACTACAATGGTAAGAACATCCATAGACTACAGTTTTATGCGTATTAGCCCTCATTCCTTCTATGTGTTAGTCACACTCTAGGCATTAATCAAAATGATAGAAAACAGTGCAAATGAGATGGCATAATAATATAGGCTCAAATTAACACATTCACTTTAATATTCACTCACATAGAAAACCTTTCCAACTGTCAGATGATCCATTAGGTTGTTTAATGACTTAGAGGGTACCTCTAAGCTGCATCCATTACTAGACTATAGTACCGTAAGCATGTTAAAAGACAATATACTTGCTGATTCAGATCACTAGTTCCTTGGCCAAATACAGCTGGCCAGCAGATCCCTGAGGTGACCATGTTTTCATTTGGGACCCTGGGTAACTCTCAGTTTAATCCCCACTGCCATGACACAGGGTTGGTAGGGCGAGTCATTGACAGCTTTGGTGGCTTCCAAGGTGACAGTTTGCAGTTCCCTTGTGAGTAAACAGATATTCTCTTTACTTACTTCACAGTAAAGCACTAAAGATCATAGTGCATGCCCACAAAAGTGGAAAGTGGCCCTGTGAAAGCCAAGGCAGGAATTCAAGGATTCAGAAAGCAGATGAAAAAGACAGGTGCCAAGTTGGACAGGAGAGAGGAAAATCTTGGAGAGCACAATGAGTAAAGTCTGGCCAGCTCCCTCTCCAGCAGGATGACTCAGCCAGGAATCTCAGCTGTTTGGAGCAGATAGTATTGCTTCCAGGCTCTTGGGACTGTGATACTGGTTCACTGGCTGAAGGATTAGGAATATTGGATTGCTTGAAAAGACTAAATCAATGCCAAGAGATTTTTTTACTCAAGGACTCAGGAACTATGACTTTTGATCTTCTATCTCCAAATTAGGGGAATTTGCATATTTTTACTGTAATTTTTTCCTTAAAATATCTAGAAGTCTATCTGAATTTTTTTAAGGATAAAATTTGAATAGGCTTCCTTTTGCTTCAGGGATGGGTGTTACTTTAGGCTATGATCCTTAAACAAAAATCTGTTGAACATTTGCTTGTTTTGAGGGGCAGAGATTATGTGATCTTTAATTATCTGTTTTAAGTGTAAAATACACAACGTTTGGAATAGGACACTCATAAAACTGCAATGCAATACAGGGAAGAGTAAATCTTTAAAAGGTAAAAATTAAGAAGTACATATGTACAAACTAAAATGAGTTATAAAGAGAAGTTTATCTTGCACCAAGCAAGCACAAACCTCTTACCCAAGGCAATAGAAAGCTGATTGATGATATCATGATGACAAATGAATTCTCATTTTGAATTCTGCCTGCTAAGTAATTAGTAATGTCATCAATATCATTACTAGCTCCTCATTCAACTTCATCAGCAAGCTGTTCCCGTTGCTCATTTTTCAGCTTTTCCTTTCTGTGCTTCAGTCACAGGATGAATCTACATTGAGGACTGTTTCTAGCAACTACCCAAGGGAGCAACAAAAAAATTAGTTGTCAGGCAAAAGCAGTCTATTGAAACTCTGATCTAGATTTTAATAGCAGCTGCATGATGTTATTTTCAAGTGGTCACTAACTTGAGAATTCGTGTAAATACTGTCAAGGACATCTTTCTTTTTTTTCCTGAAATAAATTTAGAAACTGACATAATATCAAACGAGAATACAATTAATGTAAAGACTTACTGATTATAACTGAACAAGTGACAGCAGAACAAAAGCTTATTAAAAATGTCTTCTCATCTCATTTTCTCATGCTTCTGAGATGGAAAGAAGCACTGCCAAGGAAATTGAACAAAATATTGCCAATGCATATTTTCCCCAAGCTTCCAAAGCTATTTTTAGTTTAAAAACCTACAAAACTTATCTTAAAAACAAAAAACAACAACAACAACAAAAAAAAACCCAAATCCTAACCAATGCTGAATGAAGTATCTGAAACACTCACAACTGCACCTTTGAGGCCAAGCTAAAATCTGAGCATAAGTATAGTACATTAGAAAAGGCCTTTGGATTGACAGTATTTACCTTTTCTCATTTTCCCTGCAATCAGGTTTGTATTTTAACAGAATATGACTAAGTTATACACACTCTTGTGTTTGTTGTTTTATCTTTTAGGGAGGGGGAGGAGGGAAGTTAAATAATTCATTGCATTTTTTCATGGCATTAGGATTTTACAGAATTTATTTTAGACGTTTAAAATAAGCAGACTTGTCTACCTTTATATTAATTTTCTGCTTTATTTTTGGAGTTCTGAAACAAAAGTTGCCATATATGTTTACTTTTTAAAACTGTATTTTAGTACACACACCAGTTTTTGCTCAACTGGATTTAACTACCTTAGTTTAAATAAGAATATTTCTGCACAGTTCATTTACAGATTCTTCTATTCAGAAAGAATTGTATCAAATGACTAAGTAAGAATGAGTAAAGATTAAATATGTTTCCTCTTAATGCTGGTGTCCATTTGAACAAAAAGTCAGATTATTTAAAACAAATGTAATTTTATTCCAAAGTATGCAAAATAGATAACATGCTTCAGTCAAGGTAGTTTTCAACATTAGAATACTTTCTCTGGTCTTTGGATTGTCCTCCAGTTTTTAATCCCATTTTGTACTGCTGAACAGAAAAGTACTAAGAAGAGTTGTTCGATTCTGTCCAAAGATGGTCTGTAACTAATACTCTATGTCTAAGTTACTTTGTTTTAGACTCTCTAGTTCACGTGATCTTTCAGCAGGACAGAAAAATATTACAGTTTTGATGATATATCATTGATCTACTTGTGTCAAAAGCAAAATACCCTAAAACTGTATTTTCAACAAATCTCAGAGTAAACCAATGACAAAATAAAATTTGGGTTCATGACGGGTGATTAATAAACCATAACTTCACCTGAAGTTCTGTGTTAAAACCTGTCAGTCTAACTGTATCACCAGAGAGGAACAGGAATATGGTGACATTAAGTCAGTTGCCTAAACAGAAACTTCTGTGCTGTGCCTCATCCCTGCCAGTCTGTCCTGGCCTCCAGCTTCCACTGTGGAAGGGTTGGACTCCCACACAGTGCTGGTTCCTACCCCTCAGACCCCTGTGACGGTCCCAAGAACCCTGAAGTACCAGATACAGATGTTTAGACAACTGAATTGAACCCTCAGCTTTTGTCTGCATTATCAGCTGTTGAGATTAACAGGAAAAAAAAAAAAAAAAAAAAAAAAAAAAAAAAAAAAAAAAAAAAGGGGGGGAAAAAAAAAAAAAAAAAAAAAAAACAATGG